>OX101817.2:69203359-69622592 GCA_944452925.2 Chrysolina oricalcia
AAATAAATAAATAAATAAATAAATAAATAAATAAATAAATCAATGAATCAATGAATCAATGAATCAATGAATCAATGAATGAATGAATGAATGAATGAATGAATGAATAAATAAATAAATAAATAAATAAATAAATAAATAAATAAATAAATAAATAAATAAATAAATAAATAAATAAATAAATAAATAAATAAATAAATAAATAAATAAATAAATAAATAAATAAATAAATAAATAAATAAATAAATAAATAAATAAATAAATAAATAAATAAATAAATAAATAAATAAATAAATAAATAAATAAATAAATAAATAAATAAATAAATAAATAAATAAATAAATAAATAAATAAATAAATAAATAAATAAATAAATAAATAAATAAATAAATAAATAAATAAATAAATAAATAAATAAATAAATAAATAAATAAATAAATAAATAAATAAATAAATAAATAAATAAATAAATAAATAAATAAATAAATAAATAAATAAATAAATAAATAAATAAATAAATAAATAAATAAATAAATAAATAAATAAATAAATAAATAAATAAATAAATAAATAAATAAATAAATAAATAAATAAATAAATAAATAAATAAATAAATAAATAAATAAATAAATAAATAAATAAATAAATAAATAAATAAATAAATAAATAAATAAATAAATAAATAAATAAATAAATAAATAAATAAATAAATAAATAAATAAATAAATAAATAAATAAATAAATAAATAAATAAATAAATAAATAAATAAATAAATAAATAAATAAATAAATAAATAAATAAATAAATAAATAAATAAATAAATAAATAAATAAATAAATAAATAAATAAATAAATAAATAAATAAATAAATAAATAAATAAATAAATGATCATTTGTACCTTAATAGTTCCCCTTTGTTAAACCTTTTCAACTAATTAAGTAGTAGATATGTTTTGAGATTTCCAGGTATCTACCTACATTGTATTGTCAATTTTATTTTTATCATAGGTAGTTCCTAATTACCTCAATTGATAAGAAGGGTATTTAAGTAATGTTCAACATAGAATAATTTAATGTATTACATTCGCTTGAAAAAGATACAGTGTATCGAAACATGTCGCGAAGACAATAAATCTGTGGAAATTTAATCGTGTTTAGTGTCATATACTATGAATTTCCATCAAGTAACGGCCACGTCAATCCAAAATTTTCGACATAACCTCAACTTATTCGTTAAAATGGAGAAATACCGATTTTTTAGTATTTAATTTGTTTCTCTTGAATACATTATTCAATTTACATGAAAGTTTGTAGAAACATGTCTTTTTTGGTGTCGAATGGGCATGATTTTTTTGCATTGCAGAAGACGACTTCGACTTCGAGTTATGGACATTTTTCGAAATTAAAGGCACCAGTCTAGGTTTTACTAAAATTTAAAGTGAATTTCACAACTTGCAACCAAATTGAAATCTCTACCACTTCAGTTTTCATAAGAAAAAATTTACAAATTGATAATCATATACAACATAAATATGAAACAAAGTATAAAATGGATATCAACTGAAAAGTTCTCTACAACTTTGATACAACAACATGCCAATTATACTGGTAAAAATATTTATAATAATTTGCCAGTTTCTTTTAAAAAAGCTAGTTTTTGGGGATTTAAATCTAAAATCAAATTCTGGTTTATTGAGAATTCTGAAAAATTGGAAAATTCTTTGTATGGAAAATAATTTCGAATTTTGATGTTTTAATTGGTACCTACTTAGTTTTCTTCTTTATATGTATATATTATGGATATTCAACATATGTATTTTGATATAAAATTATTTCAAAACTAATTTTACGTGCTCATGGACAAGTTCTTTACTTATTTGTTCATGTTTCCATGAGAAATTTATTTCTATATTATTATATATTGATAATGTATTATTAACAATAAATAAAAAATAGATAAATAAATAAACTTCATATTTTCACGTATCTCGTCGAGATCGTTTGCAAAATCAAAGGACGCTAATTACAATTTTTATTTACTGTTTACCAAATTATCTTGACCACTCTGTTTTAGATTACTCAGAGAAGTATCTGCATTGAAGGAATATCTGAATGAAAAGTTGGAAGAAGTGTTCTTCAATCATACAGTGGAAGAAGTAATTGGTACTTTGGTATGTCCAGTTGAACACCATTTGCAACAAATAAAAAAAGATATTGAGATTCAGCTATCGATTGGTTGCCAGCCGAGAAGGTACAAGAGGTTGGATTCGTCAACATCATATTTGCAAAATTTGAAATAAAACATCTGTTCATCTTGGTTTCATTGTTTTAATTGATGCATATTCCACCTGATAAGTATTATTATAGCGGAGGATAGTTCGACAAAAAAATTGTGATATTTCGTACCGGTCAAAACTACTCAGATTTTAATATATTTTTTCTAAATGTCATTTTAAAAGTACGCTCTAGTTGTACAATTAGTCAAAATGGCAAAAAAATTATAGATAACATTTTTTGCTTGATATTTTTGTCGAAAAAAAACAATTAGAAAATGACGAATACTTCAAAAATTTAAGTATTTCATCTAGTCTTTTGAAATCAAGATAATAGTTTAATTTTGAAAATTAAAACAAGAAAAGTAATTTCTATTTTCAAGAAAAAAGATTCAACCATGCTGGAAAACTACCGACCAGTAACAGTACCCAGCAGCTTTTTAAAAAAAATTGAATATGCCTTCCTCCTTATAAGCAAAAAACATGGTTTTCGTTCGGGAATGTCAACTACCACAGCAATGTCTTCATTCTATCCTGAAATTATACATATATTTGATATAGGCGAGAGCCCTGCTGCAATATTTTGCTATTTGAGTTCGACTGTGTTAATTAATCACAAAAAAAACTATTATTGATATTAGAAACATGGTTTGTGAGGTCTGGCTCTTGAATGGATCTCATCTTTCTCAAGAGAATCGAAAACAAATAGCAAGCTTACATTTCCAATAAGAAGAAGAAACAAAAATAATCCAGTCAGATACTGGATTAGAGGTGTCCCACAAGGATCGGTATTAGGACTCATTTTATTTATTCTATACGTAAGTCAAATGGATCACGTCATAGATAAAGAATAACATATTGCATAAGCAGAATGCTGTTCTGGAAAAAGAATGATTAAAAAAAATATTTTTTTCTCTAAATGACATTAAAAACGGGCTTTTAATGACACTTGGCAGGCCTAGAAGTTGTACTTTTAATGCCTAAGCAGAAAAAGTTCATCGTTCAATTTCTTTGAAAGATCGGAAAAATAGACAATCAGCACATTTTCAGAGAAAGATCCTATATTTTTCTTCTGTCTATATTCCATGAATCTGCTGTGAGTTCATATACAGTTCTTCATTTTTCCGGTAAAAGGTTAAATTCCACATCTCGCGCCTGGTCTCTTATCTCAGGTGGTGTTAATTGCATCAATTCATCCTCACTTTGCAGTAAATCCATTTCTAACATGACAACTTTTCAAAATTGACAATGACAAAGTAAACAGTAAACAAACATATTCAACAAACGTCATCAGCGGTAAACATAGTAACGCAGGGCCCAGTTACCTTTGATAAAATAATTTAGTTATTTGGGTATGAAACGCAATTTAAATATGAAAAAGTCGATTTTGCGTGGAATTGGAACAAATTTGAAGAAAAAATTATATGTTTCACACGGCAGAAAAGCAGATTTAATGCCTTGGCTGGTTTCATAGCCTCGCTACGCTCGGCTATGAAACACCAGCCGCGGCATTAAATCTTGTGCTTTTATGCCTAGTAAAACAAATAACTATTTTTCCTCAAATAAATTTTTGATTTCGATGTTTTATAAGCAGTTCAGCAGTTTTTGTCTGATAAGGATGTACACCCAGATGTTTAGGAAAGTGCGATTTTCCATTATACATTTCAAGAACTGTGTGGTAAATGAAGAGGGATAGTAAAGATAAAATTCCCATGACTTTAAAAAGTGGTTTATAATTCGATAAAAAGTCTCACATACTGGCAAAATTACATATATGGACACAGATGCTCTACGACTTTCAGATACGTATTAAATAACTCAATGGTTGAAAATTCAAAAACCCCCTATATATTTCCTGGTTTTAGCTCTGAAGTACAAATGGATGAGTTCAAGCACACAGCCGTTGCTCCAACCGAATCCCGCTTGGATGTGGTACTCCCCCCCACCACCAAACTGTCCGCTAGACTGAGCGTTGTATTTTTCAAACATAACCTTGTTTTCGTGGAAAGCTTTGATATTCGAGTTGATCCATTTATGCGCCAAATCCTTGGCAACTTCCTGAGCTTCTGTGTTGTTGCTTTTAGCCAAACCAATTATAACCAAGTTTTGATAAGGGGACCAAGCGTTGGGGAAGTCCCATTGCTGCCCTGTGTTGAACAAAGAAGTCGGGATACCCCCTTTGTAACCTATTATTCCTTTCTTTTTCAAATATTCGACGGCTCTACGCCCTCTTTCGTTTTTCTTGTTGTCGTCCATTGCTCCTGCCCAGAGAGGGATGAAGTTACTGATGTAAAAGTATCTTCTGTGTGTTCCAAGTTTTTCGTCGAAATCGTACCTGGATGAAAATTAATATTAGTTTTTTTTATTCAAAAAAATTCCATAAACTAGTGAGGACATAATAAAATTGATCAAGGCCGTACTGGCATGACTAGATATTTTATGGGCATTGAATATCATAAACGGTTTTTTCTAAATTAATAGATTCAGTTCACCATTCCATTTTTCAAACAATTGAACAAACTGTTCAGATTGATCATATCAAAAGTTATTCTAGAAAAGTGAAATATGGTGTTCCCAAGGGCCAGTTCTAGGACCTATTTTATTTTTGATTTATATCAATGATCTGTTAAATACGAAAATCAAAGAAAAGTTGTTTTTTATGCTGATGACTATAAGTTTATATATAGGTAGTGGGAATACCTGGGAAGAAACAGTATCAAATGCTGAATTTGATTTATCACTTTAAAAAATAATCTCAATCCCGATAACTTTGAATTTGAAAAAGTCTAATTTGTGACTTTCACGTTGCATGAGAATAAGCAAATAAAATTAATGATCCATACTATTTTATGCCTAAAAAATGAGAAACTATCATTAAGGAACATATTTCCAAAATTTATTTTATATAAAGTATCTAGGAGTTCACTAGATTGCAACCTCAAGTGACAAACAAATTATTGAATTGATAAAAAACTGTGGAAAACACAGATTTTTGAGAAACATTTTCAGTCGTAAATTAATTATAAGTTTTTATTATAGTCTCTTTCAGTCTTTCTTGGCCTATGGTAATTGTACCATGCCTCCCCAACCTATTGAGGTTGAGAAGGCAATTTTTAAATCACTTTGAAGTAAGTGGTTCAAAAGTATACCTTGAAAATAATTTTTAAAAAACCTTTTGAGTCTTCTTCTGAAATTTTCTTTGAATAATACAACATTTTATCTGTCAAATAATTATTTTATAAAGTATCGACAGATTACATACATAAGAAAAAATGTATAAATTGATAATCATATACAACATAAATATGAAACGAAGAATAAAATGGATAGTTGGATATCAACTGAAATGTTTTCTACAACTTTGATGCAACAACATGCCATTTACAAAGGTAAAAACATTTATAATAATTTGCCAGTCTATTAAGAAAAAACTAGTTTTTTTGGGATTTAAAAATAAAATCAAATTCTGGTTGATTGAGAATTCTGAAAAATTGGAAAATTATTTGTATGTTTAATTTTTTGTTATTGTTTTTATTCATACAAAATGTGACCAATATGTTATTTAGGCATATATTTAAGTTCATTTTGCTATTTTTCTTTCTGTGTATGTATACAGGGTGTCCGGTAAACCTTGTACAATATTGAAACTGGTGATAGACCAGGTCATGACTGTTCAAAATATCGGAATTTCACCTCAGTAAAAATATCACCGTTTTCGAGATAATGGGCATTTTAAGAATTTCTGGAACATCGCTACCTAACCTTGGATTTTTGAGAGCCATGTATACAAATTGGGACGAATCCAAATATCTTCGCTGCTGAAGATTACTGATGAGTGATGCTTCTAGACGTACAGAACAGTTTTTCAAAAAGTGAAAACATTTTTCAAGAAATGAGGATAAAATGACAGATTTGGGTTTCATCAATTTTTTTTTAAAGTTTGACATTATTATCTGAAAGAAACATAACCAATTGGAAGTGGACATTCATTTCAAAAGAATGTTCAGTTTATCCAGACTCTACCATGATATAAAACAAACTATAATTATTTTTGGAAAAAGTGATTTCCATTGAATTACGCGTGGTTTTAATCTAGGCTTACATCAACTTTTATTCAAGAAAAAAAGGAAACTACCCAAACACTAAAACTACGTCACAATCACACTCGACGCGCATTTCGCCAACAAAGTTAGCATCTTCAGGAGGTAAAAGTAAGCTTTCAAGATTGTGACCTAGTTTTGGTGTTTGGGTATTTTAATTTTTTCTTGAATTGTATTCACACCAAAGGTTCAAAATATTCATTTATTTGATCAACTTTTATACTTACGCCCAAAAATTTTTTTATTTAGATTTTGTCAAGATAAATTGTGGAAATAATCATTAATAATAAAGAATAGACTACTTGGTAGCATTAAATATTATGTCAATTAAATTAAATTTTCATGTAATTAGGCCTAATAAAGTTATCGAAATGAAATGTCGATTATCCGACATGGCACCAATTAATACGAATTCTTGTGATAAATGTCGCAATTGTCCAACATCCAGATTCCAACGAAGTTTCAGAGACCCACAGATATACAGGGTGTAACCAAATAAGTGCAAACTTTTTTAACATGAATCCTTGTCGAAAGTTTAAAACTTTTGTTTGAACAACTTGTGACTTCTGTCGTAGAATTTAATTTGAAAAAAAGGACTAATTTGCAATCGAAAAGTTTCAAGAAAAAGAAACTACGTCACAATGACACTAGACGCGCGTTTCTCGCCAACAAAGTTAGCATCTTCAGGAGTTAAAAGGTTACTCAGTGAAATTAGTCCATTTTTCAAATTAAATTCGCCAAAGAAAAATCAAAAATTGAGTATTTCACTCAAAAAAAATTAGAGCTTCTTTGAAATATAAAAATGTATATATTTATCAATTTTGATCAAAATCAAATTATTTTTGTGGAAGATAAAAATGAAAAAGGAAAAAAATGGTTTCTGGTTTCTGGCGTTACTTTACTGTACTTTATTATTCGTCCAAAAGTACCAAAAATATATAGAGTAATATTGAAAAAGATATTCAATTGTTTGAAAAATTGATAGATGAAATGATATTCAAAGAAAAAGTATAGAAAGTAAAAATAATTGAATGATTGAATTGATTGAATTGAATAATTGAATATTCAGGCCTGATGTTTGATAAAAATTGTAATTTTGAATTACATGTGTATAAAATAAGGAAATCAATTACTTATTCCTTTAATTGGAGCAGTAAGAAGAATAGATTTTCTAAATATTCAAATCCAAAATCTCATCCAAAATCTCATTTCTAATGCCCATATCAAATATTTGATAACAAAATGGTCATCTGGTAATTAAAACCAAAAAGGTAAAATTTATCGTTTGATGAATAAAACAATAAAGGCAATAAAAAAACTGTGGAAAACACCTTCAGAATTACTAGGATACTAAAAATTTTACATTAGATAAACTAATAAAATTTCAAAGAACAAAATTTCCATACAAATTGACAAAAAAATTATAAACAAGTAATATATAGTCAGTTCACAAAAATCAAAATGACGTTATTCATTCAGAAATGAAAATAACTTCAGTTTAAATAATGTTCATTCAAATAAAGGCGGACATAATGCTGTATCTAGTTCTATAGAAACTTACATTAAACTTTCAGACAACATAAAAAAATCAAAGTCAGTAAATATTTTCTTGAAAATTTGCTATCATATACTGATGTTCAACAATCTATAAATATGCAAAGTTGTTTTTGTTATTTTTTACTTGTTCTGTGTCTTTGTTTTCTGGTAATTTTTTCAAAATGGATTTTCATCTACCATCAACCAAATCAATTCACAACCTATTCCATTTTCCCAAATTTTTCTCACCACATGCCGTCTTCTTCACAATAGAAAATATTTTCTATAGCATTCTTCCATTGGTTTGTTTTATCTAACCAAAATTTCGCATCGTCTTTTTTTTGCAAAATCAAATTGAATTTGTACATTACTTTAAACGCCTTATATAGGAATGCATTGAGATCTACTGGAATATTTCTTCTTGTATTGATATCTAACAGATTTCCTGTAGGTTCCCCTGTCTTGTCAAACATCCAACGACTGGTGAAATCCATTCCACTTTCCGCTCCACTTTTCAGGTCTGTGTAACATTCATACTGGAAAAGGCATGTTTCGTTAAAAAAATACGAGTTATAACTTGGGTTTTTCCCGATATGGCTACTCTTATTAATATTAGATTATGTAATAAGTCCGGAAAATTTTTGGACTATTAGACAAGATTCTAGGACGAGCCGTAGGACGAGTCATGGAAATCTTGTGAGTCCAAAAATCAGTTTTTGGGCGAGTTACGTACATTATTTTTTCTGCTAGCGTGCGGAAAAAACACTTTTCCGCACTCATTTTAGTTTTGAAAGTGACACTTTTCCACACTAGTGCGGAAAATAGTGTTTTTCGGAAAATTAAATTTGTTTAGTTTTTGGGGAGTATACTGACATTTAAATATTTGAAAACTAAACATGCCATTTTATAATTACCGATTTTTTCTTTTAACTTCAACGCCCTGTATCTCAGAAACAAAGCAACTCCGGAGACATGCTCATAGGAACTTTTCTTCTTAAAATGACCTAGCAAATCACCCCCCTTAGGAACCGTAGTTAGGAAACGCCCTGTATACAGGGTATCTCAAAACTCATTGTCACCCTTTGGACAGCTGATAGTCCAGTTCATGACTGGCCAGAATATCACAATATGACCTTAGTAAAACGTTGATGGTTTTGGAGTTGTTGGCAGTTTTATGAAGTTAGTGAAAACCGAAACCTTTGATCAGTATTTCGAGTTCCACAGGTACAAAACATCATAGTTTAAGATACCAATTTTTGTTATGCAACCTTTAATAATAACCCTTCTATTAATTAAAATCAAAAATAAAAATATTGGTGCAATACCTTTGAAAAAAAAACATTTACCCGATTGACGAGTTAATTCATTATATTAGCTTACTTAGACTGGGTCTAGGACATTTGGGCGCGGCCAATTGGGCGCGAGTCAACAGGGCGCGGCCAACTGGGCGCAGGGACAACTGGGCGCAGTGACAACTTGGCGCAGGGACAACTGGGCGCAAGTACTACCGGGCGCATAAAATATCTTCTAATCATAATTATTATCATAAATTCATTTTGAGTGTAGTATTTTATTAGTCTGATCTAACCTGACCGAACTAACCTAGCTCGCAAGTTGGGAGCTTGTAACTTGAAGAAAAATTCATTTTAAGTGTAGTATTTTATTAGTCTGATTTAACCTGACCGAAATAACCTAGCTCGCAAGTTGGGAGCTTGGAACGAAGAAAAATTCATTTTGTGTGTAGTATTTCATCAGTCTGATCCAACCTGATCGAACTAACCTAGCTCGCGAGTTGGGATTGCGCCCAGTCGTCCCTGCGCCCAGTTGTCCCTGCGCCCAGTTGTCCCTGCGCCCAGTTGTCCCTGCGCCCAGTTGGCCGCGCCCAGTTGACTCGCGCCCAGTTGGCCGCTCTCAAATGTCCTAATACCACTTAATTACCACGCGAACTTGGCAAGTTATTTCAAAAATTGCTCATTCGGTCTAGTTTTTGACATGATAAAACATTCACTATTTTCCACTTGAGGAAAAAAGTTATTCCTAGTTCACTGCAACAGGAGCTCATTGTGAAATTATTTCAATAATTAGGAATTCGGAAGAAAACACTTGGTAAATTGAAGTGACAGGTATTTATTGACAACTAAATAAAAGACAAAGAAAAATTATAGAATGTGTACAAACTGCCTGTCAGAAGTCGAATGCAAACGTGTAATTTTTTACTTCTTTCGGCATTTATTTGGACAGCTGCTTCATTAATATGACGTCTCAATTCATTTTCATCATTTACTGGATGTGCATCTAGCGGGATTAAATCTGGAGACTGGGAAGGCCACAAAATTGGACCAAGATGGCTGATCCAGCTCTGTGGATAAAGAATCAAATATTTTTTTACTGGTCGTGCGTAATGAGCTGGACATCCGTCATTTTGGCACCACATAGCCCTGCGTATGGCCAAAGATACATCTTCCAAAAGAGTAGGTAGTTCGTTTTCTAAAAAATCGCGATAAAGGACCCCACACTTTTTATAGGTAAAATGGTTCTCGGTGAAATTGTCTGAATTTTTAGTATATTGTAGTATTCGATATACTGATTGAACGTGCAGAATCGCAAAGTTCGTTGATAGATAGATTTTGTTTGTTTGTTAGGTTCAAGTTAAAAATCAGTAATTTTTATCTAATTATTTTCTCGGGATTTGACAGTGCCAACTGCATTTTTTTTTCGTTCTTATCATCAACGAACCTTCATATTACTGAATATCATTCAGATGATGCAGATTATATTATTATGTACAGAGTGACAAATAGAAGGATTTTAGTAATGTCTGGAAATTCGATGTGATAATGAAATATTGATAAAATTATTTTTCCATGCAATATACTATTCTTATTCCATCATTTTTCACAATTCATGCATTTCCTACAGGGTGATTTGAAAAATTGGTGAGATATATGGCCGGTTCTTTCGTACATATCCTGTATATTTGAGTGAATTATCATCCTCCGAAGATAGCTGATACCGTATAAACATGATTTCGTTGGGATATATAGGGTAATCATGAAATTTTTCAATGATAAAAATGACAAAATATCAATGTTTCAGAAATCACCCTGTAATTCTCGATTAGCTAGGTGAAATTCCATTATTATTATTTAATATATTCATTAATCTCTCCTCAACACTGTCCCAAAAATTCAGTTTCATACTAGGACCAGTTTCATAGTTATTAATTGAGAAACAACATGACGAGTTGAAGGAACTTGTTCACGCGTACATTCTACTAGTGACCAAGATTTTTCACAAATAGTGAAACGTGAGAATGTGGAGATCAAAATAAATGTAAAAGAGGGTGAAGATCAGAGATAACAATCACATTCTATGATTTTTCTTTGCCTTTTGTTTGGTTGTCAATAAATACCCGTCACTTCAATTCACCAAGTGTTTTCATTCGAATTTCTAATTATTCAAATAACATCACAATGAGCTCCTTTTGAAGTAAACTAGGAATATATTTTTTCCTCAAGTGGAAGACAGTGAATGTTGTATCATGTCAAAAACTACACCGAATGAGCAATTTATTGAAATAACTTGCCAGGTTCGCGTGGTGATTTTGTTTTACAGTATGAAGAGTTTAAGTAAGCTGATAAAATAAATTACCTCGTGAATCGGGCAATTATGTTTTTTTTTCTCCAAAGGTATCGCACAAATATTTTCATTTTGTATCTTAATCAATAGAAGGATCATTGAAGGTTGCATAGACTATGAAGTTTTGTACTGGAAATACTGTCCAAAGGTTTCGATTTTCACAAAATTCATAAAAGTGATAATATCTCCAAAACTATCAATATTTTACTGAGGCCATATTCTGGGCAGTCATGAACTGGACTATCAGCCCTCTAAAGGATGACGTAGAATTTTGGGACAACCTGTATTAAAATGTTGCAAACATGTCATTGCCGGCTGGTCTTTTATAGTTTCTTCTGCCCACATACTTTTATTCTACCTTTCTTCTATTAAGGGCGTGTTTTACAAAACAAGTTCACCAACAGTTGCTAGGGATTAGCCAATGAAATTTCTAGTTCCTTAACAACTGAACTTAGTTTAGTTGAACTGTTGGTGAACTTGTATTGTACAACCCACCCTTAATCATTGATTGTTTACCAATTTGTCCTCTTCATTGCTCAAAGGGGCACACGTTTCTATATCTTCCAAATAAGACTCGGGTCTTGGGGTATCACTTTCCGAATCGTAATGAGCTAGCTCATATATTTTCCCATCTTTTTCTATGGTCACCAGTCTCTTAGTCAACCAAAAATGGAGTTCCTTGTCAAGTGTGTTGATGTTGTTCCTCAAAAACTCGAAGTCTTTGGTATACTTCACATAGTCGGCCACCATGAGTGTGAGTAGCGGTGGCTGAGATCTGTTGAGATAGTATATTCTTCCGCCGTTTGGCACAAATCCAAATCGCTCCACCATGGACAGTAAATTTTGTATCATTCCACGAGCTGTTTCCGTCATGTCGCTCAGAAGCAGGCCTTTGAGGATCCAGTAGGTGTCCCAGTAGTAAAATTCTTTAAATTGGTAAAATTCTGTTAACGAGGCGCAACAAGCTATTAAAAAAATTGGGACTTACGTAGTTTGGTCTCCTGAACAAAAAATGTCAATGAAATTTTTTGCGATCTCAAGGAGCTCACGCCTATTTTCAAAAATGATTAATAACAGGCTGAATCTTCCTGAGTAGCTTCATTTTGCCGAGACGCCCAACTTTTTCCTCTACGAAAATTCTCGAGAGTGGTAGCTAATTAAATGCGCAGGCGTTATCATGTCGATTTGGTGAGTGCAAAAAAGTCATCAATAACAGTTAGTTTTTCAGTTGAACTTCGAGATAATTCGATAAAATACTCGAAAAAGCTTTTGTCCTACAAAATGGATGGTTTAGGACTGAAGAGTCCCCCACTTCCAACATGTACCAATGCGAAAAGACGCGGAAAGCTATCCAATGGTGTTTTGTTTTTGCAGGACAACGCCCCTGCACACAAATCTCATGTTGCCATGCAAAAAATTCGTGGTTTAGGGTTTGAATTACTAGAACTCCCCCCTTATTCACCAGATTTGGCTCCGTCCGACTATCATCTCATTCCTCAACTGAAAAAAAAGTTTAAAAGGTCGTAAATTTTCTTCCAACGAGGAGGTAATAAAAGCTGTGGAGGTCTTGTTTGTAGAGCAAGAAGAAACCTTTTTTTTGAAAGGTCTAGAGACGTTGCAGGTTCGCTGTAATAAATGTATCCAATTAAGAGGAGAATATGTTGAGTAATTAAATATTTTGACATTGAAATTTTGTTTAGTTCTATAGTAGGCTAATATATCCTCGTACATTTGAATAAAAGCTTTTCTCTAAAAAGTTTATTTATTCATCTGATTTTGAAAAGTTGGCGGTACCTGATTTCCAAGTAACCAGACAACAGTGATATTCACTAAACAAAACACCATGCATTTTTGTTTTGTGATTATTAAAAGAAGGAAGAATTTTTTGATAAAAAGTACTGTTTTCAATTAAAAGAGTGTAAAACTGGTGAATTAGGTGTGTATATTCTGCTGGTGAAAATGAGGAGGTATTTTGAGTGAGTTTTTCAAGGAAGAAACGTGTGCTAGAAAATACCAGTTGTCATTCAAAAAAGGCCCGTATCTCCGAAATTACTTGAAGCCGCCAAAAATATCATTTGGATTTTTTGTTCAGGAGACCAAACTAGGCGAGTCCCAAAATTTTTTCCTTTAGCTTGTAGCGCCCGGTTAACCGAATTTTACCTTTAAATCTTCCACCAGGTATAATGAAAGGATGCGCAACTGGTATCAAAGAATGAGTTTCTGGATGATCAAACACATGATAGGATACAGTTCTTGCCAAAGTCGGCCAAATGTCGATAATGCTTTGCGCAAACTTTCTCACCACAGGGTCGGTGATTTCCTTGATGATTTTTGGTTCGTGCTTAAAGTCTCTAGGATAATACTCTTCCAATTCACCGATAGACTTGAAATTTTTGTATACGAACTCTTTTATCTGGTCTCTTGAAGGGTTTTCCTCGTTCTCGGACATCAGTTTATCAAACCGTTTCAACGTTTCGTTCAAGGGATGGATCATGGCCATGTCCACAAAAGTTTTTGAATCGTTGAATATTTTTGTCGTCTGAACTAAGTGAAGTAGATCTCCTTGGCAGTATACTGAGCTATAACATGATGGTTTCGTAGAGACAGAGAGGCAGAGAGGAATCAGAGCCATAATGGTGAGGAGTTGTTTCCATGTTTTTGCTGGAAGAAACCAATTCAATTCATCCATGATTTAAAATTGACCAAGATGATACTCACTCATTGATAATTTAAAAAGCAATTGTCTTTCATTATTTTAGTTTGAGCATTTCTTGAAATGATGTTACAATCTCTGGGTGTCATAAACATGTGACAGATTTGGCAGTTATAGAAGCAGGTTAGGATCTAATCTGCCGAAGCCATAGAGGTTTTCCCCCATAAAATGAAAGACGCACATGGCCCATATAAATTTTCATAAGATAGTTCGTTAGTGAAAACCCCAGTTTTCGTCCCAGCAAAATCGCTTTGTGGAATTTTTTACTTATACAAGCAATAGTGGAAAAAATTTAAACTTTTTTGGTTTTTTGGAAATATCTCAAATATTATTCAAAGAATCGTTTTACAGTCAATGGAACTTTTGTAGAGATTCATAAAACCTACAAAATGAATTTTCGTACTACCGGATCGGTGAATTTTCCAGTTAGAAAATCCGGGAAAACCTTGAAAACAGACCATTTTTAAAAAATTGTACCAACAATATTGCGGAAACTGAAATATAATAATATGGGGTACAACTGTGATATTTTCTACCCAATGTGTAGTTTTTGCACAATCGGTTATAAACAATTTAAGGGCTCACCTTGCAAGATGGTCTCTTTTTCAAGGTTGCAATTTAATGCAGTAACCTTGTCATGAAAAGCATAGTCCTAAGTTGCATCAAATGGTGGTAGTAGGTTTTTTTTCTTGTATGGGATGTGACTGAGATGACAAACCCAAGTTTTCGACCTCGACAGCCCCTCGGGTCACTTTTGAAAATTCCAAAAACTGTAAAAATTTTGCATTTTTTGGCTTTGTCTCATTTTGACCATGAAGAGGCAAGTTTTTGGGAAAGACCCATAGTTACATTTTTAAACTAGAATAAATTTTCTATAATATAAAATGAATATGAATTTGGTAGCTCCGATAGGTACCGAGATATAGCTTTTCAAAGTTTGGCAGATTTTGCCATAATGGAAAATTTTGAGCTGATTTCCACGTTTAAGTCTTCAATAACCCGTATTATATGAGTCAGTGAAGGAAAAATGCATTCATTTCAATATTGTGAATCGGGGGGAGGTAGAGATTTACAGATATAGGAATGACGATACCTAATGAATTCAGTGGCTGTGATTCCACCTCGTGCTTCTTCGGCCAAGGGAAACTCAAGTTGTTTCAAATATCAAGGAAACATGTACACCTCAAAAAGGAAGCTGCAGTGTTTTCTAATCTAGTTGCGACATCTGCCCAAGTAGCTGAAGCCGGGGAGAAAATCCTCATCAAGCTGTGCGGTGGGAAAAGGTCCAGTCAAACCATCAAGGACCTGCGCTACCAGCTCTTCACAAAGGCTGCAACCAAGACCAGTTTTAACCTAGCCAGACTTCCTCCCACGTGAGATGCTGCAGGTACAGCAGTGGCTGGGTTATAAAAAGAATCCGCTCGAATGGGGGTGGGTTGCTACAGCCGGAGGCCTTTTCCCGAAGATGATGTCACGGAAAGTAGCCGCCTCGAACCTGCTGAACATGATTTCCTGCAGTTGCAAGAAGGGTTGCCGAAATGGGCAGTTGCAGTAAAGCAAGCTTGAAGTGCTCACTCGTCTGCGGAAAACCTGCCTGACATAACGGTAGACGACGATGTCAACATCCTTGATTTGGACGAGCTCGACGACAATGACGAGATGAATAGGCTGCTCGCCTATTCAGTCAACCAATTCGCTGGAGATACTGTTGTCGAGGTACTACATCAGATATTCTCACACTGTTATTATTGCTGAAAGTTACGATTGTTTATTTATTATTTACCCAAATCTTCTAGAACCATTGTTTCTATCAACTCATACTTACCAACTAACACGTGTGTGCCATTTATATTAAGACTCCCTAACAAAGTTTTTACCTTGGGATATTCGGAAAATTATTATTTTCGGAGATCGAGGATGATGAAGGGGGCGAATTGGCGGTTTGCTTGGGCCTGGTCCGTCGAAGAGAAGGAAACATTGACGCCCCCCCCCCCCCAAAACCTCACCACTCCTCCCCCATCCACCTTCAAAATGTTCAATTGAATAAATGTTCACTCCACTGACTAACATCAGACAGATTATTGAAGTTATACAGACAATATGAAGAAGCATGGAAATTAAAATTTTCACATTTTGAAAATTTGCCAAATATTGACAAGCTGTATCTCGAAAACTATGGGGTCGAGCAAGACCATTTTGATATCATGTCCAAGAAAATGTATTCTAGTTTTTAAATGTATGGAAGGTTCTTTGTCAAAAACATGCCCCTTCATGGTCAAAATGGGACAAAACCTCTAATTAGAGCAACCAGAATGCTGTTTTAGTTTTCATTTTATAGAGCAAAACACTAAAAAACACATTTTTTTTGTTTTTTTGATTTCATATGTTCATAACAAATTCATAAATGACAGTTGCGAGTCGAAAACATAACAGAATATAACTACGGACCGTCTTTCATGTGATGGTACAGTCGGTTTTCTACTAGTATTTTTTTTAAATCACTCATATCATGCCATATTGATTGGAGTATTTATTGAAGTATTGTCGTCGTTTATAAAAGCATATAATGAGGTAGGTTTACTTCAAGTTACGTTCATATTTTTTCACGTTGAATGACTTACAGCTTGGAAAATCTAGCTATGAATGTAGAGAAACGTATGAGATGCGCGAATATAGAATGAGAAAGTATTGGGACGATAAAGAGGGAGTATACCCAAGTAGCAATTCAACGTTGCGGAGACGTGTTTAATAAAGTTGCGCTACCAAACATAAGGTGCGTTGCCGACCTCAACACAACATTGTCACAACCATATATCTATTAACTACGAGATATATGGTCACAACCCTGTTTTGCACCAATTTGGTCAATCATTTTTGGGTTTTTTAAACGTTTCAGCTCCAACTGTCGTTTCTAAACGTTGCTGGGTTTACTTAAAAACAACTACACACCAGCGCCCTCTCGCGCAGCGATGACAGTTTACTTTTCATGGTTTTTAAAACGTATTTAATTTATCAACCAAATAATTACTGATGGCCAAAATGGACATTTAAAGAAAATTTTGGTTACTCCTACCGTAAATATTTTTGTACTTGAGATACCCGAAAAATAATGATTTCGAAACAGAAATTGGTAACGCATTTCATTTTACTGTCAAATAAACTATTGTTTCATGCCAAAAAACACGAGTGCTTTCAATCTGTTTTTTCGAAACTTCATCAAAAATCATTTCGATGAACAATATTTAATCTAGATATTGATTAAATCTCGATCTAAATAAAATACTCATGACTTATTTCTAGAAAACTAAAGTAAGGCTTCATAATTCTTTGTTTATGCTTGTTTACGTCCAAAATTTTAATGACCAGCCATGTTTCCAAATAGAATTACACTTCCAACATGGCGTAGGAGTATAAAAGTCGTCAGCGCAATTAACTTGATACCCGGAGCGCGACTGAAATTGTTTATCCGACCAAAAACTGTACCAAGTAGGTACAATCACCGAAAATTTTAAACTTAAGCTTTAAACTTCAGCTCTCCAAACTGTCTGTCTTCATGAGGGCTTGTGTCTGTGAAGTTTCTTCACAACGTAATCTTTTTTTTGCGTGTAATAGGAGGAAGTGTATCACAAATCTCTTTTAGTTTCCGATTAAAATTAATAAATTGAGTAAATTATTATTATCTAAATATCGCCGGAGCGTCCTCTGTGGTAAATATTTTGAAAAAGGTTAGTTGTAAAGATGACTCCACGAAAACGTTTTCAACTTTACTGAAAAATTGTCCACTGCTTAGCTGAATATTACGAGGTCGACCCTCCGTCGGGAAAACGTTTAACATAACTAAAGTTGTCACTTGAATGTTTTAAAAACGTTATTCCCATTCCCAAAATGTTCACTAGTTGTAGTCAGTTGAGTAAACGTTCTGACAACGTCTTAGCCTAACTGATGTCATTCTGAACGTTAAGACAACGTTTTCTGGTTGTTTCAAGAGCATCGTTTCATAAATGACTAATTTCTTCACCAAGTACAACGTTAATTTCGGTGTATTATGTGGTTATAGCCGCCAAAATACTACTTGGGTAATTGTACATTCAGTAATAAAACACCACAGTGCACTAGATACGAGGCTTGTTTGGTAAGTCCGTGACTTTTTAAATTTCCCGCGCAGTAACTTTAAATGCAACACTGCTGCTGTCAACCACCATCTTTCAATAGACTACTGTCAAATTTTGAGCAAGCTGCGACATTTGGTTTGTGTTTGACAGCAATTAGAAGCAGACAACCTCGTGAATTTTAACAAAAATGGAAAAAAGTGAATTTCGTGTGTTGATTAAGCATTATTTTTTGCGTAAAAAAACCATAACTGAAACCAAGGAAAGACTTGATAAATACTATGGGAACTCTGCACCATCAATTTCAATGGTTAAGAAGTGGTTTACTGAGTTCCGTTGTGGTCGTACCAGCACAAGTGACGCCGTACGTTCAGGTCGCCCAAAAGAGGTCATCACGCCAGAAATCGTCGATAAAATCCATGGAATGATATTGGACGATCGGAGAATAAAAGTACGTGAGGTAGCTGAGGCTGTAGGCATCTCAACTGAGCGAGTACATCACATTTTACATGAATATTTGGACATGAAGAAGCTATCCGCGAGATGGGTGCCGCGATTGCTCACACTCGACCACAAGCGCAACCGTGTGACCACTTCAAAGGAGTGTTTGGCAAAGTTCAATCGCAATCCGGGCGAGTTTTTACGCCGTTATATAACCGTAGACTAAACATGGATCCATCACAATACCCCAGAGACCAAGGAACAATCAAAACAGTGGGTGTCAACTGGTGAACGTGCACCAAAGAAGGCTAAGGTGCGTCTGTCAGCCAACAAGGTTATGGCCACAGTTTTTTGGGATGCACGCGGTGTCATTCATATAGATTACTTAGAGAAGGGTAGAACGATCAACGGCGAATATTATTCAGAGCTTTTAGACAGATTCGATATTGATTTGAGGCAAAAACGACCACATTTAGCGAAAAAAAAAGTGCTGCTTCATCAAGACAATGCACGAGTGCACACGTGTGTAGTCACTATGGCAAAAATTCATAAATTGGGCTACGAACTACTACCCCATCCAGCATATTCTCCAGATTTAGCCCCTTGCGACTATTTTCTTTTCCCAAACCTGAAGAAATGGCTGGGTGGTAAGAGATTTGGGTCGAATGAAGAGGTTATAACCGAAACAAACGCCTATTTTGAGGGCCTTGAGAAAACCTATTATTTGGAAGGAATAAAAAAACTGGAAAAACGCTGGACTAAATGTATTGATCTAAAAGGAGATTATGTTGAAAAATAAAACGCTTATTTGCCAATTTTTTTTTTCTTTATTCAAATAGTCACGGAGTTACCAAACAGCCCTCGTACAATAGAACTAACTAGTACTGTAACTCATACTTGTTTCGGTCTATACTAAGCTCTTCTGATACCGTACTTTGATAGGCGTGGCGATTTCACATTTTGAGCTACATTTGTCAAGCTGTAGTTCTGTTGATGTTTCATGTTAGTCATTTGTATTGTGGAAAGTCAGAAGTGATACTGGCTTCATTGAATCGAATAATGACAGATGAATAATTTCATATGGAGAATCCCATTCACTATTAGTGAAGGAACTTGAAATATCAGGGTTCACGGTCATATAGATAAGTTCAACGAACAAGGCGCGTGTTTTGGAAGACCATGGACTCTATTCGTAGTAATGATAAGGAATGTATGAAAATGTGATAAAAAGAAGCAACTGATCTATACTTACATATTCAATTTTATCAATTTCTATCGATTTAACACATGATTTCCCTTTGAAAATTTCAATGAAAAATTCAAAATTCTCTTTTTGCATTTTACTTAAAATGTGAAATTTCGAATAAGAGGAACATATGCTGAAATATTGGAAATTTTAAATCCATGACTCTTTTACTTTCTGGGGTTCAAAAAATTGTATCTCATATACCGTGGGAAAAGTAAATGAACCATAATAGTATATTGTGTATCTAGTGCGTGAAGTATACTTTTTTACGCGAGTGTGGAAGTTTGTGGAACGAGCCGCAGGCGAGTTTCACAATCCGCACGAGCGTAAAAAAGTCTTCACGCACGTGGTGCACACTATACTTTTTCTACGACCTTTTACTTAGAGATTGAATTAAAGGAAAATATGACTAATTTTCTTTATTACAATAATAATTATTATGAACAGTTATATTGCCATTTTGTAAATTGTCAAAATGTACATTTATTTTCTCTTTCTCTACAAAATTAGTGCTGCTTGTACTGTTGGTATAATTCAGATAGGTAGGCTAATATTACCCTTTCGGAGAATGATTGGACGTTGTTTGTATTGCGCCATTGCATAAACTTTTCCAAAGTGTTTTCGTGAATTCCCAACGATTTTTGTGGCAATAACGATGAACTTGCTTCACTGGCTGCTAACGTTATATTTGGAGGAGTTGATGGGAGTACTTCAATGCTGTCCATCAGGAATTTGCGTGAAATACACGGCTAATCGGTTTAAATCAAAATTTCGTCGTACTATTTATTAATTCAGAGGGTAATTAATTACTATTTACGGTCTATTAACTGATGTAACTCTAAACTTCACTCTGCGGGAACTGTCATATTTGTCAATTTCTCTCGCCACCGCTACCTAGACCAGCGACCGGTGTGTGAATTTGTATTGACTCTTATGGCACCGGTGCGTGAAATAAATCCCATAAGAAAAGCATGGCACTTCACACACCGATTCGTGAAATGGAGCTTTACACATTTTTATCGATGTGTGACGTTAGTAATTCAAAATTTTTAACTGAAATGAATTTAATACACGTTTCGTTCAACCATAAAACCTTCAGCTAGTACATAGCAGTACGAACAATCTCCAAATGTTGTTAGGTAATCCGAAAGATAAAATTCCAACTTTAGAGAGATCAGGAATCTATGAAATTAGCTGTCAAAATTGCGATAGTGTATATCATGGCCAAACCGAAAGATCTACGAATTTTCGTTTCCGCGAACATTTGGCACATGCTAAATATTCGCGAGAAAATAAATCAAGTGTTGCGGATCATTTATTAGAAACTCATCACAAAATTAATATCCAAAATTTAAGATTAATAAAGCCGGTTGATGATTACAGAGAAATGAAAGGACAGGTAGCACATCATATCGGCTGAATCTTGGTTCCATATTGGGCCAATATAGATAGGTATATTGTAAATGAAAAATCAATATTGGTCCAATATTGGTGAATATTCAAAAAACAATATAATATTAATAATATTGGTGGAATATTGGTTGAACTAGTTTTGAATGTAGATTATCACATGAAATATTGGGTCAATATTGGTTGAATAATTTCTGCCAATATCGATAATACAATATTGGTTATATATTGTTTTCCACATCTAGAATAAATGTTGCAATCCAAATATTCCAGTCATATCGATTATAAGGAAAAAAACTATGTTGTATTTCCAAGTTTGATAGCATATTGGTTGAATATGATTTCCACTTTATTTGACAAATTGTAATAACTCATATTGAGTCAATATTGGTTGAATGATATTTACCAATATCGATAAAACAATATTGTCTTCACATCGTTTTCAACATCTAGAATAAATATTGCAATCCCAATATTCCCCTCATATCTAGGATTCTAGGAATAAAAACTATATTGTATCTCCATGTTTGATTACACATTGGTTGAATATCATTTCGCCAATATTCAACAAATCTTATTAATTAATATTGGGTCAATATTAGTTCAATAATATTTATCGATATCGTTAAAACAATATTGTTTTCATCTCGTTTTCTACATCTAGATTGAGATGAAATTTGAATATTGGCCGAATATTCAGTGAAACATATTAAAATTATATCATGATCAAACCTGGATAAAAATCCGCTAGGTGGCTCTACATATAGAACGTCTTCTAAAACCTACGAAAGCATATTAAATACTTCCCATAACTTGTTTTCAAAACAGCTCACTCAGTGGTTATGGCGATCAAAAGGCAGACTCTGGTGTTACCTTCATCAACTAAAAGACATTTAATAATTTACGAAGGTATATTGACATCCTCCAATATATTCAAATGATATTGTACCAATATCGATAAATATTTTGAGACCATTATTACTTCAATAATATTTCACCAAAACAATTTTTGAAACATTTAAACAATATTCGACCAATATCGCAAAATGTTCACATTTTACTTCTCGACAATATAACTTTTGAATATTGTGCCAATATTGTCAGAATATAGTACCAGCGATATTGTACCAATATCGCCGAATATTTTGAGGCTAATATTAGTTCGAGAATATTTTGCCAATATTATCCAAGTAATATTGGACCAATATCGCCGAATGTTCACATTTTTTTTCTCGCCAATATTGCATTTCAAATATTTCGCCAATATGTTCACAATATTGTACCAATATTTTACCAATATAGGTGTGCTACTTGGGATTTGAAAAAGGGGCTCTAAACACTTGCTTAATAATGATAATGGTCCATTAAATTCCAAACTATTTGATTTGATACCAGTAAAGGAATAATTAAGTGCCTTTGTTGTATTGTTTATTGGGTGAGGTTGTACCTGTCCATCAGGTAGGGTCACTTCCTACTAAACAGATTACCTCATGGTAATCAATTATATGATATAAATAAGACTGGTATAACGATTTACAGTTAGTTTGGTAATCCCTACTGATGAAGATAACTTTGTTATCGAAATGCGCATATAGGAATTAAATTACTTGTGTGGTGAAGGGGTAAAATACTTTTTGTTCTCACTGAGTGACACCACAGGCGTCCAATATCCCATTATCGATGAACCTTTTCATCGATCATTTAATGAATTTGTATAGTGCTGACTACGATGCTTTCGACTTCCAATAAAATTTATTTAGGCCTGCTGAAATGAAAGGTAGCCATGGATTCATGAAAAACAATAGGTGTTTAATATGGGCCGTGGTGGCAGAGCGTTCGCCTCGTGCATGGCATCACACGTTAAAAGGTAAGGGCTTCCCTAGCTCACACAAGTCTCTTGAAGACTTCCGAGCGTAGGGGTGCAATCGGTTGAAGGAAATAACAATTTTTATATCTTGTCAAAAGTGAAATGCCAATTCCACTTGTCATCTCGTTTTGTTAATTAAAAAGTTTTTTCGAAATGGAAAATAATAATCGTAATTTTCGAAACGAACAAACCGATATGATATTTATATACAGAGAATGTTAGAAGAACGTTGTCAATGCTAGCGTGGTATACACTGTTCGTTCTCACTGAAAATTTCAATTGGTGTAATTCAGTGTAGGATACTCTGTATATTGTGATTGATTCAGTACATTCGCAATGTTGAAAAATCCGAAACCGGTCAGACAGAGATTTAAGAGTGAAAATTAAAAATTGGTGATATAACTAAGTTCTTCCCTAATAGCACCATGAAGTCCGATGGTAATCCATAGGACATCCTCTCAGGACGTTCGGGACGTCCTTAGGACGTGTAGATTTGGTACCGCGGACGTCCATTGAACATCCGTGGGAAGCACCAATGTCCCGACTTCTCACCAAAATTGGACGTTCTATAAGGATATCCCGTGGACATCCACCTGGACGTCCCCGAATTACATCAATCGAAACTACATCTGGGACGTCCTTAGGACGTGCAGTATTGGTACCGCGGACGTCCATTAGACATCCGAGGAAAGTACCAATGTTTCGACTTCTCACCAAAATTGGACGTTCTATAGGGATATTCAATCGACATCCACCTGGGATGTTCATTGGACGTCCCTGAATTACATCAATCGAAAGTACATCGGGGACATCCTTAGGATGTGCAGAATTATCAGATGTGTTTGTTCGTATTGTGGATTACTGAAGATGCCAATTTGGATGGAACCAGATGTACTTACTAGGTAAGTAAGAGAGTGCTGACTCTCTCACAGTCATTCAATTCGGTTTTGGAAACATCAGATACTTCTGAATCAGTTGAGACTTCTCTATTTAAAGTTTCTGACAATCGTTTAGCGATTCTATTGTGCTGGCGTTTTGATATATTTCGTTTTCGTTTGTACATTTTTAAAGGATACACACAACTCTACTTATATACGGAAACACCATTTTCAAAACAGTGTTGAATAGGTTAGTAAAAACTATTGAATAGTAGAACAAAACTTTTATTTTTATTTATTGATATAACCATTGTTTATATAGAATATAGTTAGTCAACCTTATGGGATTATAATTGGATCAAAATGGATGCGACATGTAGATGGCGATAGTGAGCTCGCATCCAAGTCATGTCGTAACTTCAGTGATCTGGCCTCCAAGTCATGTCGTAACTTGATTGAAACAATGGGACAGCACTAAAATCGTGGTTTTTTGAAGGAACCTGCATTAAAATGACGTCAAATATTCATGTTTGTAACTAATCACGCTAGATGACACTCGCGTTTGCGTCCAACACCAATTACACAGGCATTGACTAACTATCTTACTTCTATATAAACAATGATATATAACTATACTGAATGAACACAAAATACTTTACACAACAGTCACTAAACTAACTAATCACGAAAGCTGATAGAAAAGCCGCCATAGCTGGTAAATACTCAACAATTGTCTGTCGATTCGTCAACACTTCACTTGAACACAAAACACAGAAAACAACTTTATGCACGGAACCCATACATATCGGAATTGTTCGGTTTCAATTCGTATACGAACAAGAGAGACAATCATACATTTTTCATTTTCATTGTTGTATTGGCATACGCACAAACTCGAGAATATGGCCCCTGATCAAAGAGACTAAACTAACACGGAGGGTTTAATAAGCTCTAGCCAATCAGAATCTTGTAGCATCAACGCGTCATAGTGACGTACTTGGATATGAGTACAGAGTCGAAGTCGAACCAAGCAACAAAACTATCAACAGTAACTCTCATATACCAACAGCTAGTCCGTCATTGTCTATAGGGAACGGCGGCCATGACACGTCCAACTATGTCACATTTCGTCACAAATGTTCTTTCATCTCTTTCTACTAGTGTCCCCATTGTCTTATTGGGATTAAACTCTCCTTGTTAAATTTTAGTCTCCTTGTCCCCTGATGACCTTATTGTTATAGTGAAAAGGGTTTTATTTCGCTATAGTGTTTAGCCCTATTGTAAATATGCGATCCATTTTATACTTCTTCTGTAAAACTACTAGCTGGGATGTATACACTGGTACTGGGCACACATGGAGGTCTGATTATTGTAACTGTTTTCAAATTCTGTTTTATTTTTATGATCATCCATCCTTCATCTTTGGATGGATGCACCTAGAAAACATTACGGAATATTTTCAATTCAGGACATCCCAAGGAAGTCCTCGCACATCCATCAAGTACGTTCCAGAATGTCCCCGCATACCAGGACAACCATATGAAGTCCTTTCGAAGACATGCCAACAAGGACATCTATTGGATATCCTAGAAAATTCTACAAAGTATATCCGAACCAGGACATCCCAAGGAAGTCCTCGCAGGGTGATATTCTAAGATAAACCAATTAGGACGTCCAATATTCATGCATGCGTGATGTTCCTGAATGTTCTGTACCAGAACAACCATGGGACGTCCTTTCAAAGACATGCCAGAATACTTACTAACAAGGACGTCCGATGGATATCCTAGAAAACATCACAAAATATATCCGATCAAAGACATCCTCGCAGAGACGTTTTATACGATGTACCGATTGGGACATCATTTGGACATCCATAGGAATTCCTTTGGGGAAATTCATGAAAATGCACTGAATCGGACGTCCCAAGGACAGTGATTTTAAGTCCCGGACATTCGGACATGATTTGTACCAAATAAGGACGTCCCTGGGACATGGTGTGCTATTAGGGTTATAATTCAAATATCCAAAATATCCTTGGTTGAAAGAATCAGTATGCAAAGTAACACAAAAGTATTGGTTTCCCATAGACTATAAATATGAACAGTTTCTTGTTATCGCAGTGATAGTGGAATCACGCGAATATATGGAAATATAACATAGATGAAATATTACGCACATTCTTTTACCTTCCTAGTCCACAAAAGTATTCAAGCATGTTTTGTCTTTAATTGAAATTTTATGGGTGTCTGATCCGAGGTAAATATTACTTTTTATATTTATCATCCTCAAAACTACTGAAAAAGTGTATTTAGATTCTCTCACCTCATACTGTTAAACTTTTTAACGAATCATCAGCTCGGGGAATCTATCCAGCTTGTTTAAAAAATTCGCAAGATTTTAACAACTATAGACCTATATCGTTACTCCCTAAGTTATCAAAACTATTGGAAAACCAGCGTTTACAAGAGACTTTCTTGTTTTCTGAATGCCAACAGAATGATCACGCCAGCTCAACGTGTTTTCATGAATAATAAATTTATTTCATCAGCTATGTAGGATATCACCCAAATCATTGATGGAGCACTGGAAAAGCTATTCCCTTGGTTTGGTCTGGGATTTCAAAAGGGCGTTTGATACTGTGTATTCAAATATTTCTGCTTAACCTCAATAATCATGAAAAAGAGGAATTCCCCTCCATTGGTCATCAAGACAGGGTCATCATATTAAAACATAATAGTAAATGATGCTCTTCATAGGATTAAATAAGTAACGGAGTACCACAAAGATCAATCTTGGGCCCAGTCCAATTCTAATCTTGTGTCAATGACTTACCAACAGATATACCACAAGTTTTATATCATATTTTATAGGAAGATCATAGCTTTGATGAAAACTTCGAATTCCTAGAAATTATTCAACTGAAAAATAGCATAGTTAACTTGATCTCAATAATTTGACTTTGTTGAACTAATTTTCTTAACGAGTAGTTTTTAAGGAGATTTCCTGATACATTGTATTGCTATTAATGAATTTTGTGGGTTCTGGGACTATGAGATTAGATTAGATAGATTCCCAGTATCTTAATTTATTAAAATTGGATTTGTGTTGAGTTTGAATGGAAAATATTTCAGTGTACTAATCAATTGATGAAGCTGCTGTGTTAGCGAAACATGTGGCGAGTGTATTTGAATTTGTGGAGTTATTAAAAAAAGGTATTATTTATCAATATCCATAAATATTCCATAAATAATATATTATGAATGCGCCATGGAGAAAATACCTACAATAGATCACATTCCACAAATATGGAATAAGAAATATAAATTGGTGCATTTCAAGTCGTATCTCGTTTGTTATTATGTTATTCATTTGAACTTTCCAAGATGGTATCGGTACTTACTCGGTATAATGAAATTCTTTCAACTGCAATAATCTTAAATGAAATCAACTTATATTATGTACATACAGAGTGTCTAAAAACTCAACATCATCCTTTAGAGGGCTGATAGTCCAGTTCATGACTGGCCAGAATATCACAATATGACCTTAGTAAAATATTGATAGTTTTGGAGATATTAGCACTTTTGTGAATTTCGTGAAAATCGAAACTTTTGATCGGTATTTCGAGTGCCACAGGTACAAAACTTCATAGTTTAAGATTATACTTTTTGGTATGCAACACTGAATAACCTTCCTATTGATTAAAATCCAAAATACAAATATTGGTGCAATACCTTTGGAGAAAAAAAAAACATATTTGCACGATTCACGAGTTAATTTATTTTTTTAGCTTACTTAGACTCTTCCTACTGTAAACAAAATCAGGATGCGAACCTGGCAAGTTATTTCAATAAGTTGCTCATTCGGTATAGTTTTTGACATGATACAACATTCACTATCTTCCACTTGAGAAAAAAAGATATTTCTAGTTTACTGCAATAGGAGCTCATTGTGAAATTATTTCAATAATTAGGAATTCGAATTTGCCTCATATTATATAAACCAACCAAATGCCATCATTTTTTGAATTCAAACCAATGAGTGGTATTTTCAAATCGGTGTTTCGCTTCTTCCCTATTTATACGTTTCCATAGTAACAACAATTTCTGTGAATAGAAAAACGTCCCTTTGACGGTTCAACTCTTCAACTGACATTAATGATACATGATGAACCGTTCCTGCAATACGCATTTAGTCCATAACAATTTAATGTATTCGTGAAATTGTCTGATCGAATATCCCTTCAAAACGCAAAATTTTCCAAATTTGCCAGTCACTCAAACTGTGTTGCTGTAAAAAACACCACTCGAGCAAGCTCTCGTGGTGGTTCTAAGAAACACAGTTTTCGTGACAGCAAGGTGAAAGTATTTTTTGAAAATTCAACATTTTGTCGGGATCTTGTCATTTAAAAAAAAACTTTTTTATTTTATTAGATGTCATTCTTGACCAAAAAGTTCCACAGTATCCACTTCGCGAATGCCACGGTTTGAATTATGCAGGGGTTTGAAGTATAGTAGTTCACCGATTTCTCGGATAATCAATAATTCCTTTGTAACGGAAAATAATATTGTTTCCTAGACAAACTTCGAAACATTTCAATGACAAAATGTCTGAAATGAGAATTCATGAATATACAAAGGTTGCAACTGGTCATTCTGTAAATATATTTTCGGGCATATGCATGAGCATACGAATACGATTCATATTTCATACAGTCTATCTATATAAGACCTACCCCACACTGATGAGGGGCAAAGTCCCGAAACCGGTATAACTCGTTTCGGAAAACGAAATATGAATCTCCCGAAAGTCTGACTTCATGGAAAAAATGTACTTTTAAAGCATATCATTCTTCTATATAATTTTTCATCTGTCCATTATCAGAACGAAATGTGAACACATTCGATGGTGCAAAACAGAGATATCTTTTATGCTAATACACATCGTGATCCTCTCCAGAAGACATTTGTTTAACAGCATACGATCTTTTTCGAAAATAAGTTATTGTTTTCATCCTGTATTCTTTTGAAACATTAGGTGGAGACGAGGTGGTCCTGGTCGTAATAGAATTTCTGAATAAATAAAATATGAATAGTAAACGATTACTAATAATTTGGAATATTTTTGAACTAGTTGCAACCTTTGTATATTCATGACACCTCATCCCAGATAATTTGTCATTGAAATGTTTCGAAGTTTGTCTAGGAAACAATATTGTTGTATATTTATAGTCTAATTCACTCTAAAATAATTTATTTAACGAAAATACAATGATTCACAATACTCTAATTTATAATATAACAATCACTCTACTATTTATATTCGACTTTCACTTCTCTGACTGCCCGTCTGTCTGCTGCGTCGTTCTTTTAATATTCATTATTGACTTCTCCGAATGCTCTAGAATTTTCCATCGAATCGTCCAGATTCTTCTCGGTGCAAGCACATCGACAGTCACCCGCGGTCGGTCGTTAGCTACGAGTTCAGGTCCGGCATCGCCCGCTGCTTCGCCACAATATTATTTTCCGTTACAAAGGAATTATTGATTATTCGAGAAATCGATGAAATACCATACTTCAAACCACTGTATAATTCAAACCGTGGCATTCGCGAGGAAGGCACTGTGGAACTTTTGATCAAGATTTACTCATCTAGATTATATCAGAGAATAAAAAAATTCACGGATGATTTCAGAAATTATTTCAAAATTATTCCGAAACATCCCTTTTCCATATTTTTTGGACCATCGCCGCAACTTTATTTGGATTCAGATTAATGAGCACGGACGTTGACACATTTGTATATATATTAGCTACATAGTTTAAAGAGATCAGCTGAATATATTGGTGGCAGCTGACAAAGAGATAGATTTTTCCGAAATTGAAAATATATTTGTGATCGCCCCGCATCTTCCAAATATTTAAAGTTGAATGGTTGATTCAAATGCAAAATATGATCGCTCTCTCATGTACTGTGAGAAACATCAATTGCATATGGATCTGTAGGAAAACGAATATTTTCTCGAAAAAAAGTTCGAAAAATTACCAAAAACTAAGTTTAACCCTCTGTATACCCGCCAGTTTTGATTCTAGAAACTTTTGTCAGTTGAACTTTTGATGCACCTATTGTGGACTATTCCATTATAAAAATTCAGCTCGATACGATGAAAATGAAATTCCGGAGTTTTTGAAAAATCGTCAAAATATCAAACTTTGACCCCCTGCAGAATCCAAACGCCGGCTTTCAGAGAGTTGGCGCAATGGTAACTTTTGTTCAGGATGGCATATGGCATATTGAAATTTCAGCGATTTTCACCGAAACCGGTTTTCCATAAGATTAGTGCGGGATACTTTGGCAAAAGACTGGATTTTTTATGATCCATTTTCAATGAGATAAATCATGCTGCCTGGGACACATGTTGACGAAACCAGTTGCTCATCACCTGAGGTAGTTTAGTTTACTTCGAATTCGTTTTTGTTATTATTCCGAATCGTCTAATTGATATTTCCACCAGCAGTTACTGAATATTAATTCACCTGCGCGTCATGAAACGAGTTTACCTTATTATGTTTTCACTTAAAACGATAAAGATATCAAGCATACTAACTGAACACGTTTTTCTTAATTAAAACAAGTGTTGATTGTTTTTCTTTACTAGTTGCAGGTTATAAATCAACAGACAACGCTGCCACATTCATCAGTCAGTCATGTGGCAACTTCCAATATTGTTAATAGCAATTTTCAGCTATGAACAAGCAGAATCAACAATCGTACAATCTTGTGACAGCTTCATTTACTGCCAAGGTGAATTATTAGATACAGTGCAGAAAGCTCACATTTTCAATGATTCCAAAACTTTCGTCGATTTGATCCAAAAGAGGGATGCAAATCGAACCTTGGAGGTGTTCAAGAGCTTCATGAGCACACATGACAACAAGCCGACAACTGAACAAGTGAAACAATTCGTTGAGGAAAATTTTGAAAGTGTGGGAGAGCTAGACTTGTGGGTACCAACGGATCACAAATCTAACCCAAAATTTTTAAGAACCATCGACGATTTGGTTGTCAGAGATTTTGCTAGGACTCTGGTCAGGATTTGGCCGAACCTAGCTAGGAAAGTAAGTGGTACTGTTAGTGAAAATCCAGACAGACACTCGCTGATCTCGCTTCCTAATGGATTCATAATTCCTGGAGGACGGTTCAAGGAAATTTACTACTGGGATTCTTATTGGATAGTGAAAGGACTGATAATCAGTGAAATGACCGAGACTGTACGAGGGATATTGGAAAACTTCCTCTCACTAGTCGAAAGGTTCGGTTTTGTTCCAAATGGAAGTAGGGTGTATTATTTAAACCGCTCCCAGCCGCCTTTGTTATTACTGATGGCAGGACTCTATATGGATGCTACAAACGACCTGGAATGGTTGAAAAAACATATTGGATTGCTGGAGACTGAGCTCAATTGGTGGTTGAACAACAGGGTCATTAAAATTGAATCGGATGGAAAGGTACACCAACTCGCCCAGTATGCATCGAAAAGTGCTACTCCTAGACCGGAATCTTACTCTGAAGATTTGAAAACTTGTTCGGGATATGAAGCAGAAAGAAAGGTGAGTTTACCCGATTTGTGAATGTTTACGTATAGGTGAGGAGAGTATTGGAAAAAAGTGAGTCGATGAATCCATTTGAATTTGTGGTAGGTCAGTACATAGCAATAAACAGTAAAGATACATTTAGTCAACATAAACGTAACTTTAGCACAAGCACTGTTATAAACATAAACGTAAAAATAATTCTGTTTGGAACCTATATTACACAAGTTTTTAATTTAGGCATAAATTCAAGAATGACAGGTACATTTTATGGACAATGTCAATTAACGTATATGCTCTCCTTGGGACATTTTTCATATCACATAAGACTTTCGTTACTTCCAAGAAAAAAATACCGTTACCAAGGAGTATGTGATGTAATATATACGGTTACCAATACCAACTTAGACAAGGGAGTATAACCTGGAAGTTTGGAACATGTATTCCTTCTTGATAGCTGACATTAAACTTCAGGTACACGCGCATCATGAACAAATTTTTATCGTAAACGTAAGATTCTCAAAATTAGGATTTTTTAAGTAACATGTTTTTAGCGTAAACTTAATATTGTATGAATGATGCTGTTTGATATAACCGATTGAACTTTCGTTTTCAACATATATTTAAGAACAGTATTAAAATGATGTTGACTAAATGTACCTTAATAACAAATATTGAAATAGACGTATACAAAACGAGACTACAATTTGAAAAAAATTTAAATTATTTAAAATTGCATGTTTTGGAATAATTATGTATTTGTGAAAGGCTTTCGCGGCCATCGTCACTTACATGGTGGTTCTTCGGGTTGTAAGGCCGACGTATGTTTAGAGAAGATCTCGAGGTTTCGCCAACACGAGTGGTTAGCATTTTCAAGAGATATTTTCAAATATTATTTCAAATATTATTTCAATATTTAACAAATGTTATAACAAATGTTATAACAAATGTCAAGCATTTGACAGCGACATAAGAAACCAGAAACTTTGAAAATATCTCTTGAAAATGCTAACCACTCGTGTTGGCGAAACGTCGAGATCTTCTCTAAACATACGTCAGCCTTACAACCCGAAGAACCACCATGTAAATTATGTATTTATTATTATTGAGATGTAGTTTCCCATAAACTCACATCAGCCTCCAAATACTCCATCGCAGAGTGGAAGCAGTTTGTTGAAAATTAATTACGAATCAGTATCTTGACCATTTAGCGCGGTCCATAGGTGTGGAATAATATTTATCTATATAATCTGAATAAATTATGAGCATCTACTCAAAAATTGGAAATGAGGCACCTTTTTCAAAAGGGATATTCATTTTCTGTTCAGCAATTTTAAGTTTTTCAAATTTAGTATTATCAACTGAGAAAATTAATTTTGAAAATGTAAAATTTTTATACTTCACGTAGAAAGAAGGAAATAATGTAATATAATGTTTAGGTAGAATTTTTCAATTTATTTTACTAAATTGAATGTTCAAAATGACCACTATTCACTTTTTGACAATAAGCAAGGCAATCTTGAAATTTTAGTTATCCTAATTTTCAGATCTGCGATATTGTCTCATATAATAATAATAATAAATGCTTTTATTGACAAATATTCTCGTACAAACTACAATGAACAACAGGATGAATGAAGATTTGTGAAATCTTGTCAACCACTGATGATCTCTTTAAGGCTACGGATAGAGATGAAGTTTCCTGTTTGGTTTAATCGGACTACAGTAAGGCATTTGATACCCTTGATCATGCCATGCTTTATCTGAAACTCAGTTACTTTGGTTTCTCAAATGGAGCTGTGGAACTCACATGCAAGTACATATCCAATCGTATCCAGCAGGTCGTATTAGATGGTAATAAGTCAGATTCTATACCAGTTGATTATGGCGTCCCTCATGGATCCATCTTTGGACCTGTTATTTTTTATCCATATATCTCGGACTTTCATGAAACCATAAAAAATGCTAATGTCTTACTGCATTCATTTCATTTCAAGCTGCTTGGTATGACACTTGATGATGGCTTGAGTTGGCAACCTCATATAGATACACTATGCAAAAAACTATCCACTCAACTATTTCTTTTGAGGCGTCTTAAAAATTCAATAAACCATTCTACCCTTCTATCTTCATATCACGCTCTTTTCCACTGTCATTTGAATTATGGAATTATCTTGTGGGGGAACTCGCCTCACTCTATTAGAGCTTTCCGACTTCAAAAACGTGCTATACGTTTGGTGGCTGATGCCCACCATAATGCCTCATGCCGAGAACTCTTCAAGAAACTAAGAATTCTATGTCTTCCTTCTATGTATATTTATCACAGTCTCCTTGAAATACATACAAGAAAAACCGAAATCGGTAGAAATAATGATTTCCATAATTATTCAACTAGGGAAGCAGACCACATGAGGCCCCCGAGATATAAACTTGCAATCTCACAACCCAATTCCCTGAACTTACATCTTTACAATAAACTACCATGTGAATGGAAAAACCTTGAACTCATCCATCTTAAGAAGAAAGTGAAACATTTTTTAGAAAATTGCAATTTCTATTCGGTAGAAGAGTACCTTGGGTGACCGATTTCTAATTTCTTATTGATGAGTATTTAGTATCACACGAATAATAATGTTTACTCTCTGACTGAGTTTAGCGTTCGATATCATTAAAAATTATCTTCATGCAGTTTTTATTAGACTTTTTTTTAGATATTTTATTTATTATATTGTTTCCGTCCAGTCGTGAATTTAGATGTCCTACTTATTTTTTTGTTTGTCTGTCAACTCACTCATGTACATACTTATATTTTTACGTCTATGTTTTTATGTGAAGGATGTATTTTCCTTATTTTTGAATCCACCTGACCTGCTACAAATGTATGTATATTCATAACGTAGTCAAATAAACAATCTAATCTAATCTAATTTCTCTTACGGTATCCAAAAATTTCATCACTTGAGTGCAGAACTGAAGACACTGGTTGGCTGAGGTTGAGCGATATACAAGATTTATATCTACTATCTATGATCACAAAGTTCTGAAAACAACTACATCGAAATATCCTTTGAAAAATTGAAGACGTTCTCCACTCTGACTGATTTTAGAACACGCAAAACACACGTTCTTGTTATTTCTCTTAATTCTTCTGCTCATTTTTTATAATATTCCTTCTTTATGGTCAAGTTGAAAAACAGCTATGGCTGACACTTCGCCATTTCATCATTCTGTCTTTCTCTTCGCCATTTCATCATTATGCCTTTCTCTTCAGCATAAATCCGCTCTATTATTATAATCATATCTCTAAGGCGTTTGAACTCTTTTGGCACCAGGGACTCCTCGCCAAGCTATCATCTTATGGCTTGCCCCCCATTTGTGTGTGAATTCAATGCAAATAAAACCCGATCTCACAGTGGCCAACATACACTCAAATGCAATAAAACGCAATAAGTCAGAATTTGGTAAATTTTGAGGTCTCACAGTTTTTTCATTTTTAGTCCGATTTCCAAAATTTTTTCAGCAAACTGTAGATAAAATTATTAGTTTTACCTTGCACATTCAATCTTTTGTTAAATGCTGGCTTGTCAGTCAGTATAAAGGGTTAATTAGAAGTTTGTTGTTAAACCCTGATTTTAAAACATCCTGTGGAAGAATTTCGTTGTCAAATTCTTTCAAAATACCAATTTTTGTTGAGAACCATTCCTTTCCAACATTTTTTTTTTGGTTTATGCCTTTAAGTGCACTAGTTCATTTTTAAGAGAGAAATGAACTTGAAAACAACGGTTTACATTAAGAAATGTGATTTTTTGAAGAGGTGGCTTTGCTCGTTGTTGCCCTAATGTCAGTTTGACAGTGAGAGACCTAAAACAACTCTAATCATGGTTTTAAGTGCGGAAAATTGCGCAAAAACTGTTGCTCTTGTTGAAGATGGACGTAACTATGAATATGTTGCAAGAATACTTCATGTTTATCGCTCTACCATCAAAAGAGTACTCGGACGTTTTAGACAAACTGGCAGAAATAAACGTATGGCAGGTAGTGGCAGAAAACGACTGCTATTGATAACAGATTTCTCCTCGTGAATACTCTGCGGGATCGTCATTTAACATCAGTGCAGTGTAGAAATCAACTTCAAGAGGTCCGAGGTACAAATGTTAGCAGGAGGACAGTTCGCCGAAGATTGAAGGAGTCTGGTTTGAAATCTTGCAGACCAGCAACTGGACCCAAATTACTTTGTAGCTAGACTGCAATTTGCTACTGAACATTTACAGTGGAACTCAGGGCAATGGAACAATGTTCTGTTTACTGACGAATCCAGATTCTGCTTACATTCTCCAGATGGACGAAAAAGAGTATGGATAAGGAAAGGAGAAAGATTTGCAGAGTGCACGTTCAGTCCCCGTCTGAGTTATGGAGGAGGTTCAGTAATGGTTTGGGCAGGAATATCTCGGGAGGCCTGCACTGATTTGGAGGTCATCGATGGATCCTTGACGGTCCACCGATATATTGAGGAGATATTGAGCAATTACGTTGTTCCTTTTAGTGGATTTATCGGAGATGACTTTATCCTGATGCAGGATTATGCGCGGCCACATACAGCAAGGCGTATTACACAGTACCTCGCGGAAGTAGGTACTATAAAAATGAACTGGCCAGCATGTTCGCCTGATCTCAACCCCATATAGCATGTGTGGGACATGCTTGGTAGGCGAGTCAGAGATCGCTAAGTAGCCTCGGCTACGATAAATGAGCTTCTTTTAGCAATTCAGGAGGAATGGCAAAATATTCTTCAAGATGCTATTTGAACCTAATTGACAGTATGAACCGACGTATGAAGGCAGTAATAACAGCTAGAGGTGGTAATACAAAATATTAAGCTGAATTTGTTGTAAAAAGTACGTTTCTCCAGGTTATTTGAGTTACAGTTCAATTGGTTTGTTTTGAAGTTTGATTTTTAATTTGAATTGAATAGTTTGCATAAGTAAATTTTGCAATAATTGCTTATTATTATTACTAAACAATATATTGTTGCCTTCTCATTGCTAGACTGATAAACTGAGATGTGAAACTGATAATGGCACAATGAGCAAAGCCCTCTCGACAAAAAATAACATTTCTTAAAATTGGGTAAAACTGTTGTTTGGAGTTCATTTCTCTCTTAAAAATGAACTATTGCATGAATCAAAAACAAAATGTTGGAAAGGAATTGTTTCTTAACAAAAATTGGTATTTTGAAAGAATTTGACTACGAAATTCTTCCACAGGATGTTTTAAAATCAGGGTTTAACAACAAACTTCTAATTAACCCTGTATACTGACTGATAAGCCAGTATTTAACAAAAGATTGAGTGTGCAGGATAAAATTAATAATTTTATCTACAGTTTGCTGAAAAAATTTTGAAAATCGAACCAAAAATAAAAAAAAAAAACTGCGAGACCTCAAAATTTACCAAATATTAACTTGTTGCGTTTTTTTGCATTTCAGGTGTAGCTATGTCAGGAGTTTCCTTACCATTGAAGTTCTCCATTTCAGTGCTTTGTATTACCGTTAGTAGTATACTTTCATGGAAATGTCATGTGAGGTCCCTTGCCAAATGTGCATCTCAAAAACTTGGTTTTCTGAACTGCAAAGCTTTGGAACTCACTGGATTTGCCTCTCTGTGGGATCCAAAACATAAAAAAATACTATTGGTTACTTGCTAGTAATGCAAGAAGCACATCGATTCTCTGAGTTTGGAGTTTTAAAAATACAACTAACCACAGACCAAAACTCGCTTCTCTGAACTCTGAGGAGAGGCAAAAACTTTGAAACCAATCTATAGGTGGTCTCTCCATCCGCAAAATACAGAATTCTGTTAGGGATCACTTGCAACAGTATTCTCAGTAATGGGGAACATTGCATAATACCCGTTGGTGTACTAGCCAGGAGAGTCGTTGTTTTCTGACAATTATTTGCCTAAATGTCCCACATAGTACGCAGATGGTAGGGGAAAAGAAAGAGACAAACTTCGGTTGCCACCTATCGCTAATTAACGATCTCTCTTGAAGAACTTCGAGCTCATTTTATTGTTAATTTGTATATACCTGTCAATAGTAAGCAAATTTTCTCGTACTTTCAGGAAATGTGTTATAAAAATCTGAAGAGTGGCGCTGAAAGCGGTTGGGATTTCTCATCACGGTGGATTTTCACAGAAAATGGAGATTTTGGAGACAATCTAACTCTTATAGACATGAACCGCATCATTCCAGTTGATTTGAATTCATTCCTATGCGGAAGTTTCAAGCAGCTCGCGAATTTCTACGAGCTATTGGAAGATGAACAAAAATCGTCCAAATACATGAGTTTATATACGTCCTGGAAGGAATCGATAAAAACTATTTTATATAACGAGGATGACGGTATCTGGTACGATTATGACAAAAAACTAGGCAAACATAGGAAAGGATTCTATCCAAGCAACTTGGCTCCGCTTTGGACCAAATCTTACGACCTATCCCAAAAGGACCAGTACGGATCGAAGGCTGCGAAGTACCTGAAAGCCCAGAAAGTTGACGAATATTTAGGAGGAACGCCAACATCTTTGAGGCAAAGTGGGGAGCAATGGGATTTGCCCAACGCTTGGCCCCCTCTACAAGAAATCGTCATATTGGGGTTGAAAGGGACTGAAAATTCAGATGCAACAAAATTAGCGAATGTTCTTGCGAAAAGATGTATGAATGCTTATATTAGAGGTTATTCTCAGACGAATGCAATGTTCGAAAAGTACAATGCGATTGTATCTGGGGAGTATGGAGGTGGGGGGGAGTACGCAGTTCAATCCGGATTTGGATGGACGAATGGCGTAGCGCTATCTTTGATAAATACATTTTATACGAATGATCAAGAGAAAACGAAATAATACTAATGATCCACCGACATTCAAGAAATGTGGATATAGTGTAGCTGTTATTACAGAAAACTGATATTAGTGTAGGATTGTAGTGAGAACTGTGATTCGTAAAATGTCAATTTAATTTTTTTTATACTTCGTTTGAATGAAAATTTATTCAATTGGTTGTACATTTACTTGTTTAAATTTTTGATTTCCTAAAATAAAAAAAATAAAAGTGCAAAAAAGTCTTTAAAATTATTGTTCACATGTTCTGCATACTTCAATGCAATATTTGAATTTTCAGTAGTTATACCACGGGTGATTGAATTTTCACGATAAGTCTGTCGATTCATTTCTGAATGAAACTGAATTGCTTCGAGAAAACACCACGAGTCCGCAGGATGAGTGGTGTGTTCTCGGGATTTCATAAGCACTTGCTAAACATTAACTTTTTTATATCAGAAACCTATGCGGCTTAGACAATCCCAAAAATATGTTCTATCGCTAGTACAACAAATGAAGCTCAAAAAATAGCAAAACACCGCAAATTTTTCGACCTTCATCGATTTGCATAAAAATTTGGAATTAGGCTCATCTTACCAAATTCTATATTACGCCGATGAAAGCTATCCGTAATTTTGAAACTTATAAAATAATATTTCAAAACTTAAGATGGGTAAAATTTAGTTCGTATTAGTTGAATGATTATTTTATGCTTTGGAACACAATTTCAACCCTTAAAAATCAATCCTTGCTAGAGCTTAATGAAAAACAACATTATTTAACCCAAAAAAATCATTAATTTATCACAATGATTTAACTTAAGAATTCTGTTGCTCAACTAATTTCATTCTGCAACTTTTCAACCCTCATTGTAGCCTCATTGTAGCCTAATTAGAAAAACTTAGGAGACACAATAAAACACTTTATATCTTTGATAAGATGAAGCTTTGTCAATGAGTTTATCATTAACTTCCAACAATAAAGCATATTTTGACTTTGACTTTTGTCTATTTTTCAAGTTAGTTTTATATTTGTTGACTAGTTTCGGTAATTACATCATTTTCAAATGACCAAAACTAGTTAACAAATATAAAATTATCGTGGAAAATAGACAAATAGTAATTTACGTAACAAGTCCAAAAAAACTGTTTTCGGACGTGTTGCGTACACTATTTTTTCGGCAACCATGTAGAATAACAAATCAATGAGACCCATTTAGTCTAAGAGACGAAGAGAGGGCGACCTTCACCCCTCTGTTAACCGGATGAAACATACTTTTTATGAAGTTACATAAATAGATGAGTACGCCTAAAATGGGTTGCCTATCAAAAGGTGGTCGTGACTATATACAGTGAGTTTCAAAAATTTGCACCATATATGGAAACTTTTTTATTATCAAATTATCAGAATATTTTATTCTTCATAAAATTTGGTGCATTACGGAATTCCTATTTATATTCGAATCTCAAATTTCAACAAAAAATAGAATTTTGATCAACAGTAAACTACCCTGGGTGTGATTCCAAATTTGAATATTTCGAACATTTTAGTTCTTATTTGTATTATATATTGAAATTCGAACAGAAGATAGGTACCAACAGAAACATTGTAATTCTTATTTAATTTAATATTTATATTAAAATTCGAGCACTTCCCGGACTAGGCCGGGAAGTGCTACTTTCCCAAAGAAAAAGTGTCCGGGAAGTGAACACTTCCCGGATGGTTGCCGAAAAAAGTATTTTATTGTAGATCCTAAGTGAATCCTAAGTGAACATGAAATAAACAAATAATTATTGAAATAATTTCACAATGTGCTCCTATAACTAGTAAACTAGGAATATCTTTTTTTCTCAAGTGGAAGATAGTGAATGTTGTATCATGTCAAAAACTACACCGAATGAGCAATTTTTTGAAATAACTTGCCAGGTTCGCGAGATGATTTTGTTTACAGTATGAAGAGTCTAAGTCAGGTAATAAAATTAATAAACCCGTGAATCGTGGAAATATATTTTTTTTGTCCAAAGGTATTGCATCAATATTTGAATTTCATTCAATAAAAGGGTTATTCAGGGTTGCATAAAAAAAATTTAATCTTAAACTATGAAGTTCTGTACCTGTGGCACTCGAAATACTGATCAAAGGTTTCGATTTTCACAAAATTCATAAAAGTGCCAATATCTCCAAAACTATCAATATTTTACTGAGGTCATATTGTGATATTCTGGTCAGTCATGAACTGGACTATCAGTCCTCCAAAGGACGACGTTGAGTTCTACCTAACTCACGCATCTTTGGAGAAAAATGGACAATATTCAAGAAAATTCAAATAACCTAGACTTGAGGTGTTAGTCGGAGATTGTTATTCAATATAATAACTTCCTGAGTGGTCACTTGCTTCCCAAAACCGCGATTATTGTTCAATCCAAATTGTTTATTCATACACTTTCCCTTGGCCCAGTTGGTTAAAAAGTGTGCAGAGGATTCGATGTCTTGTGACACTTCGGAAGATGAAAGCGACAGTGAATTTCTTGGAGAAGGTGAAAGTGGTAACGTAATTTTTTAACGAATCATTCAATGTTCAGTTGACGAACATACGATATGTCTCCCACACCAACGTTTATAGAGGACTTACAGAATAATAATAAAAGTTATGATAATACTGAAAGAAACATATTTCCTTATAAAATACAAGAAGTGAATGAGCCGACTAACACGGAGTTGCTGAACGTTTTCACGGGTAAGTTTTTGCATGTAATAATAATAATAATAATAATAAATTGTCTTTATCCAACTTGCAAAAAAATTAAATTCATACATAATTATATGGTGTGACAGATGAAATGGCGAAGTGTCAGCTAATGCTGTTTTACAACTTAACACTGTGTCTTTTATTAGGAATTAAGTCCAGTGTAGCTATTTTTGTAACCGAAATTATTACAAAAGTGTGTATTCCTCTTCTCCATTGATTTAACTTTTTTAGTAAAAAAGGAATTCTATACAGTATACCGGGTGTCTCGCGGAAAATAGCTCGACCATAAAACTTTCTTGATTTTGAAAATAATGAAAAGAAATTTGGAGATTCTGTTAACGACATAAAACTGCATTTTTTGACAAGTGACTCAGCTTCATGCAACTACCGGTTTTACCGGAAGTGACTCAAACTTTCGATTTTTAAATAGGACACCCAGTATATTTACACCTCTCCATATGAAATTCTGAAAACCATGTATCATTTGTCACTTTTTGTAACCAGTTTTTATTTAATTTTGAATTTTATTTTTCAATCTAGAATGCTATGGATACGTTGTAAGCATTAACTGCAGCCGTAAAATTTTGGAAGAAATGCAGTTTCACTATTTTGTGTAAATGTGTGCGCTATGTTAAATCCAATATTAAAATTGATATTACAAATGTTTTTCAAATGGCAACATGGCGGCTCGTCGGGTTAGGAAAAAACCATTTTATTACGATTAATTTGATTCCCCACACTAATAAGTTTTGAACAAAATTCCATTGAAGAACCTATAAAACTACGTTAGATGTTACATTATATTTTTATATTTATACTTTTGGTATTGAAATAAAATTTAAGTGCTTCGATAAATCAACATCATCAAGGAGGTCGACTTCTTATTTTTAAAAGTACATTAGGTATTTATTGTGTAATTATTTATAGAACATGGTAATGATAATATTTATGCAAGAATGTAAGAAATATCTTCAGAGATGATAATTCCCAGTATTTGTCAGGATGTTTCTTTTTTAAAAAGGTTTATTTGGAAAATTATTCGTGGAATGACAATACGTAACTTAAAAAATTATATACGTCTTCCTTGACAACCCTTGCCTAGCCCTTTTCACCATTATACGGGGTGAATCACATACAACAAGAAGTTATTTATTTTTGATTATTGATTTTGTTTCAGGTTGCTCGATGCACTTAAATCTCATTGTAATCTCTTCAGATCCTTTATTTTGAGAAATTCTAATGTAATCTTTCGAAGTTTGTTTGAAACCTAATAATGAGTAGTATCAAATTGATCATAATCAAATGCTCTTTTTTCCTCACCCAACGAGCCACTATGTTGCCGTTTGAAAAATAAATAGTAATGGAAATTTTAAAATGAAATATTGCATAACTGATACATTTTGATCAAAAACAGAAAAGTTGTATTTATTCTCAAAATTTTAGGACTGTCATTAGTGATTTGAAGGGATCCATAGCACTCTATAATAAAAAATATATTAAAAAATAAAATACGGTTACAAGAAGTAACTAGTAACACATGGTTGTATTCAATAAATCATATGAAGAAAGAAAACTGAAAATATACCAGGTGTCTCATCTTCAGGAGCTAAAAGCTGGGTAAGCTTTTAGTTCCTGAAGATGCTAACTTTGTTGGCGAAACGCGCGTCTAGTGTGATTGTGACGTAGTTTTGGTGTTTGTGTATTTCCTTTTTTCTTGAATTGTAAACACCAAAGGTTCCAAAATATTCATTTATTTGACTTTTCAAATAGATTGTTTTTTGTGCTTCAAATGGGTAATTCAAAAGGTAAATCTAAACAGAAATTATATATTTGACAGCTTCAAATGCACCAAATGGTGTGCGAAATCTTCAAAATTAAAACACGTTCTACTAAAAAAGTTGTTGCTAGGTAACAACGCCAAGTTCCTAGTTTTATCGTAGTAAATGACAAACAAGCATTCATGTCAAAAATACGTGACATCAGATGTCCATTACCTGCTTGATTAGATGCAATAAAATAAAAGGGACATTGTCCTGATCTGAAATTCATTTCCAGCATTGTTTTTTTTTGCCTTCAAAGCAGGTGTCACTGCCAAAAATGTCTTCAAACCACTCAGCATCAACAGTGCTTTAAACCTCCAATGTTATCCAATTTTTTCATAATAAGTTTTTTTTCTAAATTCCACGAAACCAAACGATTTTTTTTAGAACACGCAACAGTTCACGACTAGATTCTGGTCAAACACGCTTCGAAATCAAGCACAGGAGATTTTTTTCTCAAAAAATGTATCGGTCTCAATAGACGTCCATTTGGTTTATTCGAAAGCAAGTGTGATGTAGGTTGTCTAGTCTTCAGGCAAATCCTTTGAACTGAGGGAGTTGAAATAAATCAGGGAACGCTCCCCAGGGATCGTTCTACTCTATCAATTTCAAAAATTCAAGACCCTGTTTCGTTGAAGTGCTTCTTATTTTATAGAATACATCACATTACAAATTCGAACCTATCAATCACATTTTGAAAAATTCAATAGAGGACTTCGGATAAGGATTCAGTGATGCCACCACACAACTTTTGGCTTTAAAACTACTGGCACGTTTTTCAGCATTTTTTCTTCATGTCAGGGTTCCTGGCATCCTCAGGAACCCCGTAATATGATTGAAATTGTTCATAACGACGGAAATATTGAGATTTTCCATAAAATACAAAACACTAGGGACTTTAATTTTTTTTAGGGATTTTTCTTCCAAAATGGCGCTAAATTCAAAACTAGAGCTAGAGTTTTGTTATTGAAGGAGGTATTGTGTAGTCTAAGAAGTGCCGGATGAAGCCACCGTGGGGTCCGTAGGTAGCAAATGTGAACAAGAGGCCCTTGATTTGCATTAAGTATTAAAGTGTAGAATATAAAATAAAACAGCACATTTACAAAAAGACTTTCCGTGATTTAATCCGAGCAAATTTGGAGATAACACTCGTCAAATCAATATTTCTAAGTTAATCACTTTCTATGTTCATTATATTGAGGTCGTTTGATGTTCTTGTCCCATTGTGCTCCCTAACACATTGTTAAAACGCTTTAACGCTGAAAAAGAACATTCTCCGCTGTAGTTGGTGATTATCAAAATCAAGTGAATGCGAAACACTATTCCAACATTTGGGAAACACGATTCCAATGAATTTTATGTCAACAGTTTATAAACTTGAAGTTCCTGAGCCTCGTGCTTTTTCTTTCTGCTGTCAATATCAGCAGCCACATCTGTTTTCAGCAGCTTCGCAAACTGCACCAGTTCATTGCTCAGACTGTCTTCGACATCATCTAGGAAATAATTGACGATAGTTCTTTTTAAGATCTTTTCTGCCGAAGTATTCCAAATACACTAGTCACTTGATGGTAAGCTTCCATGCATTTAGCTAATGCAGACAATTACAACAATAAAAACATGAATTCCAAAACGTTGTCTAGGTGTTTGATGTTCTACAACTTCTTCGAGTGTAGTAGAGCCTTCTTTTATGAGGTCTGTGAGTAGAGCTGCTGCTGAAAAGGACGAACTTTGAATTTTGCTTGGGTTTTCTTGAAGACGATTGCTGATATTCTTCACAGCCAAGTAGGGCTTTGGCCTCTATATCTGAAAATTTGGATCGTATTGCTTGGAAGTAGCCTTATAATGATTTATAAAGAGCGTATCTATCTCGTTTTAAGATCTTGATCGGAAGACTGCAACGAAGCATTAGTCGCTTGCAAGTGTTCTAGAATTTCATTCCACGCTACAGTTATTATTCCTATTTCTAACTTTATTCATTTTCTGCAGGTGGTATAAAAAACATATCTTACTTGATAGTTTTTTTTTTACTTTGCGCACAGGAGTAGCATTTGCTTACTGGCTAATTTGCTAACTGGTACTTGGTAGCATGATAATTGATAGCTGGCAAATGCGGCACTGAGTGTAGGGTTATTTCTTTGTCAGTGCACATTCGTTCCATGAAAAAGTTCAAAAGTAAAAATGATATTCAACCATTTTAACAGTTATGATTGAAATGTAACACATACCCACAAAACTGACACAAAATACAAATTCTGTGATGTAACCTAAAGGTATTCAGGCCAAAAGCATTTTAATCAGAAAGGTAATAAGGTTTGTTTGTCCGTGAAAGTTACCACTCAGAATATTTTCTAGATCGATCAACTATTTGGCAACTAGAAAACGTGAAATACGCAATTTTTTTTTAAATACAGGAAAATGATATATTTTGAAATTAGTGCCATTTTGTGAGAAAAATCCCTAAATAAAATTAAAGTCCCTAGGGTTTTGTATTTTATGGAAAATCTCAATATTCCCGTCGTTATGAACAATTCAATCATATTACGGGGTTCCTGAGGCTGCCAGGAACCCTGACATGAAGAAAACTTGCCAAAAAACGTGCCAGTAGTTTTAAAGCCAAAAGTTGTGTGGTGGCATGACTGAATCCTTATCCGAAGTCCTCTATTCTCTGCAATTTTTATTCACGACGTTTCAACTGTTAGCAAGTGTATAAATGCGACCATCTCAAGGATACTTCTTATACAGTGTGTCCCACTTTGAGCAGCCACACCCTCATATTTCGTTGAGCATGAAATAATTCGAAATTTTCTTTGACTCAAGTTGTAGTACTCGGAAATACCTACCTTTATGTTTACGGAACCTGTGTATATCCATTTTCCACGGTTAACTACGACCAAATGAAAAGTGAAAAATTGGGAAAAACATACTAGGCATTTTTATCGCAAAAATAACACCAGATTCTGTTTCAGAACACCTTAAAACCCCCAAATCTCAATGCTTGAATTATTTGAATATACAGGGTATCATCTGTAGCTGGTAGCATTATCAACTCTAATCCATAACTAATGCTTGGAAAATTTCCAAAATGCCTTCTCTTGTCACAGAATTCCCAAAAATATTTAATTAATACTTTGAAAAATAGCCAAATATCACTTTTCCAAGGCTAACTCTGATCAGATATGAATGATTCAAGCATTGAGATTTGGGGGTTTTAAGGTGTTCTGAAACAGAATCTGGTGTTATTTTTGCGATAAATGCCTAGTATGTTTTTCCCAATTTTTCACTTTTCATTTGGTCGTAGTTAGCCGTGGAAAGTGGATATACAAAGGTTACGTAAACATAAAGGTAGGTATTTCCGAGTACTAAAACTTGAGTCAAAGAAAATTTCGAATTATTTCATGCTCAACGAAATATGAGGGTGTGGCTGCTCAAAGTGGGACACACTGTATATGCTATGGCTAATTTTGTGTCATTATAAGAAGTATCATTGAGATTTTCGCATTTATACACTAGATAACGAATGTAGTTATATGTTTATCTTCGTTTTCAGGAGAAAAAACAGGATTTGTTCAAGTTGGACCGAAGAAATGGTTATTTCCTAGTGGGTTTCAACATGAAGCGGAAAATTATTACAATTTCGCGCTTAGACCTGATGATGTTATCGTTAATACCTTTCCAAGATCTGGTGAGTAATCAGTAGTTCATACTCCTCTTGAAGCAGTTTTTAATATATTACTGGTATATGGTGTAACACTCTTTTTTCTTTACTGGTCAAAAGTACACGTCAGTTTGTCGCGGCGGATATAGAGCTTTATTAATTCGGGGAATACCCGAAACCTTGATATATGCCTCAGGCGCCAGTTATTTTAAGTGCTACGAATCATGCTTCCTTGTTCCAAAGTGTGAACATTTACCAATAAGTTATTAAATTTCTCGAATTTGTTAAGGCGAAACACTTTTCATACACATTTTTAGCGTTCATGTAAGCTTGATTTTTGGCTAGAGCTTTCGATGGTTCGATGACAGGTGAGCCATTCCCAACCACCGATTTATTCGTGTCTACTTCCGAAATCACGATTTTATGAAATTTGTTTTGTTTGTTTACTTTCTTTCGGAAAATTTGTCTTCATCAATGAATACGTTTTATATTCTACAGGGACCACTTGGATGACAGAATTGGTTTGGTTACTTGAGAATGATTTGAACTATCTGAAGGCAGCAGATATTTCGTTAGCAAAACGATTTCCATTCCTAGAGTAAGTATGGGATTACTTGTAATTTGTTGGTTGAAATGAGAATTTCCAATCATTGATTCCCCTGAAATAACGAGAAGACAAGCTTAGATATACGAACACTAGCTTATAGACCGGCCGGTAACGACACATTTCTTGAAACGTTTTTTTAACGTATGCTTTTTTAAAATTATGATTATTACAGGTTTATAAATGTTTTCACCAAATATCTAAGACTGCTCGCATGCAGCGGCGGCACCAACCAATTTTGAATTTGCAAAAAAAATTGATATCTCTGAACGATTTTTTTATGTATGCAAAGTGGTTTTTCCGACATTTTGAACTGAAAAACCCACGAAAATTAAAAAGCATACTCTGCTCTCGTGTAGAAGGCTTCGAAATCAACAACTGAACATGTAAATAGAAAGGTTATATCTTGAAACGATTTTTTAACGTATGCTTTTTCACAGGAAGATTTTTGGTCTTATATGGATCACGAATTTCAAAAAGCATACAATCGCGGCGTGCACATGCGTTGCAATTGTTTTGTTGATATGCAAAATTTTTGTAATAACTCGAAATAATTATTTATTGTATGCAATTGAACTATGTGAAAGATATTGTGTAAATGGGCCCCCAAAACAAAAAGCATACATTGCGGAAGTGTATAACATGGTTGCATACGCTGAAAATGTTGCAAAATAATTTATGCAATTTGAACAATTATATAACGTATGCTTTTTGAAATAGTGATTAATGATGTGATAATAATGAAGAATATTCATTTGCATACAATTCTGGTATGTACATCAATGAAAAGAATGGTAATAATATTTCAAAAAAATCCAGTGATATTAAACAATTTTTTAATGTATGCTTTTTCACAGGCTCATTTATTATGTTATATGGATCAAAAAAATTGAAAAGCATACTCTTTTCTCGTGTAGAAGGCCCCGAAATTATCAACTGAACATGTGGAAAAAAGGTGGTATCTCAAAACGATTTTTTAACGTATGCTTTTTCACAGGCTAATTTTTGCTGTTATATGGATCACAAATATTAAAAAGCATACTCTTCTCTCGTGTAGAAGGCCCCGAAATTAACAACTGAACATGTAAAAACAAGGTAGTATCTAAGAACGATTATTTAACGTATGCTTTTTCACAGGCTGATTTTTGGTGTTATATGGATCACGGTAATTAAAAAGCATACTTTTCCCTTGTGTAGAAAGCCCTGAAGTTATACCGTTGTGACACAGATTCATGGTACACCCCCTTTATCTCCTTTGTTTCTCTGGCTATATTTCTGAAATTTACAACATTGAATATGCTCACTAGACTGCACTTTTTGGCATATTTGTACAAATAATTCAACTTCAGGTTTTTCCGGAAATCACACCAATTTTTTATTTTTGAATGGGATACCCTGTATATTATTACATAATCGGTTAGGGATGATCATGAGGAATCCATCGATACCAGGTTTGATGGTGTTATCTCCAATAACTACGGAGATATTGCCATTTATTTTATCCATAAGCTCAATGAGTGGGAGAGAGTTGGATGGACCTGCCACAAAAAGTTGTTCTCTGCTACTCATTCAGTTGTTAATTTCGAAGCCTTCTACACGAGAGCAGAGTATGCTTTTCAATTTTCGTGATCTATATAACACCAAAAATGAGCCTGTGAAAAAGCATACGTTAAATAATTGTTCAAAGATAGCCGAAATTTTTGCAACTTTTCATTTGTCTTTTGAATAGTTCTACACGCCAGAAAAGTATGCAAATGAATATACTGTCAATGGGCCATATGAACTTTATATTCAACTCGGTTTTAAGTGTTAAATAATCGATCCGAGTTATTACAAAAAATTTGCACATTAACAAAACAATTGTCACGCATGTGCACGCCGCGATTGTATGCTTTTTGAAATTCGTGATCCATCTAACACCAAAAGACTTCCTGTGCAAAAGCATACGTTAAAATATCGTTTTGAGATACCACCTTTTTTTACATGTTCAGTCGACAATTTCGGGGCCTTCTACACGAGAGAAGAGTATGCTTATTAATTTTCGTGGATTTTTCAGTTAAAACTGTCGGAAAAACCACTTTGCATACATAAAAAAATCGTTCAGAGATATCAATTTTTTTTGCAAATTCAAAATTGGTTGGTGCCGCCGCTGCATGCGAGCAGTCTTAGATATTTGGTGAGAACATTTATAATCCTATAATAATCATAATTTTAAAAAAGCATACGTTAAAAAAACGTTTCATGAAATGTGTCGTTACCGGCCGGTCTATTAGGCAAACACCAGAAAAGAGCAGTAGTTGTTAATTGTTTGGAGATCTTCAGACGAAAATACCTATTATTGCGCGGGTTAAAGTGATAATATGGATTTTTCATACGTGGAGGACATCAATGTCACATTCACTAGTCACCAGTGGTATTGTTACTCAATTTTAGAAACTCGATTGTGATTTTATCGACATGAAGGTCACACATGAGTACTAATGAATACTAGAAAAATAAACAGTACCCAAACAAGATCTTCATTAATGTGTGTAATTTGATATTGCAAATTCTCATAACAAACAGCGGTGGAATAGAACAGAAAAGCGTAAAATCAGCGAAAACTTGCTAACGAACAGTTGTTACCGACCGATGATGAACCCTTTACTCCCATAAACACCTAACTATGTAAGCTTATTATGGCAAGAACCTGTCAGAAAACAACTACTCCCCTGGCTAAGACCACGACGGGTATTGAATTCAATCTAACAGCTACTTGTGCAACGTTCCTCAAAACATCAGAGGACGCGATTGCAAGTGCCCTCTATGACCAACCAGCAGAATTATGTTTTGATTTGGACGGGGTGACCACCTGCAGACTAGTTTCGAGGTTGTTGCCTCTCATCAGTGCAAGGGCAGGTCAACACAGACAGCACTGAAGCCATCTGTTCCCCGTCCAAACCAATACACACTCCGCTGATTAGTCAATTCCGGTTCATGAGATGGAAGCAGTTTCTAGGCCGCTCCACCTAGCGAGCAGAGGAAGACACTCCGAATCTCCGGGTTGAGAGATTTTAAAGAAGAAATTTAAGTTTGGGAGGATGCATACACTTTTATGGAGAATACATATTCTGAGAAATCTGAAGTTAACTTTTTTTCTATTAGTTGTTAAAAATCTGCCGACCACTGTATTAAATTACCGTTCCAAAGTCATTCTCTTCCATATTATACCGTTAGTGTCCAATCGAACTTTTTATGATATTAGTTGACCTAACTGAAAATTATGTTTTTTCTAGATTCAGTTGCTTTTTGCACAAGGACACGAAAGCTACATTTCTAGAAGAAAACAAAAGTGATTTAAAAAAATTCCAAATGGTGGATATTCTTGACTATCCTGCATGGAAAAAACTTTCAGCATCCCAAGAACGACGATTCATCAAAACTCATTTGCCTTTCAGTTTATTGCCACCAAATTTGATGGACGTTGGGTGTAAGGTATTTAATTTATAAGTGTCTATCTACAATTAAGACGACCCTTTCTAATTTTTAGTTATTTATTCTAATAAAGCTAGGGTGGCATGAACTGTTTTTCCATCACCACCAAATCATAAATTCGAGACACAATAAATGATTTTCCTAATTTTCAGGTTATATACATTGCTAGGAATCCTAAGGATGTAGCAGTATCCTTCTATCACTTGAACAGATTATACAGGACCCAAGGATATATTGGAGATTTTGCTCAATTTTGGGAGTATTTCCAAAGAAATTTAGGTGAGACTTGCATACCATTCACACTCAAAGAAATCAGAAGTCATTGATCATTCTTGATAAAAAAATATTGATTACAAAATTTATTTCGAATTTAGCGATCACTATTTTTTCACTGACAATTAAAAAAAAAAGAATACAATTGATTACTAATGTTCGAAGGTTTCACTTTTGATAGTTATAGAATAATCAACGTATTTCACTGTAATTAACAGTAGTTTAAATCAGTACAAAACTGTTTCTCAGAAATTTAGGAAATGCTGAGAATGAAAGACGTCTCTGAAAAATGTATTCTAAATGTTATTGTTAACATGCATTCATTACAATAGTCCACCTAGTCTGTAAAAATAATAAAAAAATGTTTTCCATGCTATTTTTTGTTTCATTAACAATGCGAGGACTTGGTATTCATAAAAATTAAATATTTTCTACAGTTGCTTGGTCGCCATACTGGGAGCACATCAAGGAAGGCTGGTGCCACAGGAACAACGAAAACTGCCTGTTTTTGTTTTATGAAGACATGAATAAGGTAATTATTTATTTAAAAAAAGTCATTTGTAGCTATCCACATCTATTCCTTAGTCTGTTTTCTCCTTAAATACCATACCTGATTATTGCGCCGATTTGAATGATAATAATGATACTCTCTCATATACACTGATAGAGTGTACCCAAAGACTTGGCCTGAGAAGGTATGGAGTCTGTTATTATTATTATTTGTTATTATTGCTGAACTGAGTACTATTCTTGGAGATTGGGATTTTTTCGTATGCATAAAAATATTTTTCAGTTGATTGAAAATGTACTGATGAGGGCCAAAGAGACTAAACAAATACAACTTCTTGGTCACTTGTGTTTTCTTCATATCTAGCTTCGTTTTCGAAAAAAAACAAAAAAATACTTCAACTCATTATAAAATCTACCCATGGATAACATGCAATAAAAACCAAAAATGAAAAGTGAACAATTTCGACCTTACAGTGAATGAGCAAAATGTCCACCTTCTGATAAAATACACGACTGCAATCCATCTGTCATTGATTGTCTGAAACGTTCAAAAATACTCAAAAATGATCTCGTAAAGAGTCCGTGTAGGATTTACCTGTTTAACTATTAAAAAAATGGGCTAATTAGGTAGTCACCCATATTTCCTACCCAAACCCAGGGTTAAACCGCCAAACGGTTCAGGTAAAAAGGAACCTTTTTTCTCATAAGAATGTGTTCTAATTTGCTTCGTTTCCAAAATAAAGAGTGTTCAACGTTTTTAGAAAAAATCAGTTTTTATCAATGATTTAAAAACATTTTTGCTGATTTTGATAAAACTGCCACGCTCATTTGCGGTGATAAGGGCCTTACTTCAAAGTACTTATGATGGAAATTTTAATTACAGTGGCGTTCCAAAGGGTAATATTTATTGAAATTAGGACAATTTTTTGTACTCCACTGTATTTCTGTGTGTTTATTTTTTTAGGATTGAGCAATTAGAAATACAATTTTATTTTGTCTGTTTATTTTTTACGTATCTCACTTTATTTTTGAGAAACAATTTAGAAACCGTTTCCTTGCATCTAACACGAAAAAAGTATTCAAGTAATTGATAATAAGAAATTTATTTTCTCAAAACTGCTCAAAATGACCACAATTTTTTTCAATGCAAAGTTCGCACCTGCGAACGTCAGATTCTGCAGCTGCAAGGTGTGATCTCTGGTACTGCTTGAACAATTCTTTCCCGGAAAGTAGCTTCGTCGTTGATGGGCTCAGCATAAACTTTGGTTTTCATTGCACCTTATACAAAAATCCATAGGGGTTAAGTCAGGAGAGCTCGCAGGTCAAGGAACTTTGACACCCTGTATCTCGAAAACGAAGTAAGTTAAAACACATGATTATAGGAAACAAAAATATTATTTTTGCCTTAAAAACCGATCCTCAACGTTTGGCGGTTTAACCCTGGGTCACCCTATATAATGAATTTTATTTAATTCGTTAACATTCGTCCATATTCTTTGTGTCAAATATACAGAAAAAAAACATAAGTTTAGCAATGCAATTATAGATATTCAATTATTTTTCTGATCCAAATCTCAACCAGCTCGTGAAAATTAATGTTTAGATAAACCATATTCAATCTATTAGAAGTTTCCTTCCTTGCAGTCCTGAACTGATTCAACATCTTCAAATCTCGCCTGTGAATCATGTGATTTCTTGAAAATTTCTTTGTCTATGCATTTTCCAAAAAAACTGTAAGCTTTCATAGGGAATGAAAAAAAAAAATTAGTATGCAATTCGAAAAACCGCATTATTTTATTTTAAAAAGCTGTTGTCATTTTATGTATTTCAAGGTAATCAGTAATGATTTTCAATTTCAGGACCTACGAAATGTCATAAAAAAAGTATCCGATTTTCTGGGAAAGGGATATTCTGATGAACAATATAGAATTTTGGAGAATCACCTGAAAATAGACAATTTTCGGAACAACAAATCAGTAAATAAAGACAATTTGAAAGATTTGGGCATTTTGATGACAAACGAAAAAGCTTTCATCAGGTCTGGGACAACCGGAGGCTGGAAAAACTATTTTAGCGAAGAAATGAACGCCAGTGCTGACAGATGGATAGCAGAAAATTTAAAATCCTTTGATTCTGAATTTTCACAAAGGTTCTGTTGAGCAATGTTTTGTTGTTGGTCTATTAAATGAATATTTTGGAAATGATTTCCCATCAACATTGTGATCGAATCACAATTTTGATACAGGGTTAGTCGAACGCCCGTTGAAACAAATATTTAAAAAATCATTATTATATTTGATATGAAGAATTGATCAATGGGTTTGACTAAACGTTTCAGTTTACTGATTATTTAACGCATCAGGATATTGAAAATTGAGTTGAAAATTATTTCATTTTTGAAAGTGGCCTAGTTGTTAGGCATTATAATAATAATAATAACGTTTATTCATAACTCAATGCAAGAAATGTAAAATAAATGTACGAGTATACCCAATTCTCAATAAATATATTGTTATCAAAGTGTACAATTTTTTTAGAAAACAGTTATAAAATTTTTAATGGATATATTTATTTGATTACTAGGATTTCTAAGATGAAATAGCATGAACAGTCAAACAGTGTTTTGGTTGGTTTCCGGGGTTTGCCGTGGTCTTTTTTGGTTTATATCTCCAAACGTTTCAACTGCAACTGCGGCAGTGGCGTGGCGGTGGCGTGTCGAAGTACTCTTCTAGACGTGTCAACTGAAACTGAAGCTTTCGAGTTTGCGATGTTATTTATAGTGATGTTTTTGCGCGCACTTTCTGTAATGGCGGCTTCGCGCGCACTTTCCAAAGACAGCAGAGATCCACTCAAATCAGCGGGAGTCTACCGAATTCCATGTAACTGTGGAAAGGTCTATATCGGTCAAACGAAAAGAAGCATTGGTACTCGCCTAGTCGAGCACAAGCGGAGTTGTCGTTTGGGACAAACCGACAAGTCCGCAGTCACTGAGCATACATTGTCTGACGGAGAACACGAGATCCTTTTCGAAAATACCGAGAGGCTAGCAACGTCGAATCATTATTCAACAAGAATGTATTTGGAAGTTATAGAAATACACAAACACCAAGATAACTACAACAGAAAAGAAGAGAGAACATATTTACCAAAGATCTGGCACACAGCATTGAGAGGGGCCAAAACGAAGCCATGTGCGCGAACCCGCCATTACAGAAAGTGCGCTCAAAAACATCACTATAAATAACATCGCAAACTCGAAAGCTTCAGTTTCAGTTGACACGTCTAGAAGAGTGCTTCGACCACGCCACTGAAGATGACTGCCGCAGTTGCAGTTGAAACGTTTGGAGATTTAAACCAAAGAAGACCACGGCAAAACCCGGAAACCAACCAAAACTTCGACGCCAGCCTTGAAAGCCTACATTCCTACATTAGTCAAACAGTATCGAACTAATATGAGAGTGATCATGAACATTTTTCTATTCGCATATTTCTTTGAATCAAACTTTCAGAATCACAAAGAAAAAACAAACACCGAAACAAAGAAAGAATCCATTCAATTTCAATTTCTTTTAAAAGGGTTTTTTTGTTGAAATTGTTAAAATTGTTTTTTCCGTTAACCAGCTGTTGCCCCCTTACGAACGGTAGCCCTCAAGAGTCGAAATTTGGGCTGTAGATTTCAATTTAAGTCGTTTCTCAACATTATATAGTGTATGTTCAATGATCAATGTGAATTTTTTATGATTTCAAACTGAACACCAAATATTTTTATGGTCTGAGAAATAGAAATAGCTATCTTTCATTTCAAATTGGAATTCCATCCACCTAACCTCATTAGTTTTTCAGATTTTCGCTTCTTCGCAAAGGATATTCTTATTTCAATGCATTCTTTAAATTAAAATAGCTTTGACACCATATTTTATATTATTTGCTGATAGAATTCTGATCAATAGTTGTGGTATACTCCACATCATTGAAAATATTCACTATACACTGAAATAAGTGTATAATTTTCAATCATATTCAGGCAGTAGTTTATTAAAAAACTATACAAGTTTCCCCTGTTTTACCCTGTATACGAAATAAATTTGGAAATCGTGTCGGGAGAATTTTATGCGAGTCTGACTGGCATTAAATCTCTCCTTTTCTTTTTGACCTCTGACATTTCAGGCATTCAACTTCTTTATCTTGAACGTACCAGATTCTTGCCCTTTTTGCCATTAAATAACGTAAATTATCACAGCATTTCAGGTTACCACTCCACATTCCTCGAGATAGCTAAATAAGATATGAACTCTGTACGCTTTACTGCATTTTGATAGAACTCCAGTTCAGAATATTAGAAAAAGTGGCACATGAGTTTGAACCATTTTTGGGTAACAAAGACCGAAAACTTGTTGAGAGTAAAGAAGATGTCGTTTTTAGCGCCCCAAGAATAAGTTTTTTATTTGAGAGGGAGGGAGGGAGAAATATACTTTATTGTCAGAATTTTTTTCTCATTGACAAAAGTTTAGAGTTATATGAAATATCTTTAAAAAACTCAAAAAAATCAGAACCAGAAATATTACTTATTGTCAAGTACGTACAGATCACTAATCCTTTTGATAGAATATGATAGAGCAAATCCTAAACCTATCAATATAATTGAAACAAAAAAGTTCATCAATTACAAAAAACTCATCAATGATACGTACTATGAAAACTGGGAAGATATCTACAATTGTTTGTTTACATGAGGCAACTGATAGGTTTGTCAAAGAGATAAATCACTTTACTTTATAGTCTTCTATGTAATTGCTGATCTCAAAAATAAAAATTCCACTGGATATGTCCCGTTGAACCTTAAGAATTCATTATGAACAAATCTGTTGAAAAGGAAACGTTTCAAGTCTTGTTGAAAATAGGAAAAGTAATTCGGTTACTCAAGATACTGAAAATCATCGATCTGTGACCATTTCCATTATTTTGAGTGAGGTATTTACACTAAATTTTTTCGATAAAAAATATTATTATCAGCGAGTATCAAAATGGATCTTGCCCAGGGAGATCGACGGAAAGTGCTGCTGCAGCTTTCTTAGAAACTATCTGTAGTGGTGTCGATAGGGGAAAATTTGTGGCCGCACTTTTCTTTGATCTATCCAAAGCCTTCGATTGCACAGACTTTGATTTACTCGCTGATAAATTGTACACAATAGGTATTCGTGGAAACTTTCTTCTAGCTTGGGTACACTCCTTTTTAAAATATAGGAGATTATATGTAAGATTGGACAATGCTGATTCTTTTGGCAGGATTTTTTGGCAGGAAATACACATACGACCCTCTGAATATTGAAATTACTAACACACCAATTTGTCCATCAGAGAAATTAGGATTACACATAGATTCTGGACTAAGTTGGAAGTTTCATATGAATTATGTATGCAAAAGATTGGACTGCAGTTTCTACGCATTGCTATAACTAAACAAGGTTTTGGATGAAAACTATTTGAAGGATGTCTATTATGCAATGATCAATTCAGTTCTTCCTTTAATGAATACATATAGGTGTCATGGAACAAAATATAGAAACAGTGTTTATAGCTCAGAAACGTATATATGTAGACCCATTTTTGAAAAAAAAAAAAAATTTAACATTACCCTTCATCTACATTTACAGTTATCATGAATACATGTTATGAACTAATTCAAAGTGTATCACACTTATCCGACTAGAAACGGAAAACTGATCAAATTACTGCAACACCGAACGTCATTGTTTCGAAAGTCACTTTTTGTAGCAGGAACAAAATTCTTCAATTGTTTACCTTCAGCCATACGAAATATTTCAGAACTTCCTTTGTTCAAGCTGGAAATACAAAAAAATATTTGTTTGAGGGAAAGTTTTATTCTATAAACGAATATCTGGAAAACTCTTGTAGAAAATAGTTATACATATTTAATTTGTCGTGGTAATTGTGCTAGTTCTACAAGGCTGCTTGACTTATATGTTTAACTTAACATTTTACACTAACGATTCCTGTGTGTTCATATTATTTCTAGGTATATGATTATCTTATGGTCTGTTCCTATCTCACAGTATATCATAGTACATAAATATTTAAATATTATTATATTATGTGTCTTCAGGACCTTTTATGGTTTTTCGAATTGTATTTATATGTATGTATAAACTTGTGTGTGTATTTAACATGTATTCTCTCTTTTGACATCTCCAATGCTACGAAATAATAATAATAAATAGTCTTTATTCATCATAAATACATTTCTACAATGGTATTATCAAGAAAAAAAAACGATAAGAAAATAAAATAAAATAATTAATTCAGATGAATAGGCAAAGTTCAGCATGGTCTTTTAAACGAATTGTTATAATGAGAAATGGAACTTAATATGTTCTTTTACCACTCTTGTTTGTAACGTTTCATGATGTCCACATACGAAACTGCAGTAACGTTTATTTTTCTTATGAAAGTGGTATATAAATAAAGTAAACAAAACAAATATCTGGCAGATGTAGTTCAATGACCGTCGTATTGAAAGCCAGGGAATTAGTCGTTTTTTGTCAGAAGTTTGCCTCATATTTCACACTGGGTGGAAATATTTGGAGAGACCGGGTACTTCGACACTGTCGATTTTATTCATATCATTACAGATGTTAAAAAAAAATAATACAATTGTCAACGAGAATTACCGAATGTAGTTCTATTGCAGGTATGCAACGTTTATGATGAAAAACACTAACGTGTTTTTCAATTAACATTGGATAAGATTTTATTGAAAATAGTCACGAACAGTTTCTCCTGAAAAAGTTTTGTCGTGAATGAAGATACATCCAAGACAGCGCAAAGTCGGATTCAATGATATCATACAGCAGTCAGAAGTTCCGCCGGAATAATCCTCTGAACAATAGCGAACATTTCCGTCCCACACTCTTCGTGGCGATCGTTAATGAAAACCAGGCCTTATAACGTGTCGGCCCATACTTTTGTTAATTAACTCATTAATTTAATTTCAAAGTGAGATCAGTTGTCTGGATCAGAAACTTCATTTCAGATATGAGGTTTGCCTAACTTCCAAACTTATGTTGTCAGATCATCCAACTTTGAAATTAGAGCTAATATCACGGAAAAGTTAAGTTCCTGAACTTTTTGAGGTAGCAGTTCCTGGTTCCTTATAATAATTTACTATGAGAATTCTTAAAATGGGTATTTCTATTGGTGATTGAATTATTGCTCAGAATTTGTTGATGAAGTTTTCTAAAATTTGAATTATAGAAGTAGCACTGAGAATTATTTTCACGTCATGTCCAGGATGATTTGAATGAAATCGACAAAGTCGTAGTACCGTTTCACTCTAAATATTTCCTCCAAGTAGAAAATATGAGTCAAACATCAGACAGAAAACAACTACTTCCTTGGCTAATACTACGACGGATATTGAATTACATCTGACCGATGACTTCACAATTTCGGGGTATTGAATGTGAAATGTTGAAACACCTATAACTTTTTTTTGTATAATCGTAATTATTCCCGCAATATGGAACAAATTTCCAATTATATCGCGATAAAAAAACGATGCTCTTTATCGATATCAAAATGACTCAGGAGCAGATTTATCAGCTCAAATTTATTTTATCCAGTAGTTGCTGCTCTATCATTTATTATTTTTTCCACGCCAGTGCGTAAACTAAGCTTTTACGCACTGCTGACAGTGCGTAAAGTAATACTTTTTCGCACAAGTGCGTAAAAATCACCTGTGCGTAAAGTAATTTTTTACACACTGTTCATAAATCTATGCATTTTTGAAGAATACAGTTTTTGCGTCAAATATATTTGATAATACGACGACAATTCATATCATTAAACATTCAAATTAATGATATACGAGGATATATTGAAAGCCTACTGTAGAATCAACTAAAATTTCAATGTCAAAATATTTTATTACTCAACATATTCTCCTCTTAATTGGATACATTTATTACAGCGAACCTGCAACGTCTCTAGACCTTTCAAAAAAAATGTTTCTTCTTGCTCTGCAAGCCAGACCTCCACAGCTTTTATTACCTCCTCGTTGGAAGAAAATTTACGACCTTCTAAACTTTTTTTCACTTGAGGAAAGAGATGATAGTCGGACGGAGCCAAATCTGGTGAATAAGAGGGGTGTTCTAGTAATTCAAACCCTATCACGAATTTCTTGCATGGCAACATGAGATTTGTTTGCAGGGGCGTTGTCCTGCAAAAACAAAACACCTTTGGATAGCTTTCCGCGTCTTTTCTCTTTAATTTTTTCCCATAGAGTGGTCAGTAATGTCGAATAGTAATCTCCAGTTATTGTTCTACCCTTATCCAAAAAATCAATCATGATTACTCCATGGCAATCCCAAAAAACTGAAGCAAGAACTTTTCCAGCAGATTTTTGGACACGAAACTTCTTAGGTCTTGGAGAACCGGAGTGTCGCCATTCCATTGATTGTAGCTTTTTTTCTGGATCGTAGAAATGTACCCAAGTCTCATCCATAGTAATAATTCTGTTTACGAAGTCTACATCGTTTTCAAATCGAGCACAGATCGAACGCGATGCTACTACTCTTGCACGCTTTTGGTCAACATTCAAACATTTGGGGATCCATTTTGCAGCAATTTTTCTCATGTTCGAATTGACTTGAACTATATGATGAACGCGTTCGTATGAAACATTCAGTGCTTCAGATATCCGTTTTAGCCCAATTCGACGGTATGTTAAAATCATGTCATGAACTGCATCGACATTTTCGGGGACTGACACAGAAACTGGCCTTCCCGATCGGTCATCATCTTCAATGGAAAATTTACCTCTTTTGAAGCTTGCAGTCCAATTTTTCACGGTCGCATATGAAGGACATTGATCACCAAGGGTATTAAGCATATCTTCGTAAATCTGCTTACCTCTTAACCCTTTTAAATACAGGTACTTGATGGCTCGTTACTCCAATTTTTCGATTTTCACAATTTCGGTGGACTTATTTTTCCTTTTAATTTATTGCGTAACTTTGGTTTACTTATTGACGTCAAACTTTACACTGACACTTCTAATAAGTTATTGTTCGTTGTTATGGTAATGCAATATTTTGTTTATGCAGGGAACTGGTCTAGGCTAACTAGATATCAATACATTCTCGTAATTGCTACAATTTGGCAATATAATAACTGTCGAAGAAAAAACTTTGTATGAAACACTTTCGTAAAGGACTTTTTTGTACTCGCGTGTTTGTTGAACTTGGCTACGCCTCATTCAACAAACTTCACGCTCACAAAAAAAGTCCTACTTTACGATATTGTATAATAAATAGCTATTTCTCTGTACCAAAATATTTTCAAGTAAGATATCAGATATTTGCAGGCAGAGCATGATAAAAGTAAAAAAAATTGTTACATTTCAAAGAGGCAATATTCTCACAAGCCTCGGGAGGTTTTCCGTCGTTTAAAGAATTGCCAATAGGGATTGGGTCCTTATTTTTTCCACTTAGCTCAAATGTCCCTTCCGACATTTCATTCTTCGCGCTGCATATCATTTTTGTAAACGAGACTCGTCTTTTTTTTATTGCATTACCATTGTGAAAAATTGCGATTTGACGAACAGAATGAGAGCCACGCGAAAAATTAGCATGGCGTACGTTTGTAATTATGCACGAGAATATATTACTTACATCGGAATGAGGTTCTGCAAAGTGCGTTTTGAGATCCAAGTGAATAATTATTACTTCGCTGCTTTAAGAAGAGGAGAAATGACATTCGAATGCGCCAAGAATAAGGTTTGACATGAACGGTTTTTAACTGCTAATGGAAATTATTTCCTTGTTGAAACGACGAGATAGTATTTTGTCTATAAAATATATAATAAACAACACAATAATTTTGAGGAGTGATAGAAGGATTTCAATGGTTTTCAACTCATGATTGATAATTTGAACAAAAAAAAATAATTAAAAAGTGATCTTCGACTGCGGCTATGAACCTTCCAATAAGGTTGTCTATTCTAACTTCTTGTAACGTTCTTCTACTTCTATTTGCCTAAAACAATAGCATTTGTTGAATCGTACTGTAACCGTATACAGTATGTTTTTCCATTACTGTCATGTACCGGTTGTCCCAGAACGAAGAGAACAAACTACGTTGGTAGAATCATCACCTAATTTTATAGCTGAAAGTTCTAATAAATATATCTTCTAAGATAAGTTTTAACTGAGCTACAGGATGTTGAAAGTTTTGGAAAAGTTATGTTTTCCAGAATAACTCTGTTATGGCTCACCATTTCTCCATGTAATTTGGAATGTCATTTGACAGCAAATATTTCAAAATGTCAATGCCATTCACATGTTTGTAACTTCCAACTGGATTGATTTAGATTTTTTTCTCCTTTTTCTGAATTCTCAATATTTTCTATACAAAACAAGGAGATAGTTTAGTTATCAAAGATGTTAACGGTTTTCAAGACATTTGGAGTTGAATAAACGCGTGCATTGTGATGGACTCAAAAAGAGCTGTAGACACTCGCAAAATGATGCAAAAACAATCAAGAATGCGTCTTCACATCACTTATTCAACTCCAAATATCTTGAAAACCGTTAACATCTTTGATAACGAAACTGTCTCCTTGTTTTGTATAGAAAATATTCGGAGTGGTGAAATGGACTTAAGAAGAGCTGCAGAAACTCGCAAAATGATTCAGAAACAATCAAGAATGTGCCTTCACATTTCACCACTCCGAAAGAGTAGAGAATCAGAATGTCAAGCAAATATAGGCGAAAACACGAATACGAGTGCTGCCATTGATATTTTGTGATTAAATATTAATCATCGAAAATCGTTTTATTGTTTTTCAAAATGTTCTAGTGGTACGGTTACGACATGTCCAGTTTTTCTGAAAAAACAGTGCTTCGTGCGCGAACAACTTTTGTTGGCTTAGGCTCATCTTGAAACACCCATACAGTAGACCAATTTCTTTCGACCAATCGAACGATTGACAAATTGAATTTATGCTGGTCCACTAATGCCTAAGGTTGTCTCAATCTCACGATAGGTCACATGACGATCTTTCGATATCAGTTCGCGCACAGCATCAATGGTTTTCGGAACAACAACTGATTTTGGACGACCTTCACGATATATTCGTCTTGGAGCGAGGAGAAGCGTTGATGAAACCGCCTGCAGGTGGATAAAGTCAATGCTCCAAAATCGACAGGCCCATACCAACATGTTTGAAGACTCCGCGAAGCTGTAAATTGCCAGAGGAACCGCACAGGGAGGGATACTATCCTCCTACTGTGGGACATGGTAGTAGACGATTTTCTGGAATCTTTAAACAATCAGGGATACTACTCCCAAGGTTATGCGGACGATATAGTAGTCCTCGTACAGGAAAGGTATGCCCAAATAACCTCTGAGCTAATGCAAAATGCACTGAGGACCGTAGATGAATGGTGCAAAAGAGAAGGACTGAGGGCAAACCCCAGCAAAACCACACTCATTCCCTTCACACGCAAAAGGATTCAGGGAGACTTGAAGTCACCCAAGTTCTTTGGCGCAACACTACAAGTTGCTGATCATCTCAAATATTTAGGGCTGTTCTTGGACAAGAAACTAACCTGGAACATGCATCTACAACATGTAATCAACAAAAGCAAAGCATCGTTCTTGATGTGCAGAAGAGCTTTTGGAAACTCATGGGGACTGAAACCGAAAGTCATGCATTGGCTTTACACCGCGATCATAAGACCCATATGGTTCTCCTTTTGGTGGCCCAAGATGAAACAGAGACAGTCGAAAACCAACCTTGGTAAAATACAAAGGCTCGCCTGTCTGTGTATCACAAGTGGTATGAATAGCACTCCAATCGCTGCTATGGAAATTAGCCTAAACCTTCCACCTTTAGACATTACAGTCATGGGGAGGCGAGGATGAGTACATACAGACTTAAACGAACAGGTAATTGGATAACCCAACCACAAACTGGGCACACCAAATTCATCCATGAAGTCAACATTACCGAACTGGAAATGATATCAGACTACATGCTACCACGGTAGTAGAATCACTATCATCTGGAAACATTATCTGGTACACAGATGGTTCAAAAAAAGATGAAGGAACAGGAGCAAGAATATACGGGGTGAGGACAAAAAGGAACGTAATAATCCCACTTGGTAACAACACCACAGTATTCCAAGCAGAGACACATGCCATAAGGACATGCATACAAATGAATCAATGAGTGGAAGAAATCAAAACACCAAACGTATTGGGACCAAATCGAAGGGCATCGACACAGCACAGCAATGGTGAGGCACCTGAGCCAAACACTAACGGCTCATACACTCAACCTTAACAGATCTAAGATACGCACGATCACCGGCTTACTAACCGGACACCGCGGCCTTAGGAAACACCTACACATCATGGGAATAAATAGAGAAACCGTGGAGTGTAGACTATGTGGTGACGAGGAGGAAACAGCCTCTCACATCATCTTCGACTGCGACGCGCTGCTCGACAAGCGCAACAGAATATTCGGACAGATCAACCTAGAAACAGGCATGAATCTTAGTAAATAGACTACTGAACCTGGTGAAAAACACAGGCCTATTCAACTAGGAACCACTGACGACAGAACCATACAATAGACCCCAGCTGGTCTTAGTGTTAAGGGAAACCTCAAGGTAAACCCGGTATCTTGCTCGTCAGCCTTTAACCAACCAACCAACCAACCAACCTTGGAGCGAGCTACGACCTCGATTGAATTCACCATACTATCGATAAACACTGGTCCTTGATGGAGCTTCATGATCAAAAATGTAATTAAGTTCATCGATGCACTGTTGCTGAGTTAACCCACGTCGAAAGTTGTAAAAAATAATCTCAGAAAAACGTTAAAGGTTTAATTAAATTTTTTGGCCGAGATGAATCTTTAACTTACTGTAAACAGCACAAATAGTGCTCGTATGTCAAAACGTTCTGAGAACGCACAACCTAAAAAATGTCAAACTTTACGATAGAGCTGTCAGTTTCTAGATTGCAACACTGTCGTAGAAAAATAATTTCTAAAGACATGGGTGACGTTTCTTGGTACCGTTGGTACCAGTATTCGAGGTATTAGAGCAATTGCATTCAACCCAGGCAGCCCGGGTTCGATTCCACCGCTTGTCACGGAGCTGAAGTGGTTCAGAATCAACTTTTATGTGAGCTGTAGGTCACCGATCTTCCTTGCTCGCACAAGCTCTACTTTTGAGAGATTTATCCCGAAAATCAGGGAGATCAGTGAAAACAAATTTGAAGAACTTCCACGTGTTTGTCATATCTTGGAATTCGTCCAAATACTTGAAACAAAAATATTCAAGGTCAGGACCAAGAATTTTATCAACTAGTCTCTGGAATGTTGCTGAAGCGTTATGCAGTCCAAAAGGCATGCGAACAAATTCATACAATTGATATTGGGTCCAACTGTGTTTGCCCATAAGCGCTACGAGTATACAAATAAATCAAGTGTGTTGCTCTGCCGACTATACTGGGGATGTCCAAAATGGACAAAATACTTTCATGAAATACTTGGAAGAGGAAGAAAGTCCTGTTGGGGTCTTTTGTATTCTCAGCAGGGCATCTGATTGCATAAATTATGATGATATTAGCCCTAATACTTTGAATATGAGTATTCGTGTGCCGCAAGGACCAGTTTTAGGTCCGGTGTTGTTCATTCTGGATGGTAATGAAATTAATTATGCAAGAAAAGAATGATCTTTAGTGATATTTGCAGATGACACCGCTGTTACAGTCTCTGATTAAAATGAAAATAGTTTGACCCAAAAATGCTCTGATGTGATCAATAGCGTCAACTCATGATAAACAAACAAATATTCTTTTTGTTGAATATTTTACCACAACCAATTAGGAATTTAGAATTGACTGTATTCGAAAGGGATCTGAAGCATTACCGAACTGGAAAATACTTTTATGAAGTTAGAGATTTTTGGGATTCCATCCATCAATGTTTCTGTTTTATTTATAGTGGATTGTTAATTTTCTTATTTGTACTCGTATATTGTGTGAAAACATATATAAGTCGTGCAAATATCTACTGACAAATCCTTCAGATTTATGAAATATCTATGAGGAGAATAAAGTTATTGTTATTATTAGTGTTGTCATGCAACATACTTAATATCCAATCTAGTCACCAGCTATTTATGCATCGAGGGAGTTACTAATATGTAGATATGGAGAGCCACGCAATCTTGCAATATGTTTACATTTCTTGTTTCCTACGTGCTTTAGTATGTGAAATATAAATGAAAATACAAGTGAATGAGTTGGAAAAAAATATGACAAAGTATCCAATTATTCATTTATTTCATGAATATACATTTTGTTGCCATTCTATCATACAAATTCCTATTACTCCAATTCATATAAGCCATTCGTAAGGATAGAGTCTAGATTCAGGCACATAATTTCATTTACTAAAAAATAAGAGTATTTTATAATAACAATATTTCAATTATTATAGGTGCCCCTATAGTTGGTTTTTGTAATTGAATATAACTTGCATTTTCAATAACTTTTTTTTATTTCGAAAACTCTTTCAACCAGTATGTTTCAGGATAATCTAAACGTATGGTCTAAAATGTTTGAAATTTGATATTTCGGAGGCAATAGTAGGGGTGAAGGATAAAGAAGTATTGCATTTCGAAAGTTCTAGCGATTCTTTTTTGACGATACCGATCAGTTGGAAACGAAATATTGAAATTTTGCAAGAAACCCAGAAGGAATGGATTGTATGATCGAATGAACCTTCATCTATCAGTGCTTCCGAAATTTCGAAACTTATTGAAGTAAAGCATACATTTACAGTAATACCGACAACAAAAATATATTTTTACTCATGTTTGAGAAGGTTTTTTTTTTTGTAATAATTTATTGTATGAATTTGTTTGAAAACATGCCAAACATAAAATTAACTAAAAATGTCTGGGATTTTGAAAATAACAATTTTTACAAATATATTACGAAAACCAAAAGAATGTACTATGTATATGAACTTCCCAATTGTAGTGATTCAACATGATGCCACTGATGAATATAAAATTATAAATATAATCTAAGGACCATATGAGGCAGAATCTCAAGAGTCAGAAATCACGTTAAAAAATATTCTTCGCTCCTTAACATCACATTTTTTCTGAGCATAGTCCATTTTAAATGAACGATTACCTATTATATTTCACATATTCATTGATAATACCACAACCAGAATGAATAATAGTATACTCATTGTTGTTTCTGGTCGAAAATGAATCGCTGAAAACATTGATAACCCATAAGAGCAAAAGTAAAAACTGTTTTTTTACTGGTGTAAGCAGAAAAAAACAGAAAAAAGATGTGCATACACGTTTTTACGGCATTTTTACCTGTAAGGTTATTTCCAAAATAATAGTTACCTACTTGTGAATTTATTGGAATTAGATAAGAGATTACCGACCTCCATTCTTAGTCTATCTATTACGTAAATATAATATAATTTTTGGTATTTACTGGCTCCTTATAGGTACTAACGAGTATAATAACAGAGGTATGAATGAAAAAATATTATTTTAATTTTCACATTGCCTGATGATATCCTTGTATCTACAGCGTGTCCCAAAAAGTATGCAACAAATGGAATATTTTACTATTGTTGTTATTGTTAAAATTGTTATTTCCGTCAACCGATTGCACCCCTACGCGTAACCCTCGTAAGTCTTCGAGAGACTTGTGTGAGCTAGGGAAGACGCAGCCCTTACCTTTTAACGTGTGATGCCACGCACGAGACCGATGACCATGCGAGGCTTCGAACCCTCAACCCTTCGCCCCAAAGGCGAACGTTCTACCAGCACGGCCACCACGGCCATATTATTATTATTGATTTCACAATAAAATATTTATTATAAAATTTGGTGCATATCGGAAAACTCAGGATCAGTGATCGAAAAGATATATTAAGTCTTTGGTTTGTGAGAAAATTGAATTTTTTAAAAAATTCACCAAGACCTATTTTTCTAAAAGAAATTCCTTGGAAGTATTCAATAATCAAGTAATGAACTATTCATATTTCAAATATTTTCATTTATTTCATCTACATTCTACTGGCTAGTCTAGTTGAGATGATTTTACATTCAGGTTTTCATCAGTATGCTGCAGTGTCTGGATTGTAATGAATCGATGATATTTTGATTTATTTTGAAAAATATGAATACCTTACTCGCTTCACAAATTGAAACAACAATACCCTTCGCTAACACATTATGAGTCTCTCAATAAGCACCAAATTTTATAATGCATATATTTTTTGTGACATCAATAATCAAATAACTCATTTGTTGAATTCTTTTTAGAACACGCTGTCTATAATGAATAGTTTATTCTACCTAAAATGAAACATGTGCAGGAAATGTAAAACAATATCAAAATCATGTAGTTTCAATAAATAATAATAAATAATTTTAAGATTTCATATGAAAAGATTCTGTTTTCACAAATGTCGAAAATCATGAATCTATGTCTAAGGACCATTGAAGTGACTCAATTGTAGAACTAATGCAGAGTAATACAATATGAAAAAAAACTTCAGATTTTCAGTCCGACGAATGCTCATTTCTTCCGAAAAATAGTGATCTTTATTGTTCATTTGAAGAAAACTTGTATAAACCAACGCAGTTTATTTTATTGAATACCTCATAACTTTTTCTTTTATAAGCACAAATGAATTTTTTTAATTTAGAAAGTTAACATCACTCTCAATCGCAATTTCTCGAGCTGTGATATCTCTTTCACTGTTAAGAAGTTCACTCTATATACAGTGACCGCCAAAAAGTATGTACCATATGGGAAAATTTTTTATTATTAGAGTATTGGAAAAAATATTCTGGGGAAAAGTTTATGCATGTCCGATAACCTAAAAATCGATTTTGACACATGTCACGTGATCGCTAGAATGGCGGCAAAATGAAAAAAATTGCAATGCAAAGGCAAAAAAAGGGGTAAGATGGCAAGATATCAAAAAAAGTTATTTGAAAAAGTCACTTAGAATTCAATTTTATATACAAAAACGAAGTTTCAAGAGATAATTCAAAAAAATTGAAAATAGCAATTTTTTAAAAATATTTTCCCATCTATTTAAAAATATTATTTTTTTTCTTATGAATAGCTTGACTATACTGAAACATTTGCATTTTAATGATAATGACAAAACTTTCTCATTTTCTCCACACCAGACGGCACTAAATTAAAAAAATTGGTTTTTGCCAGAACCCTCGCTGTTACATTGGTTCTTATCTAACAGTTATATCAGAATTCCAAGACTATTGTGTTGATATGGCAATCTAGAAACACCATGTTTCCTGATTTTAATCAAGTTTCAATAATAATGCTGTATGAGCGTTTTACTTTGCACATAAACTTTAAGAATCTTTAATTTGACGCACTATTTTCAAGTGTACGTGCGAAGTGAAACGCTCATGCACGATTATCATCGGAACTTGATTATAATCTGGAAATTACCATGTTTTTGGAGTGTCATGTCACCACAATGGTCGTGGAATTCGGATATAACTGTTAGATACGAACCGATGTAACAGCATGGGTTCTGACAAATTCCCATTTTTTCAATTTAGTGCCCTCTGGTGTAGAGAAAATGAGAAAGTTTTGTCATTATCATTAAAATGCAAATGTTTCAGTATAGTCAAGCTATTCATAAGAAGAAAAAAAAATTTTAAATAGATGGGAAAATATTTAAAAAAAATTGCTATTTTAATTTTTTTTTGAATTATCTCTTGAAACTTCGTTTATGTGTATAAAATTTAATTCTAAGTGACTTTTTCAAATAACTTTTTTTGATATCTTGCCATCTTACCCCTTTTTTTGCCTTTGCATTGCAATTTTTTTCATTTGCCGCCATTCTAGCGATCACGTGACAATCGATTTTTAGGTTATATATATATATATATATAATCAACATAGAAAAGTTATTGGGTATAACCTTCAAATTATTGTGCAACCGTAGACACGTGTTTCGAGCTTAAGCTCTCATCAGTACGGTAAAATCAAGTGCGAAGATGTACAATATTTGGATGTAAAAATAGAAACAAAGGAAGTCAACAACAGGAAGCCAAGCACACATTTATTAGTTGTTGCCTCGAAAGCTCAAGGTCTTCTAAACGAAGCCAAAAATGTGTGGTTGGCTTCCTGTTGTTGATTTCCTTTGTTTCTATTTTTACAATCAAATGTTGTACATCTTTGCACTTGATTTTACCGTACTGATGAGAGCTTAAGCTCGAAACATGTGTCTACGGTTGCACAACAATTTGAGGGTTATACCCAATAACTTTTCTATTTAAATTTTTATATATTGCCCTTCGATAAATCCATACTGATTTATATAATCAACTGTATTCTCTTCTTCCTGGCTTATTTTCAAAGGATATCTGGAAAAATACTCTCACAATATACCATTTCTTTGTCAGGTTCAAAGCCTTTCCAGTAGCAATAATTTCTTGCGAGAGATTTCATTTTCACAACACCAATATGGGTGGCATGGATTTCTTTTAGTATGTTTGATTGAAGTTTTCTCGGAATAACTATACTCTGTGTCCTCGAAAAAAAATTCCGTCTTGGAGAGAAAACTCTGAATTTCGAGAGAATGGATTTTTTTATTTGGAAAATTTCCTGGTGTTTATAAACATTGCATTTCAGGTAACTCCATAAAAAAATCAGACGACGTTAGGTCTGGAGACCTAGCAGGCCAATGTTTACCTGAATATCAACCTATCCACTCCTATCACCAAACTCATTATACAACCACTTCCGCACTTCATTCGTAGAATGAATAGAAGCCCCATCTGGTTGGAAAAATAAACGAATCCGCTCTTGTAATGGTAGGTTGTCGATAAATGTGGATATCTCGTTCCGTAAAAAGTTCAAATACCGTTCGACATTCAAACTTTGCCTAAAAGATAAGGGACCTACAATTCGCTCTTTCAAAATTCCACACCATACATTTATTTTGAAACTATATTGGTCTTTGGCTTCAATAACAAAATAAGGATTATGAGCTGTCCACGATCTACAATTTTGAGAGCTGATGATACCATTTGAGGTAAAAGTTGCTTCGTCAAAAAAAGCATATTTTTTGAAAAATTGTCCCGGGAACACCGTACACAAAATAAAATCTAGCGCTATAATCCCTGTTGGGATTGGGAAAGTCGAAAAGTAATTGAAATCCAGTTTTTGAATTGTTTTTCTCATTTTCAAGGCGTTTTTCTCGAAATACAAGAATGGTGCCACCATGAAATTCAACAGAAATATAAAAAATTATATACTCTTTCCATCTACGAAAATTCCATCTATGATAATTAAAAAAATAAGGAGGGGGAAGTCGAAAAGTGAATATAAACCAGTTTTTGCAGTTTTTGACATTTTCAAGGCGTTTATCTCGAGAAGAAGAAATGGTGCCACCATAGAATTCAACAGAAATATGGAAAATTATATACTATTTGCATCTACGATACTAAAAATTAAATAAATTGGGGGTGAAAGTCGAAAAGTGATTGAAAACCAGTTTTTATGCTGTTTTAGACATTTTCATTCCGTTTATCTCGAAAACAAGGAATGGTGCCAGCATAGAATTCTACAGAATTATGAAAAATTATATATTATTTTCATCTGCCATGGTGAAAATTTAAAAAATCCAGCGGGAAAGTCGAAAAGTGATTAAAAAATACGGGTGTGAAGAATATCTGACGCATTTAGTTTCAGATAGTTTCAGATAGATAGTTTCAGATAATTAATTCTATTTTCTATATTCCTCGAAAATTACTGATCCTTAATTCATAATATTAATGAACGAAAATGATTGCGAAGAATATATGAAATAAGTCAGTATAACAGTTATTATACTAGGGCGAGTTTTCCAAGTAGTCATTGTGACTTGTGAGCTGCCTTTATTATTAGCTGACTGATATTTATTAGCGGACATAATCATCAGTAGAGAGTATCTGGTAGCAGTAATTTAACTCGATATTGCGTGTTTCAAATTGTTATTAATTATTGTTTTGTCATGGACTCATATCAACATTGTTAATTTTATTGGCTTTCTTAGTGATACTCTCCATTTATCTGAAGGGCTTCTTTCAATTCAGAAATTAAGACAGATCTTGGTTTTTCAGAAAAAATATATCTACTAGGTTCTCTGTTAATACTAATAATTTTGTATAGATTTCGATGACTCGACAATTCTAAAAACACAAATCTGTTAATTTTCCTTCATTGATGTATTACATGATTAAGTTTACCTGAATTTAGATATTTACTGTTTTTTTCCTAACATATACAACATATTTTTTCAAGCCTTCTATAGCCGAAGGATGATTGCATACAAAATATATAGTTACCTACATAATATGTACAGATTCTATTCTCTGGCGATAATGAACAAAAATCTTCAATCATGACTATGTAGTTGATGCAATTAACTGAATAATTTTACTGAGTTTATTTGCAATTGTGATTTTTGCCTCCCCTTGTGGTTATGAGCATTATGAGGTAACCAAAAGTGCAAAATTCCAATGCTGAGTAATAAAATACCAAATTTGTTCACATTGAAACCCAGACGATAATATAATGAAGCAACCTCTTGAGTAGCGTGTCTGTAGAGTTGTTGATAATAGATGAGCCAGAAAAAATCGGTATTGATCTGAATGAATTCTCCATTTCTTTTCAAACGCCACAAAATAGATTTACTGTAAAGAATGTTCGATTCTCACAAGTATCATTAAAAACGTGATATAGTATTCAATTTCACGGTTTCATTCATATAAGTACCACAAAATTGGATAGATCATGAAGAACAGCGGTGCAAGGTCACTTAGAAAAAAATAATAATGATAAAATACATATGGGAAATAATTTGTAATTAATATTTCTGAATAACTCAGATTTGGTGGGAATCAATAAAAAAGCTGCCTGTGGTGCTGAAAAACATGGGTCAAATTAACAAGACATCGAAAAAAAAATTATTGAGAAAATGTGTTTGGAATCCAACGAAGACCCCATGTACAGGGTGGTCCAAATTGGACACTTTTAAAGGGAAAGTCCTGTTTTCACATTAGATAGATGAAAAAAAATTAATGAGACTCCCTGAATATTTCTGTATATTTCAATAGATCTCAAAATTACCTTTCCAAAAATATAGCACACTTGATATTTTGTTAGGGCCATCTTTGAAATACAGAGCTTTTAGATTTTTTCATCTAGACTTTGAAACACACATTTTGAAAAAGTAGGCTTTGGGTGACGCGGCGATAAAACAAAAAGCAATTGTTCGCTAGAAGCTATCAAATGTTGAGAAAGCTTTTCACAGCAGTAATTAAAACTCATAGTTTCAATAAAACTGATAACAATTTATATTATATTTACGACTAATAAATGAAACTCCAACAATAATAATAATAATGACAAAGAACAAACAATGAAATATATTTCTTCACATGAGGTATTCGAAATGTCTACCAGCTTCTTCTACACTCAGGCGACACCTTTTCTGAACCCTTCTTGCCGAATAAATAACATGAAAGTATACTTTAATGTCAAAATATATAAAACCACAGTAAAACATATAAACAATAAAACATAATAAAATAGAAATGAAACATAAAAAAGCTAAATATGATCTGAAAGATGCGATTTAGTGCCTTCCTGTTCATAAAAGAGAACATCTCCGCTCACGATGGATCTGGATGGAATTGGGGTCACTTGTGAATCATTATATTCGTGCCACGTGCCAGCATACGGATGTCTACAGTAGGCTGTGTAGTGTCCGCTGTAGGTAGTCCCACTATGATTAGACAATGCATATAGACTATAGCGACAGGGAGCTACTTTTTCATCAGCATAATTACTCATTTCCAATCCCTCTAAAGGAAAATCAATGGTGACATTCAATTTCCCTCGGAATCTTTCTGTTGAAGAAAACCGTTTCAAATGGATTATTAAAATTTTCGGGAATTTATGAATTGATAGGGATTTTGAACACTTCCTTCTCTCTTTACACTTTGCACATGTCGGCTTCTCGTCACCATCTAGAGTTTCCTCCCTTTTGAATAAATCCAAACATTGTGATAGTCTTAGTTGACCTGTTATTCGTGGTATTGAAAGGGAAAGATCCCAGAAAGGATCGAAGGACACTGAACAATGACCACAATAAGTACATTTTAAAGTAGATTTTAACTGGCCAACGAAGTTGTCTACAATTTTGGAATTGTTCGTCCTTAAGTATCTTGACCATGACTCTTGGGCCTTCTCACTATTACTTAATTTCTCGTCTATCTCTCTCATTGTGGGTTTCGGCTCCTCCGTTGCTCTATTGACGTCTTCATGTAGACCCTCTAACAGGAATCGTAAGAATTCTTGCCGAATTAATTAGTTCAATAAGAGTGAGAGAAGCAAAAATTTGCATCACTTCCGCTTCCAATTCGTATCGAATCGTATTCGTATCGAGTTGGTCAGCAATTTGAAAATAAGATCTTTCAACCATCCCCAGAGGAAAAAGTCCATAGGCGTTAGGTCCGGTGACCTGGCCGGCCAACGGTTGGGTCCTTGGTTGGCTATCCAATTATTACCAAATTTTTCTGGTCCTGTATGGCTTGAATTTGTGCTTTCTCAAAAACCGCCTAAAGTTAGTTCTTGGTAGACCTGTTGATATTTTGAAATTTCGCGTTTTGGGATTATTTTCAGCAGCTCCGCAAACGACTATTTCTTTCAACTCCGTATCCCTATTTGATGCATATAATTTTGGTCTTTTCTTTTCAAATCGACCACCATCAATTAAGTTGTGTCGCAATCTTCCGAAAATGTCTCTGAAAGGTTGTCTTCTCTCTGGATCTCTCTTGAGGTACAAATTGCTTGCTGCTTCTGCATTTTCCCCGGTTTGTATAAAACATTTTTTTTCATAATTATGATACTTCATTGCGAATGTGTTTGAAAATTTAACAAAAACCACGAATTTTACTGCTTAAATTCAACATTTTACAGCTACCAGTAAACATTTGCTTTTTGTTTTATCGCCGCGTTTTTTGGAAAGGTAATTTTGAGCTCTATTGAAATACACAGAAAATATACAGGGTGTCTCATTGAATTTTTTTTCCATCAATAACTATTAAAATAATAATAATAAGTTTATTTGCATAAAAATTTAGAACAATGAGTTTGCATTTGTGAATTTTGCAGATAAACATGAATAAGTCACAGAAGTGTACAACAGCTTCAACTGTTATACTACTTGTGCGTGACTTTGATTATGAATTCATTTCGATAATTCATACAATTGAATTATTTTAATTGAAATGTTATATGAAAATATAAATTACTTACACCATTGAATTCTGTAAAAAAGTGTTTCGGAAATGTTTTTATAGAAACAAGGAATTTTTGACAGGAAAAAGGTTACAGAAACTTTTTTTTTTAAATGCACATTTTCGAAAAACACACTGTAACTCATAAACGATGATATACAGGGTGTTATTTAAGTACTTGGCCAAACTTAAAGAGGTGATTCTTTGAGTGATTCTAAGACGAAAAGTTCATATAAACATAGGTCCGGTAATGCTTCGTTTTCAAGATACAGGGTGTCAAAATTTTTAAAAGAAATCGTTTTTGTCGTAAATATCTTAATAACCCTTCAACCGATTTTATTGAAATTTGGAAGTGTTATTGAAGGTCATAAAGGGCGAATTTAACCCTAACTATATCAAAATTATCATTTCCAGTGGCTTCCCGGAAGGCACTGTAACCAATATTTTCGACAGAAAACATGTGCGCCACTGATTTTTTTGCAATTTTTGTATTTGTTTCACATTGAGCAACTGAAATTACAACTTTTTTTTATCTAGAATTTTTTTCATATCTTGCTTTGTTTTTCAGAAAAAACATAAAAATCACTTCATTGCACAACACAATAAAAAATTGTTTTTATAGGGTTTTTAATGATTACAGGTGAATCTGTTATGCTTAAAAATTGTTTGTTTCATTTGGCCAGTGCGTGCATAGTGGTAACACCGGAAATGCCAAAGCAACATCAAACAAGAAACACCCTTTATTAAAACCACACTGAAACAAAAATGGTACCTAGGCAATTTGTTTCTGTAAGAAACTGTAACAACTCGCTTGGGAAAATCCGCAGGAAATAACGCTTGAACACACTGTATGTGGTAAGGATACAGTTGGTACTCTTTCAAAATCTTCCATACAGTAAAGTGAGAAATGTTTAATTGTTGTGCAATTTTGCGGGTGCAGGTCTCCCAATAAGAGCAGCCGACCTTTGAAAGGTGCCTGATTCGCACAGCCTTTCATGTATTCTCACAAATGTTTGCCTATTTGGAACATTTCGATGAGGATATCTTTCTTGATAAATGCGTCTAGCCGCTCTGGAATTGCCTTGGGCCATTCCATAGACAAAATGCATATCGGCCATTTCCGAGTTTGTAAACCGAACCATTTTCAAATATCAGTAACAAATTTTATATCTCAAAACTCTTGAAAACACTTCAAATAATTACTATCAAATAATTACGTATGTACCGTTTCAATTTGTGACAGTTATGAAGTTAAATTTGTTTGAACATTTGTTGTTCCTTCCATGGCCCTCTTACTTTAGTTTCAAAATAGTGCAGTAATACATAACAACATTATTTGTTTCATCGAAAACAGGTAATATGAGCGAAAAAAATTAAAAGATGACTTCCATGTAATATTAATTGTTTAATCATAAATAAAAATGTCTTTATTGCATGTCCATGGACAACAATGAGCCCATTTTGCAGCACGAGCCGAAGCCAAGAGCCGAAGGCAAGTGCTGCAATTCATACATACATATTTTTTTTTTTCATTGCATTAATTTTGATAGAAAATTCTAAGACTAGAATAGAGTATTGATATGAAAAAATATTAGTAAGACCCCAGTTTTTGATGGTTTAGTAGTTGAAATGTTTTATTGTGTTGTCACAGGGATGTGCAATGAAGTGATTTTTATGTTTTTTCTCAAAAACAAAGCAAGATACGAAAAAAAATCTAGATATAAAAAAGTTGTAATTTCAGTTGCTCAATGTGAAACAAATACAAAAATTGCAAAAAAAATAGTGGCGCACATGTTTTCTGTCAAAAATATTGGTTACGGTGCCTTCCGGGACGCCACTGGACATGATAATTCTGATATAGTTAGGGTTAAATTCGCCCTTTACGACTTTCAATAACACTGCCAAATTTCAATAAAATCGGTTGAAGGGTTATTAAGATATTTACGACAAAAACGATTTCTTTTAAAAATTTTGACACCCTGTATCTTGAAAACGTAGCATTACCGGACCTATGTTTATATGAACTTTTCGTCTTAGAATCACTCAAAGAATCACCCCTTTAAGTTTGGCCACGTACTTTAATAACACCCTGTATAGTGAGTCTGCTTAAGTTGGCTACATATGGAAAACTTTTTTATTATTGATTTTACGAAAAAAAAATTATTCTTCATAAAAAGTTCTGCGTGGTCTGAAACCCATGATGCATCCATCAGATATGGAATTTTATCAATCTTATACAAGGTATGTCAAAAGATATGAATTTTACCCAAGAGTAAAGTAACTCTATGTTTCACAATATCGAAAATTGTTATCATGAAAAGTTGTTCGGAATCAAAAACTATGTTTCAATATGCAATTACATCTTTTCAATTGGAAAAATGATATTTAAATTTTTTTTAGAATTATCATTTTACATTTATCATTTTTATTTATTACAAACATGTTGACCGTTCCTTTTTGTTTAGAAATTATCAAGCGAATTTTCATGAAATAAAATTTTGTAAATGATAAATGTTTGGTATTGATAATTTGAGAAAAATTTGTAAAAAAATTATTTTTACAATTAGAAGGATGTAATTGCATATTGTAACACAGTTTTTAATTCCAATATACTTTTTATATTGAAAATTTTCGATATTGTGAAATATAAAGTTACTTTACTCTTGAGAAAATTTCATATTTTTTTACATACCTCGTATAAGATTGATGAAACTTGATATCTGATGATTGCATCTTGGGTTTAGGACTATGCAGAACTTTTTATGAGGAATAACTTTTTTTCAAAAAATCAATAATAAAAAAGTTTCCGATATGTAGCCAACTTAAGCAGACTCACCTTTATCGATGTGCGGTTTTTCACCATTAAGTTTGTCATAAATTTTGATCCTCAGACACAGCCATCAGTTTTCATCTATCTAGTGTGAAAACAGAACTTTCCCTTCTAAAGTGTCCAATTTGGCCCACCATATACTAATTTGGAACCAGGTTAAAAAAAAAATCAAAATACCATCAAGTATCATTATAATGTGAAAACGGTGTAGTTAAGTAGATATGTATATGGGAAGCTACTGAGGGTATTTTTCTGAAAATTTGTATACGGGAATTTTCCGCGGAGCTCGTTTCAGTTAAAATATTTTTTCCCGCTGCCGACACTGTAAATAGTCCATACATGCTTAGCAACAAAACAGGTAAATGGCCTATATCATTCGTTTACTAATTCATCTTGACAACGGAATGTGAATAGTGTCATTTACATGCCTAGGGTAATAATGACTTTGACTTTGACAAGTAATACCTTCAGCTTCATTCATATCAATTTTTAGGTTATGAGACCTTTTGAATATTATTGTTGTCTGCTTATTCGGTAACTTAGTTACACGCACAAGCAACTTAGAATGAAATAGCGAACGAATAATCATGAAGGAAGGGTAAGAAAACAAACTTCAATTCAGGCAAATTTTGAGAAATGTCAACAAGCAGCGGGAAAAACGTAATAAGTAACACGGAATGTATCGACTGTTATCATCCTCGGCAAGCGACAAGCCTCGGCTTTGCCTCGGCTCGTACTCGCTCACCTCGAATGTTAACACGTCTTTACATTCCTTGTTACTTAAATAACTATTAGTTGTCTACGACTTCCGGTTATAACTAAAAACTCCAGTATACAGAGATGCAGAAAAATACTCCTAATAGTTTCCCATGTACATGTCGATTCATCTCATCGTGGTATACCCTGTATTTGAAATGGACAATCCTTGAAATCCGGCACATCTGTATAACAACAAACTTGACAATATCGTGTTATCTTTGAAATTAAAAAAAAAAATGGTTACCTACTAACTGATTTCGATCCTTAGTTACTTTCAAAATTGAGCATACTCGTTACTTTTACCTGTTTCAGATGGAATATAACGAAAATTTGAAATAAGGAGAATAATTTAAATGAATTTTTTTATCAGTTTCTACAAGGCGAGAAAGGAGTTCATGGTAATCAAAACTCGTGGCTATTGTTCGTATCATTACACCACATTTTGGCACAAGGTAGAATATATCCAAAATTAACCTCGAGGAATAGAATTATGGGACTGTACATTATTTTACACATATTATAAATAATTAGGTACACATCTTTTCAGCCTATGATTCATTCACTACTACGTGTTATCATTGTTACTCGCGTTATCGTCCGAAATGGGAGTTTCACCCTTTTGAAGACAGTCTCGTAGGCCTCTCAGGATTATCTCAACCCTTCGATCAAGCGCGGTCAAATGAGGATGCCAAAGAATTGGTGCTACGGGGTCTGTGCTCATGCTTTGTCGCATGGCTGCACTCAGTTTGGTAGGTCCGTTGTGGAATCTGAAAAAGAATGAGAAAAACGTTAGAAACACTTGTTGGATTTTCTTGATCATCGAATCAATTTCAAAAATGTATTCCAAATTTTCAGAAAACAGTTAATATGAAGACCTTGAGCCCAGCAAGATTTGAATTGGTTCAGGAAAATATCAATAAAGAAAAAAGGATTCTGCGCGTCTTTTCAATACAAACAAAAAGGAATTATTGTTTCACCTTATTTTATGCTCTGCTTAGTTTATGTTTTTTTTTCCAACATTGGTTTTCATAGTCAGTTACTCAAAATTGAGAATTTTTTGAAATTTGAAGCTTCTGAAGGCAATCTGAAGAAAATGTGGCACACTATCAATTATTGTCTCAAAGATAAATCAAATTTGAAAAATAAGAGATTGAATCAATAAAAATTACAATTTTACTGATGACCGGGAAATAGCCAATATTATGAACAATAATTTTTCGAGTACTGGCAAGAATATAGCAAACGAAATAAAATCTTATTACAATAACTTTTCATATTCGAATTTCTATCTAAAATATGACTCCATAATGCTTTTATTTCCAACTGACGAAGGTGAAGTTATCGAGAAAATCTACACCATAAAATGTTCTGATTCTGAAAATTCATTGACCAAAGACATATTTTAATTAAAAAATATTCTGGCTGAACCCTTAACAAATTCAATTAATAAATATTTTTTCGGCAACCATCCGGGAAGTGTTCACTTCCCGGACACTTTTTCTTTGGGAAAGTAGCACTTCCCGGCCTAGTCCGGGAAGTACGTACTTCCCGGACTAGGCCGGGAAGTGCTCGAATTTTAATACATATATTAATATAAATAAGAATTAGAATGTTTCTGTTGGTACCTATTTTGTGTTCGAATTTCAATACAGTGTGTCTCACTTCTCATGGAAACACCCCCGTATCTTCCGTAACAATAGAGGTAAAATGATGAAATTCTCAGGACTGCTGGATATGCTCAAAATGCACCTACCACCTGAATGGGGTTGGCCTAAGTGATATACACTGCCGGCCACTCTCGATGGAACAACCCATTTTTACCGTAAAACATACTAGGGGGCAGAATAGGCTCAAAATTCCTACAGATTCGTGGTCAGGACCACCAACTTACTACAGAGACATGTTTTTCCTGAAAAAATTTCAGTCCTGAAAAATCCGAATTTGTCTCACTTATCATGGAAACACCCCCGTATCTTCCGTAATTTTTTACGTAGAACCATGAAATTTCCAGGATCGATAGATTCACTTGAAATGAACTCACTGCACGGGAATGGTCAATCTACGTAATATACACTGCACGCCAGCAGCGAAGGAACCACCCATTTTTCCATCGTTGCTGGCGTGCAGTGCACATCATGTAGGATGACCCGTTTTGTGCAGTGAGTTCATTTCTAGTGTATCTATCGATCCTGCAGATTTCAGGGTTCTACGTATAAAATTACGGAAAATACGGGGGTGTTTCCATGAGAAGTGAGACAAATTCGGATTTTTCAGGACTGAAATTTTTTCAGAGAAAAAGTGTATCTGTAGTAAGTTGGTGGTCCTGATCACAAATCTGAAGGAATTTTTAGCCTATTTTGCCCCCTAGTATGTTTTACCGTAAAAATGTGTTGTTCCATCGCGATTGGCAGGCAGTGTATATCACGTAGGCCAACCCCATTCAGGTGGTAGTGGCATTTTGAGCATTTCCATCAGTCCTGAGAGTTTCATCATACCTCTATTGTTACGGAAGATACGGGGGTGTTTCCATGAGAAGTGAGACACACTGTATACAGGGTGTTTCTTAAGTACGTGTAGAAACTTCAAGAGCATGTTGCTGACGTCGAAATAGGAAAAAAAGTTCCCATAAACACATGTCCGCAAGTCATTCGTTTCTAAGATACAGAGTGTCAAAGTTTAATTATTATATTTGTTTTTTTGTAAATAAATGCCAAAATTTTTGTGATATTCGAGTAAAGTTTGGTATCTGGGATGATTTTTCAATGAAAAAATCAAGTTTTGTGTTAATTGTGAAAAGACTAATTTCTAATTGAATTTATATTGAATTAAAAAATCTTGTCTTTCAAAATCACTTGCAACGATGATTTCAAATCTCAATAACTCGAAAACAGTGACATCTACCAAGAAAATTTATTTTTAACACAAACTAAATAATAAATATTCTCAGCTACCAAACTTTACCCACATATCAATTATTTTGAAATTATTCACAAAAAATAAAAATAAGAATTCAACTTTGACACTCTGTATCTCAGAAACGAATAATTTGTGGACATATGTTTATAGGAACTTTTCTTCTTATTTTGATGTCAGGAATATGCTCCTAAATTTTCTACACGTACTTAAGAAACACCCTGTATAATACAAATAAGATCTGAAATGTTCGAAATATTCAAATTTGGAATTGTTTCATCCGGTTAACAGATGGGTGAAAGTCGACCTCTCTTAGTCTCTTAGACTAAATGCGTCTCATTGATTTGTTATTCTACAAGTAGAATTGCTGAAGATCCAGCTAATTACAGATGAATAGCCTTATTGTCGAAAAAATTGTCAAAAAACGTTTTGTTAATTTTATAAATTGAAAATATAGCTTTGATAATGATCAGTTGGTTTCCAAGAAAATAGTAGCACACAAGCGGTAGTACTAAGCAATTCAAAATAAACTTGATACATGAAACTTTGTGGTAGTTGTTTTCATTGATCATAAGAAGGCATTTGAAATAGTTGATCACAAAAAACTTGGAAACAATGGAATTCAGGGGCACAGTGTAATATCTTTTGAATTTTTCTCTTTAAAATGGAACAATCAGTACCGTTTGTAACAATTCTGAGTCTATTGGACTACCAATAAATTAGAACGTTCCACAACGATCTGTTTTGGGACCTATCTAGAATTTATCACATATTCAAAATATCTCTAAAATTGGGTTAGCAGGTACTCATACCATATACACAGACGATATAGTACTTTTATATGAGAACAACAACTCTCTCATTCTAGAAAATATTATTATTGAAGACTTAAAAATTTAAAAATGGCTTTATTGTAACCTTTTATCGATAAATACTGATAAAACTGAGTAAATATATGATTTTCCATCAAAACAACAAACAGAATATTTCCCTTAGCCTCACTAATAAAAATTATAGATTGAAAGAAACTGAACAAATAAAGTATCTTAGTGTTTGAATCGATGAAAAATTGAAACGGGATAAACATATTGAGGTATTAATTAAAAAAATATCTCCAATCATTAGTGCTTTGAGAAGATGTCCTAACCATGATAGAAAAATTATAAATGTGATTCTATATATTCTCACTAACTAAGTCACATTACCTATTTTATATACGTTTGGGGATCTTGCTCCAAAATTTGTTTTAATAAAATATCTACATTATACAAGATATATTTGGAAATATTGGGTGAGATGAATTAAATACATATAGCAAATGCGCTATATATTCATCTCTTTAATTTCTTTATGAAATGAATAAGTCTGTCTCAAGAAAGTATAAGCATTCACTTAAAATTTATTTTATTCACTTCCACCACTGTATCGTTTCCCATTTGACATAACAACTGATAAACTGAAGAAGACATAAATCTTTGGGAGATCATTTGCTAACGAACAGTCGTTACCGACCGATGATGAACCCTTTACTCCCATAAACACCTAACTATGTAGGCTTATTATGGCAAGAAACTGCCAGAAAACAACTACTCTCCTGGCTAAGACCACGACGGGTATTGAATTAAATCTAACAGCTACTTGTGCAACGTTCCTCAAAACATCAGAGGACGCGATTGCAAGTGCCCTCTATGACCAACCAGCAGAATTATGTTTTGATTTGGACGGGGTGACCACCTGCAGACTAGTTTCGAGGTTGTTGCCTCTCATCAGATGGCTTCAGTGCTGTCTGTGTTGACCTGCCCTTGCACTGATGAGAGGCAACAACCTCGAAACTAGTCTGCAGGTGGTCACCCCGTCCAAATCAAAACATAATTCTGCTGGTTGGTCATAGAGGGCACTTGCAATCGCGTCCTCTGATGTTTTGAGGAACGTTGCACAAGTAGCTGTTAGATTTAATTCAATACCCGTCGTGGTCTTAGCCAGGAGAGTAGTTGTTTTCTGGCAGTTTCTTGCCATAATAAGCCTACATAGTTAGGTGTTTATGGGAGTAAAGGGTTCATCATCGGTCGGTAACGACTGTTCGTTAGCAAACGATCTCCCAAAGATTTCTGTCTTCTTCGATTAAATCTCTCAACCCGGAGATTCGGAGTGTCTTCCTCTGCTCGCTAGGTGGAGCGGCCTAGAAACTGCTTTCATCTCGTGAACCAGAATTGACTAATCAGCGGAGTGTGTATTGGTTTGGACGGGGAACAGATTGCTTCAGTGCTGTCTGTGTTGACCTGCCCTTGCACTGATGAGAGGCAACAACCTCGAAACTAGTCTGCAGGTGGTCACCCCGTCCAAATCAAAACATAATTCTGCTGGTTGGTCATAGAGGGCACTTGTAATCGCGTCCTCTGATGTTTTGAGGAACGTTGCACAAGTAGCTGTTAGATTTAATTCAATACCCGTCGTGGTCTTAGCCAGGGGAATAGTTGTTTTCTGGCAGTTTCTTGCCATAATAAGCCTACATAGTTAGGTGTTTATGGGAGTAAAGGGTTCATCATCGGTCGGTAACGACTGTTCGTTAACTGATAAACTATTTGCAAGTACAGACAATTTTTCTTTGGATGAATTGTATGAATTAAATATTTTAAAAATTGCATTCATTTTAGAAATTAAAATTGAAATCAAATTTCATTTCGATGAGAAACTCTGAAATTCATAGTTATCACACAAGACAAAATAAGTTATTTCACCTCGATTTTACTACCTCTACAGTTGGCCAAAAATAAGATTCACTCTCGTTGCTCTAGATCAATTTTACAAATTACCTAATAATAAAACAAATTGCTCATTCCAAATTCGAAATATCTGCGGAATTTATATCACTAATTTATGATTTTATTATGATTTTATCATTAGTGTATATGTTTATTCTGTTTATCAGTGATTTATGATACATTTGTTGTAATTGTAATTGTTAATAATTTTCATTATTATTATATGTACAACTTCCTTATACCAGAACTTGTTCTGACTGAAGGGTACAATAAATAAATAAATATTTGAGCTAGCGAGTTCTTTCTGAGGATGGAACGTTTGTGTTTTAAATGAGAATGAGAGTTACCAAAACCATATTTACTGTTTTTTTTTATTTTCGGAGTGTTTAGCTTTTAATTGAATAACTTCAAAACAAATAGGTTATCAAATGTATCTACCATTGTCTGTACAGATATTTTTAACAAATACTAAGTACCAAGTATTTCCGTTGAATGCTCCAAAGCAAAAAAGTGCTTGGGAGCACAGTGCTTACGTGCACAAAGGTGCTTTGAGTGCTTTCACGAGTACTTATCACTGTGCTTTGGGGCAGTTCTGTACGATTCGATTCAATTTTTGTTCTGAGTACGTTCTCCATTAGAAGTGTCAAACTTTATGATGATAATGTTAGATTAGACATATTCACATCAGTGTTGCCATACGTCAAAACTAAAGCAGCGCTCTTCGTATCCATTATGGACTGTGCTGAGGTTTTTAACAAATATTGCACTTTCCATCGATCACAAAAAGCTTCGACTATTTCATCACCTCAAGTACATCTTGCTCAAAGTGGCTAATCCACAAATGTTGCAACGATTACGACCGATCAGTGTATTGCCAACTTTATCGAAGATTTTAGAGAAAACTATTAATATTCAACTACAGAGTCATTTGAATAAAAATTACATAATACCCTCTTCACAGTCTGGATTTAAAACTGGCCACAGTTGTACATCAGCACTATTAAAAATCTCTGAAGACATTTTGGCAGCTCTTAATAAGCGTAAATTAACTGTGTTGTTCTCAATTGACAAATCGAAGGCATTCGACACTCTTAATCATAATCTACTCTTTGCGATCTCATCATATGGTGGTTTGGATATCAAAGCTGTAGATTTATTTAAATCTTATCTATCTACGAGACGTCGAGCTATTAAATATCAAGGAAGTGTATCAAGTTTTTTATCTGTGAGTATCAGAGTATCCCAAGGATCAATATAGGGCCTTATACTCTTCTCTATTTATACATCGAATTTTCCAGATATTTTCTTCTCATGTCTACAACATTACTATGCTGACGATCCTCAGTTATACGAGTACGTGTCTTTTTCCTTGGATGAAGCGAACCAAGCGGTAACTGCTATTAATTATGACACAATCTTTATACATTTTCAATTGTTCATTGTTTACAACTAAGTGCATTAAAGACTAATGCAATATTTTAATTAATGGTTATACTATATAATTCAACAAGAAAATAAAACACCTGGAGGTGGTTTGATAAAAACTTATGATTTTCGCACCATAGTACCTGTTTACAAAAAGCCTATGCAGATCTAAAACTTATATTTCAATCTCGTCATGTGTTGGATATATCAGTTAAAATCCTACTATGTGAGTCATTAATATTATCTAAATTAAATTTGTGTGACACTTTATATAATTCTTGTTTAAATTCATTTGATATAAATAGAATACAAAAATTGCAAAATTCATGCCAACGACTTACGAGGATGTATTGATATCTAGTTAGCCTAGATCAGTTCCCTGCATAAACAAAATATTGCGTTACCATAGCAACGAACAATAACTCATTAGAAGTGTCAGTGTAAAGTTAGACGTCAAAAAAGTAAACCGGAGTTACGCAATAAATTAAAAGAAAAAACATGTCCACCGAAATTGTGAAAATCGAAAAATTGGAGTATCGAGCCATCATCAAGTACCTGTATTTGAAAGAGTTAAGAGGTAAGCAGATTTACCAAGATATGCTTAATACCGTGACCGTGAGACCGTGAAAAATTGGACTGCAAGCTTGAAAAGAGATAAATTTTCCATTGAAGATGATGACCGATTGGGAAGGCTAGTTTCTGTGTCAGTCCCCGAAAATATCGATGCAGTTCATGATATGATTTTAACAGACCGTCGAATTGGGCTAAAACGGATATCTGAAGCACTGAATATTTCATACGTTCATCATATAGTTCACGTCAATTTGGACATGAGAAAATTTGCTGCAAAATCGATCCTCAAATGTTTGAATGTTGACCAAAAGCGTGCAAGGGTAGTAGCATCGCGTTCGACCTGTGCTCGATTTGAAAACGATGTAGACTTCTTAAACCGAATTGTTACTATGGAAGAGACTTGGGTACATTTCTACGATCCAGAAACAAAGCAACAATCGATGGAATGGCGACACTCCGGTTCTCCAAGACCTAAGAAGTTTCGTGTCCAAAAATCTGCTGGAAAAGTTCTTGCTTCAGTTTTTTGGGATTGCCATGGAGTAATCATGATTGATTTTTTGGATAAGGGTAGAACAACAACTGGAGATTACTATTCGACATTACTGACCACTCTACGGGAAAAAATTAAAGAGAAAACACGCGAAAAGCTATCCAAAGGTGTTTTGTTTTTGCAGGACAACGCCTCTGCATACAAATCTTATGTTGCCATGCAAAAACCTCGAAAGGGGGGTGCCCTTATTCACCAGATTTGGCTCCGTCCTACTATCATCTCTTTCTTCAACTGAAAAAAAGTTTAAAACGTAAATTTTCTTCCAACGAGGAGGTAATAAAAGCTGTGGAGGTCTGGTTTGCAGAGCAAGAAGAAACATCATTTTTGAAAGGTCTAGAGACGTTGCAGGTTCGCTGTAATAAATGTATCCAATCAAGAGGACAATATGTTGAGTAATAAAATATTTTGACATTGAAATTTTGTTTAGTTCTATAGTAGGATAAGAATTTTTCAATATATCCTCGTATGTTAACTGCTGAATTTATATTTAGAATTGTACTTTATACATAATTTTTTACATGCAAACTGAATCTCGCCCTAACTAAACAAAATGTAACTAAATCATTTCTTTTAATTGGTAATAAAGACATTTATTATTATTATTATCTTTTTCACCACTACTAACTTGCGGCGACTCGCAATCATTTAACTAGTAAAATCTGAGCATCTTGGATAAAAGTTTCCAAACGGTGGCGAGAGGAAACTAATTTCTCGAAGTGGGGCATAATGAAAGAACATTCGCCGTTTATATGAACTCTTAAAATCGTAGCTTGGAGGGATCTCCTGAGAATCGGCCCAACAGGCCTTTTAATAGAAAACCGTAGTATGGGAATCGCGTGTAACTATACCCATTTAAACTAATTACATCTGGATGGGAGAACTTTGCTGAGGGCTGAGCAGACGAAGAACCACGCCAGACCGATTCAATTTCCCACGCACTTTCGTTTGTCAGAGAGATGTTCTTCGAGTCGTTTCTGAACCAATCGTTTCTGCTTTCACATTATGTTTTCAGGAATAATGCCACCACTTCATTGAAACACTTGGTTTATTACTAATTGAAAATTTAATAAGTGGAACGTAGAAGGGGAGACTGCTGTACTTTGATCATAGTGTACTGTGGCGAAGCTGCGGGCGATGCCGGATCTGAACGCTCACGTAGACATCGCCTGACCGCGAATTACTTCCGAAGCGTTTTGCATCGAGAAGAATCTGGTCCAATCGGAGAACGTTCCTAAGGCTTTCTAGAAATATCAGGAGCATTCTAGGAAAATGAACGGTGTATATAAAAAGAACCACGCAGCAGAGTGGAGTCAGTGAAGCGGAAGTCGAACATAAATAGTCCAGTGATTGTTATATAAATTAGAGTATTCCGTAAAATAAATTATTTTAGAGTGAATTTGTCTAAATATATTACAGTACCTTGGATCACCCTTCAGTTTTTTGAGACTTTACTCAGACATGTTGCCTGGTACTTCACTAAGACAAAGTTCACCCATCAGAGTTCAAGCAAGCAGAAAGGTGATTGTTCTTTTGCAATCATTTTCGAGTAATATACCAGGTGACTATAATATGAGGAATGCCCTCTGATTTTTCTACAGTGTCAGTCCCAAAGTACGCACCATATGGAAAACTTCTTCATTATGGGTTTCTCAATAAAAATGTATTCCTGATAAAAGTTTGCGCATTTCCTAAACAAAATATAGTAAAATATGCATAATGTAAGAGCCGCATTGGAAAACTTGATTTTGAGCCAAAAGTAAAGTACCTACCCTTATTTTGGAAAATAATGGTAAATATATTATTTGGAAAAATAAATCTGGATTTGAAGTTATGGCCATCTAAGTGAGTTTATATTTTTTAACAAATTTTTTTAAATGTTGTCTTCAAAAAATAAAATTAGCTTAAAACGACAAATAAATACAACGATTTATTATGAAAGCGTGTAATAGTACAAAGGACTAAAACATCGACATCATGTTTCCGACTTATGGCTTTTTTTTCTGGTCTTGAAATACTATTTTCTTCTCATATGCCAATTCCCATCAACGAGAAAATGAAAAAATTTCCACAAATTTTTCTACAACTTTACAACTTATGGCTTTTCTTGAGGTACATGCAAAGCTTATGGGAATTTTATTATGATGTTTATCCATCAACAGAATCATATGGTTCAAATGCCATAAACGAGAAAGTTTGCCGGAAAACGAAATAAATTTTCACAAAATTTTCCGTCCGCAAAATATACTTCAACAGCTGACCGGTTTATGGGAAATTTTTTTCGGGTTCCTAACGATATTAAATTTCATTCTGTTGATTGCCATAAGCGAGAAAATGCATCAGCAACCAACTATTTTTTCACAAGTTCGCGTCCCTATTTCAACCCTTTAAGCACGTGCAAATCTTATGGTTTTGGTTCTTCATTATTAAATTGTTATATCTATTCATGTGTTAAAATGCCATAAACGAGAAAATAAAAAAAAAAAACAATTTTTTTCTGCAAAAGGAAAATGAATTTTCTATATGCCTAGCACATGTCTGATCGCTAAATTTTCAATTTTTGGGCTCAACACTGACATAATATACAGTGGTTAAAATCCCAGAAGAGAGAAAATGAGTCAGCAAAATCTGTCGTTATCTGACGGTCCAGTATATATTTTCAGCTATATACGAATTATAGTAAACTGAAATGTCTTCTTTGACTGGATTATATAAAGTTAATACAAAGGAACAAAATTGTTTCGGAAAGTGTTGCAGACATAAAAGAACTATCTGTTTTTTTAATCGAATAATCCCAAGTTGAAAAGAGACATCCGCTGATGTAGGAATTTGATGATAAACCATCACGAACTTGTGACAGAGTTTGAAAGCGTGCCTCACGCGAATCAAATCTTCAATTCCATTCAGCCGGTCCGATTTCGTGTTATGGCATCCAAAATGAGCAGCAGTTTCTGAGATTACTTTTACTGCTACCTTGGCCTCACCACGACTCAAAGATCAGCGCAATAATAGGCGTCAGACACGGACACCATCGCAAACACAATATAAGATACAATTTTCAGTTTCTTTCGGCAAAATAAAGATTTTTTTTCAGACAGGCTTAACCACATAACTCAAAGAAATGATTTTTGCTGCCAATCGGAGAAAAAAATATTCAAGATGAATCCGATATATCAAGAAAAGTCAAATTCTACCTGGAAATTCTAGGAATTGACAGAAAAGTCTATCAATCAAGCTCGTCGTGAAGTGCCCTGTAACAACACATCTGAGATTACTCAACAAATATACCAGAACATTTAGTAAAACAAAAGGGTGCAGTTAAATTGAAAATGCAAGATTGAAACGCTAAAAAATTCAGAGGGTTCAATTATGGTTCTGTATTTTTCAGTCACGAACTTATTGAATAAGCAAAAGGTTGTCTATCCAGCCGAGAAAACGTCTGATTTCCTTAATGACAAATTCAATAAGTAAATAATGTGTTTTCCATTTGTAAAAGTTTGTACATTTCAAACTCCCTGACTAATATTTTCGTTTTGGTGGTAAAAAGAATGAACATTTGATTTCTGAAGAGAATGGCAACTTTCAGGATTTTCAGAACTTTCAGGATTTTCAGAACTATGTCTATAATAATAGCCTTCGTTGTAGGGCCGGTTGCATTCAGAAAAATGAATATAATGATTGAATACCGTCACGTTAAATTTGTTGTTCGGCAATATGTTTTAGTTTTTAGGTCTATTAATATTCTTTGATATAGTACTTTTTTGTATTGTATTACATTCGTGTATGACATTTTGGTATGTTTCACAGGTATCAATTAGATATTTTTCGTCAATATATTCATGATGCGAAATTCGAACAAGTTCGAATGTTTTGCCGGAGAGTACAAATAAATGATAAGAATAAAATCGAGAAAGTCGAAGTACCCTTCTCTCCACATATTTCCGCAAAGTGGAAAATATGAGGCAAAAATCTGACAGAAAGCAACTACTTCCCTGGCTAATGCCACGACGGATATTAAACTACATCTGACAGATATTTGTGCAACGTTCTTCAAGGAACACTCAGTTGCAAGTGCTTATTGTAGACAAACAAATTCAGCTGGGGATGACCACCTGCAGACATGTTTCGAAGTTGTTACCTCTCATCAGTGGAAGGATAGGTCCGACAACTTTGAGTTGTCTTGTCCCTGCCAAATGAATTACAACCTACTGTTTATCTAATAATTCCCTACGGATGAAGCGCAGCGACTTACAGTAAGTCAGTCGCTGCGTCATCCGCCAGGAAAATTAATAAGCACTCCTCGAGTCAGCAAAAGACTCCAGGTAGAGTAAATGCGAAATTCGAACAAGTTCGAATGTTTTGCCGGAGAGTACAAATAAATGATAAGAATAAAATCGACAAAGCCTTCTCTCCACATATTTCCACAAAGTGGAAAATATGAGGCAAAAATATCTGTCAGATATCTGTCAGATGTAGTTCAATATCCGTCGTGGCATTAGCCAGGGAAGTAGTTGTTTTCTGTCAGATTTTTGCCTCATATTTTCCACTTTGTGGAAATATGTGGAGAGAAGGGTACTTCGACTTTGTCGATTTTATTCTTATCATTTATTTGTACTCTCCGGCAAAACATTCGAATTTGTTCGAATTTTCACATTTACTCTACCTGGAGTCTTTTGCTGTCTCGAGGAGTGCTTATTGATTTTCCTGGCGGATTAAATACAAAAGTTTAATTCAATAGATCATAGCTTCATCTACACAGAAGATTAAAGAAATACTCTCCATTTCAATATTAATTTTTTAAATTTCTAGTTCTTTACTCACTAGGTAGACTTTCACATTCGGTCAGAAATATTGACAATTGTCCTAGTTTTACTCTTAAGGTGCATTTAGTCAACATAAACGTTACTTTATTACGAGCACTGATATAAACATAACCTTATAAATAATATTGTATGAGACCTAATATTATACAAATTTTAGATTTAGGCATAAATTTGAGAATGACATGTAGGTACATTTTATGACATGAAACTATAGGTACACGTGAATTATGGACAATATTCTTATCGTAAAAGTAAGATTCTTATAAAGTTGGGATTTTCAAGTTAACATGTTCAACTTTCGTTTTTAACATATATTTAAGCACAATTTTAAAATGATATTGACTAAATGCACTTTCAATCTTGATTGGACAAGGACCTTATGTCAATGACAACTCTCATCATCTCTCACTTTTTAATTTATATTATCTGTCACATTTCAAATTATTTTTTCATTTCCGTCAGTCCTCGTTTATGTTAGAAAATAAGTGTGAACTTTGTGCTCAATCGCAAACCAATATAGTAACTTTCAGATGTGAGCTTGACAATATACCGATTGGGAATGATATCATTGAAAACAAAAGCAGTTTAAAATTTTTAGGAATGCATATCGACCGTAAGTTGAAATTTGAAGACCATGTTCGTGCCTTGTGTAACAACGTGTCTTCTGGCTGTTATGCAGTCAGAGTAGTCGCAAATGAGCTGAGTTTACCAGCAGCCAAGACTGTTTATTTTTCTCTGGTGGAATCCCACCTGAGATATGTAATTCCATTTTGGGGCGTATGTAGTATTCTAACAGTGATTTCTATCTTTATAATGGAAACAGTGTATTTAATCAAAAAACATTTGACTCAATTCCAATCTTCTCCATCCTATTATGTGACAAGGCAATCCAGCAACATTAAGTTGCCAATACCAATGACATCTGTCATAAAGGATTCCATTGTTTATAATGGTCTTAAAATGTTCAACCATCTGCCAAATGATATAAAAGAAATAAAATCTTTACAATGCTTTAGGAAGGCTGTGAAATGTTTTCTACGTGATAGACATTATAATATAGAAGAATCTTTTAATGATAATTTTTAAAATAAACTGTGCGTGATTTTAAATTTTCTTTCGAATGTATTTTATATCTACGACTTACACTTTTTATACTTATGTGAAGTGTCTATATAGGTTAAGTCAAACTTTTTTGTTTTATTTGTATTTTGCACGACTTTTTTATACATACAAACTAACTTCAATCCAAACTCCATTACTTTAAATGTTTTTTGGACCATTATTCATATATTTTTAGATATATATGTACAAAAATATTTTTATTTTTCTTAGTAGGTTAAGTGAAACTTTGTCAACAAGATCATTCTTATGACAATAAAGTATATTCTCTCTCTAATGTCTGAATGACTATTTTTATATTGATTATACACTTCAACCATCCATGCACAAATTTTTATCCTTTTTGGAAACTCATTTTTATTTATTTATTAATAGAAATAAAAATATGTGAAAATAGACTATTTTTCAATTTGATTCCGAGAGTTCCAACCTTTGACAGCTGTTTCGTGGTCACCCACTCATCAGAAAGGATTTATGGAGCTCTCGAAATCAAAACGAATCAACACAAAAATTAGTACCGTGAAGGCAAGACAGAAAGTTACTTATGACATCTACAGTCACTAGTTGAAACTTAATTTGACACGAACCAAGGAATCAAGTAAGATGTTCATCTACTCATTGACAGGCAGCCAACAATTAATGATATCAGGTTTGATGGGATTATGTCAAACGGCTGCGGAGATATGAGCAAAATACTTCTTCATATGCCTAATGAGTGCGACAGAGACTTTTGACCTTCCGAATCGTGTGGAGTCTCAGCCATACTCATTGGACAAACGAGGAAGTATTTTGCCCATGTGTCCGCAGCCATTTGACATAATCCTATCAAACCTGGTATCACTGGATTTGTAATGACGATTCCTAACCAAATATGGAAAAATACACTGGGTGTCATATTTAAAAATATCACCAAAGTCACTTCTACTCGAATGCGGATAACCCCATATATTTAGGGTGGGGTTAAAAAATTGGACAATCGGAAAAGAAAATCGACGTGTTCGAGGAATTTTCCAAAATATGTTTATATTGTATCGTACTGTATATTTTTTATCATCATAGTTTATTTGTCCACTCAACTGACAATGAAATGCTCAGCACTCTTCGGTTTATATTATTGTATCCTGATATAATATGAATATGAATGAAAACATTATTTTGAACATATAAATCAACAGTCTACTTCCGTGACTGACAAAATAAAACGCTGCAAATTACGAAAATATCTCTAACAGTTCTCCTAAAACGTTTGAAATATCCAATCAATCCATCAACTACTTCTGGAGTCAACCGCGAAAACTTTATTGAAATAACTTTTCCACCCCGGCGAGCTTTCATGTCTAGTAAAAAAACCAATCTAATTTTAATCTCTTTTCTTACGTTTTCCTTCTATGTAGATATCTCGCTTTTGCGGCAAACCTCCCAATGCGGTGGAGCCATTTCCAGTACTCGTTTGGTTCGGATAGCTAAACCAGAAGCAGAACATTGTAAAGACCATCTTACCTTGGATTAAGTATTAATATTGATGGCCCGTGCATATTAGAGCAGCCAATCTGCGCTCTTCAGTAATGCATGCGATGTGGAACATTGAGCCCTGAACATTATGGCTCTCATATACCGTGCATTCATAAAGTTACTTTTCCCGATAATTCGTATCTTTCGATAGCTGTCTGAAAACCGGTTGTTAAGCCTGGTTTATGTAAACGTAAGGTAAGGTAACGCAAGAACGGAAGAAATTTAAATTATTTAAATGTGTAGACAAGTTCTTGAGAGACGCAAGGTAAGGCATGAAAGCTGAGGTAACGCAAAAGTTGAACAAATTTTAACGTTCTGCTTTGAGTTCCTCCCTCTAGCCAATCAGAGGGCTTTTAAAAACGATGTAGTCCAAGTGAAGACGCCTAGTGTAAATAATTATTGTAATAACCAGAAAATCTAGATTGGTATTGTTACATTTGTAACTAAGTTTCAAATACACAACTGTGCTAGTTGCCATTGTAGTGTACACTTCCGTGTTTATTTCCTCCTAATTTTGTTTTTATTCTGTCTGAATGGCTCCTGGGTCAAAATTCCGAAACTATGAGGTTCGATGTCAGGCGTCTTTGAAAAAAAATCAGCACCTTTTAGGCAAGAGTAATTGAGGTACGAGGATATATTGAAAAATTCTTATCCTACTAAAGAACCAAACAAAATTTCAATGTCAAAATATTTTATTACTCAACATATTCTCCTCTTAATTGGATACATTTATTACAGCGAACCTGCAACGTCTCTAGACCTTTCAAAAAAAATGTTTCTTCTTGCTCTGCAAACCAGACCTCCACAGCTTTCATTACCGCCTCGTTGGAAGAAAATTTACGACCTTTTAAAGTTTTTTTCAGTTGAGGAAAGAGATGATAGTCGGACGGAGCCAAATCTGGTGAATAAGGGGGGTGTTCTAGTAATTCAAACCCTAAATCACGAATATTTTGCATGGCAACATGAGATTTGTGTGCAGGGGCGTTGTCCTGCAGAAACAAAACACCTCTGGATAGCTTTCCGCGTCTTTTCTCTTTAATTTTCTTCCGTAGAGTGGTCAGTAATGTCGAATAGTAATCTCCTGTTATTGTTCTACCCTTATCCAAAAAATCAATCATGATTACTCCATGGCAATCCCAAAAAACTGATGCAAGAACTTTTCCAGCAGATTTTTGGACACGAAACTTTTTAGGTCTTGGAGAACCGGAGTGTCGCCATTCCATCGATTGTTGCTTTGTTTCTGGATCGTAGAAATGTACCCAAGTCTCATCCATAGTAACAATTCGGTTTAAGAAGTCTACATCGTTTTCAAATCGAGCACAGATCGAACGCGATGCTATCACCCTTGCACGCTTTTGGTCAAGATTCAAACACTTGGGGATTCATTTTGCAGCAATTTTTCTCATGTCCAAATTGACGTGAACTATATGATGAACGCGTTCGTATGAAATATTCAGTGCTTCAGATATCCGTTTTAGCCCAATTCGACGGTCTGTTAAAATCATGTCATGAACTGCATCGATATTTTCGGAGACTGACACAGAAACTGGCCTTCCCGATCGGTCATCATCTTCAATGGAAACTTTACCTCTTTTGAAGCTTGCAGTCCAATTTTTCACGGTCGCATACGAAGGACACTGATCACCAAGTGTATTAAGCATATCTTCGTAAATCTGCTTACCTCTTAACCCTTTTGAATACAGGTACTTGATGATGGCTCGATACTCCAATTTTTCGATTTTCACAATTTCGGTGGACATATTTTTTCTTTTAATTTATTGTGTAACTCTGGTTCTTTTTTTCAAACTTTACACTGACACTTCTAATAAGTTATTGTTCGTAGCTATGGTAACGCAATATTTTGTTTATGCAGGGAACTGGTCTAGGCTAACTAGATATCAATACATCCTCGTATACTACTCAGGCATACATTCCCAATTTACCCATAAAGAAACTTTCGACAAATTTCGACATTAAATATTCATTTGTTCCAGCAGAGTGATCAAAAATCATTCCTCTGGACTGTTACTGTATTAAAATATAGTATAATGTAGCGTTTACTGTCCAGACACTAGTAACTTTCATAGAAGTCCATAACTAATAAAGCACTTGAATATAAAGCAAACAAACTTTGGAAATTATTTCACTCTTTCTGTTTTAAATTTTTAGTAATTTAAGTGAGAATCAATGTCCCTAGCTTTTATTGTCATTCCTCTGCGACAATGTCAAAATTCACTATTGTACATTAGATTACGCCTTTTCAGTTGTGGCTGTACCAGAAGGCAAGTTGAAGTTTCAAGAGTTGAAAAATAGGGTTGTTGATAAAAGTAATTGTCGTGGCTGTTTGTTACTGGTGGATTTAGAAGGAAATCGTGGTGAGTCACACTAAAAAATGTCATTCCTCTTTTAGTTATTTCAGAAACATTAATCATACACTTTCCGTTCAAACATTATAGAGAGTTTCATATTATTCTCGTGTATGTCCTTATGCAAAATGTGAGATTATGGAATTAGGGAGTGGTGAATTATTTCACGGAAACATTGAAAATCGTCATTTCTCTGGCTTCTTGTCAGACAGATCTGAGAGTATTTTCTGCAGAGCGGCCTTCTCGAGTTCCCTTTCCTCCAATTCCTGTTTCAATTCCGCGACTTTCAATTTCACAAGGCGCAGAGCTTCCTCTAACACATTTTTGTTTTTTGTCTTAGCTCGAGATATCCGTTTTAAACAAAAATTCAATTGGTTTATTCTTTAGGAATCCGAATGGGTGCAAACTTATTTTGAGAAAATAAAGAAATTATTATTACTATAATAGCTTCTTTTGGACATCACGCTACAAAAGAAGATGATAATCTTGATATTTTCTACTTTAGCTACTTCATTTTCAATAGTAACTCAAAAAATATTCTCAATTTTATGTCCGACAAATCATTTTTTTTTATAAGGTAAAAAACAATGCATTTTTTTTTAAATTTTAGGAACCAGTACAAACTTGAAAATAAAAGAAGAACACGATATCTATATTTAAATCCTTTATCAAGTCATGGGGTGATATATATTTGTTGAGTCATAGGTTGAGTAAAATCAGTTAAACTACTTAATAAAGTACACATCCTCACATATACTGTTGGCTACTAGGTTTTTTTATGATTGAGAAAAGATTGTTTTAACTCTGTCTTGTAGGTACTGCTAGGACAATCAATAGAGCATTTTTTCCTAAAAAAAATACTAGTAGAAAACCGACTGTGCCATCACATGAAAGACAGTCCGTAGTTATACTCTGTTATGTTTTCGACTCGCAACTGTCTAAATGCAAAAGCAGACATTTCACCTTTTCGAGTAAAATGAGTAGGCTATGTATTCTTCAAGTAGAGTTTATTTGGAATACGATTTTCTGACGTCCAGGAGCATAAACAGTCATTTGAGTCCGTTATTGGCGTCTTAAATTTAGCCTTAGATGCAAAAGCAGACATATGCACATACAAGTTGGATGCATTTGCCTGTGGAGGAATCAGGTTGCACTTCGTTAGTCACGTGAACTCGAGATCATAATAAGACGTATATTGAAGACGACGCATTCAGAGTTTAGTTCTGTTAATTTTTTTGCTATAGCTGCTGAAAAAATTATAAACAAGTTTTTCAATTATACTTCTTGATTTTTTTTATGTCAATACCCAATTTTATAGCCTGCCGTAATATTATTGGTGTTCCCACTATTATCATAAGATGCAAACCCAGATAATTGGAATTCACTGAGATGCATAAGCAGACATTTGCAAGGCTCAGCTGCAAAAGCAGACATGTGTCATTTTTTAAACAAATTATCTTGTTAATAATAAATCAGACATTTCTGAATAATACTCTAATATCATTAAAACATTATAGCAAATTTCCATCAAAATTTCAAGTTGATTGATCGAGTTATAAGCTCTAGGCAGGTTTTTTACGTTTTACTCAAAACTAGCTATAAGTGAAATGTCTGCATTTGCATTTACACGCTTCATTTATTAATTAGTCATAAACATTTAAATAACAAATAACGTGTTTTTCTTAATTGTTTTGCTTATAAAATGAAAAATAATAAAGCAATCAGGTTGCTCCAAAGAAGAATTGTAGATAATTGAAATATAAACAAATTGGAATGTTTTACGGCCCGATCGGATCATAAGTACCGTAGGAAAACCGAAAAAACCGGAAAATTTAACGATTTTTTAAAAATTCATAACTCCGCCATTTTTCAAGAAATAGGGTTGGCCCTTCTTATGAAAGTAATGAATCATGTGCACTTTATATGTGTGCACAAAACAGGCTCTGACAGATCATTAGTTTTGGCACAATTGCAATTTGAATTTGTTTTGCACTTTCAGCGTGTCTGGATGCTCTAGTGATGGTTCGATTTCAATTTCTAAAACTGATTTTGAAAGAGGAAGTACAGTACCACAAAATGAATATTCTCATTTTGCGCTAAAATGCTGCGAAATGGGTGAAAAATGTTTACAAACATGACTGAAAACGGTTGTGCAGGTGGAAGCGGTCGAGTGTTAGGAGTGAGTGGCAGATGAGCGGAAACATATTATCACGTAACCCGTTCATTAGAAGAATTCCCCTCATCTCCCGGACTCTCCTGCCACTCGGCAGCTAACGCGGGCTCGGCCGTTTTCAGTCATGTGTGCATGCATTTTTCAGCCATGTCACACCATTGCAGCGCTAAATGAGAATGAACGTTTTATAGTACTATACTTCTACTTTCACAATCTGTTGAGGAATTGAAATCGGACTATAGGGCATCCAGGAACGCTGCAAGATAGTGCAAAAAATGTCAATTGCAATTGTGCCAAAACCAACGATTCGACAGCACCTGTTTTGTGCACACATAGAGTACACATGATTCAATGCTTCGTGAGGAAGGCCAATCCTACTTCTTGAAAAATGGCGGAGTTATGAAATTTAAAAAAAATCGTAAAATTTTCCAGGTTTTTCGGTTTTCCTCTGTTACTAATAATCTGGGTCGTAAAACAGCCCATTTTGTTCGTATTTCAATTATCTACATTTCTTTCCATTGGAGCAACCAAATTGCTCTATTAGTTTTCATTTTATAGGCAAAACAATGATAAAAAACATGTTTTTTTGTTATTTGAATGTTTATAACAAATTAATAAATGACAGTTGCGAATCGACAACATAACACAATATAACTTCGGACTGTCTTCCATGTGAGGGCATAGACGGTTTCCTACTAGTATTTTTGTTAAAAACTCACTGATTTTATGCTATATTGCTTGGTGTACTGCGGGCTAGAATCCTACACTAACTAGCAAATAATAGTCAACATCATTCTTAATTTACTTAATTTCATTTGTAATCATCAAACAAATATATAACTCAAATTCTACATGTCCACTTTCGCGCTCCATACATAACATTGTCTGTCCTAGATGACATTTCTCTCCGAACATTTTGCAACATAGAGAGTGTAATTAATGCTACGAAATCTCGTATACACTGTTTCAAATATCGTATATCTGAAGGGCCTGAATTTGAAAACAGTACCTTTCAAAAATCCCAACAAAAAAAATCTAGAGAAGTCAGGTCAGGTGATTTAGCTGCCCAAGGAGTGACTGAATAGCACCCAATCCATTTTTCACCAAATTCACCATCCAACCATTCCCTGACTTCTAGGGTTCAGTGGATTGAAACGCCATCATATTGGAAATACAATTTCATTCGCTGAGACAGTAGAATATTATTCAAAAACTCTGACAATTACGTTTTTGAAAAATTTAAATAACATTGGTAATTGAGGTTTTATCAACAGTAAAAACCCAAGAGCTTTTTTTTATCGGATAAATTTCTTTTTGTAACGAAATAATTTTGCAATTTCGAGCAAAATTACTGGAAAAAAATTACTGGAAAAATTTTGAGTTAAAAAGAAATTTATCCTTAAAAGAAAAGCTCGAGTGTTTTTTGGCAAGATAAATTAACGACCGAATATAAATTGTCTCCATATTGACGCTTTAGTATTTTTTGTAGATTGCGGGATTGCTTTTTCTATATTTTTTGTTATTTGTTGAGTCGAAACTTCCCCAAAACGACTCATGTTGTAATGTTTCAGTATCAACTATCAACAATACTTAAATAAGTGACAGGGCAGACATTAAAGTGACGTAAGCATACTAGATGTAGACGCTAAAGAGGAACAGGCGTTTTTATCGGTGATAAAAAACGATGCACCTTTTTTATCGCTGTCAAAATGACAGTACAGTGCACAACGAAATGGGGATTTTCAGTTGCCCATCACCGATAATTTTGAGGGCTATTATGTTCATTGGAAGTAAATGTGGCTTCATCCGTGAATAAAACAAATTTGAGAAAATTTCGATCATCTCCATTTAAACTTTGAAGCCAGGCACAAAAATCAAACCTATAATCGTAAGCTTGGTCTTTTAAAACTTACACAAATCTGGATCGAAGGGGGAGAAATTTTACTTTTTAAAAATGTTGTTGTTTTTTCCGCTTACGAAAGGCATCCCTCAGAAGTCGGAACTTGTAGTATCAACTATAACAATGAATAATATGAATCTTTTTGTATTCTTGAAATTTTCTCACGAATACCAGTCGTGCTTTAAGAATTTACCAAATAATTCTGAAAAAGACGTGTTTTTTTCAGAATTATCGGTAAGTTCTAACGCACTTGTGGTATTATCCCCGATATTTTTGTTAAATGATCACAATTTAAATTAAGATAATTAGGAATGATATTGATTATGATTTGCTAATTAGTGTAAGATTATAGACGATGAATATCGTGTTCCTTTCATTTTTCTTGTTTGGTCTGGTTCCTAAAATAATATTTTTTTTTCGTTTTTTACATAACAAAATTGGTTCGGCTGTTATAAAAATAAGAATACTTTTTGAGGAAATATTAAAAATAAAGAACCTAATAATAGAAAATCTCAAGTTTTCACGGAATACAATATTATGTATTCCTTATTTTTCTACAAAACTTGAGGTCGAGAAAAGTGTTCTATGTTGACTCTTCGAATTAAAAATAAAAAATCTAAGGAAGTTCGAGAGTTGCAAGAGTCATTGTAAAAGCCAGTTTTTTTTTTTAATTTGGCACTACCATTTGGGAACAAACCTAAAAAGTTTAATTTTATTGATAACATAAGTTTATAGTGGACCCTTGAAGTTACTGAAGACTCAAATCAATGAAACAAACATATTTCCAAATATATATTTCAAGTTTTGTATGTTATAACCAACTTTTAAGAATAACTCTTTTTTCTATCCTCACAAATAACCCCACTTTTGCCTATTAGTAATGATTTTTTTCAAAAAGCCGGAATATTGGTGGTCACGTGAGGTATGTCAAATTCGATTACTAGGTTTTTCGAAACGCCGAAACTATCCCCCATACAGTATTTTTTGTAACTATGATAAGTAATAATTACTGCAATTAGTATAGCCCTGTTTATTAGTTGTAGATAAACTTTATTATCATTGTCATTCGTTTGGCTCTGGTTTCGCATTAACTAAAACAAAGTGTCCGCAATATTATTAGCAGTTATTCCAAGTCGTTCATGAAGTAGATGTCTAGGTAATCGATCACTATAATCTGGCTTCGTCGCTCCTAGAGAGAAATCGTGCCTTCTTTCGATGGTAATCAGTCATTTCCTATGCGATCAACTAAATTGGCCCTATAAAAAGGGATTAGATAAATAAAACCGCACTTCAGTATACTCTTAGTTTCGCTTTTATAAGAGGCTTATGTAAAAGATTTGCTGAAATGCCGTAACCTGCTCAGTTCTGGCACATACAGGGTGTCCGGTAAACCTTGTACAATATTGAAACTGGTGATAGACCAGGTCATGACTGTTCAGAATTTCACCTCAGTGCATTTACATTTATAATTTTATTGTATTCACTTTAACTTGTTTTCTTTAACATGTTGTATTTGTATATTTGTATACTCTGTTTATACATTGTGACGTTTCCAATAGCATGTACATGATCCTAATGGAATAAACGCATTATTATTATAATGGGCATTTTAAGATTTTCTGGAAAATCGCTACCTAACCTTGGATTTTTGAGTGCCATGTATACAAATTGAGACGATTTCAAATATCTTTGCTGCTGAAGATTACTGATGAGTGATGCTTTTAGACATACAGAACAGTTTTTCAAAAAGTGAAAAAAAATGTAAAGAAAGTAGGGTAAATTGACAGATTTGAGAATAAATTTTTGTTAAAAAAGTTTGTCATTATTGTCTGAAACAAACATAACCAATAGGAAGTGGACATTCATTTCAAAAGAATGCTCATTTTGTCCAGACTCTACCATGGTATAAAACAAGCTATAATTATTTTTGGAGGAAGTGATTTCCATTGAATTAGGCGTGGTTTTATTCTAGGCTTCCATCAGCATTTATACTCAAGCCCAAAAATTATTTTATTTCGATTTTATCAAGGTAAAATGTGGAAATGATTATAAAGAATAGACTGCTTGGTGGCATTAAATAGTATGTCAATAAATTTAAATTTTCATGTAATTAAGCCTAACAAAATTATCGAAATGAAATGTCGATTATCCGACATGGCACCGATTAATACGAATTCTTGTGATAAATGTCGCAATTGTCCAACATCCAGATTCCAACGAAGTTTCAGAGACCGACAAATATACAGGCTGTAATCAAATAAGTGCAAAATTTTTTACGGGAAAGTACTTTTTCGGCAACCATCCGGGAAGTGTTCACTTCCCGGACCCCTTTTCTTTGGGAAAGTAGCACTTCCCGGCCTAGTCCGGGAAGTACGTACTTCCCGGACTAGGCTGGAAAGTGCTCGAGTTTTGGGGGAGTTGGAGGGGGTCCACACTTTGATTGGCCCAATTTTTATGTTCAAAAAGAGAAACTCCGAATTCGAATAGCATAATCTTATTGGCCATAAAAAAAAACTAAGAATTCGGTCTCTTGCATTTTTATCGTACAACCAACCGTTTGCCGGAAAATCGTAATCAACGAAAGGGGGGTATTTTCACACGATCAAACTAACAAAACATGTATTAGTTAATTTATTCAAAATTCGATGTGAATATTTCAAAAACGTATTGTTGGGATCAATATAAAATTTTTTCTTCAAATCAACATGTGTCCTAAAGTGCACCCCCTCCGAGCTACAGCCCCTATAATTTAGGAAAAAAAAAGAGATTAACTAAAACTGTAGCGCGGAGGGGGTACATTTTAGGACACATGTTGATTTGAAGAAAAAGTCTTATTTTGATCCCAACAATACGTTTTTGACATCGAATTTTGAATAAATTAGCTAATACATATTTTGTTAGTTTGATATTGTGAAAATACCACCCTTTCGTTGATTACGATTTTCCGGCAAACGGTTGGTTGTACGACAAAAATGCAAGAGACCGAATTCTTAGTTTTTTTATGGCCAATAAGACTATGCTATTTGAATTAGGAGTTTCTCTTTTTGAACATAAAAATTGGGCCAATAAAAGTGTGGACCCCCCTCCAACTTCCCCAAAACTGGGTTTACATAATTTTTGAAGCAAAAAAAGAACAGAGTGCCTAAAAAAATAGGGGTATGCCAATTTTCAGAAGATTCGATTCGTTATTATAGTTACAGTTTTAGATAATCTTGTTTTTTTTTTCTAACTTACAGGGGCTGTAGCTCGGAGGAGGTGCATTCTAGGACACATGTTGATTCGAAGAAAAAGTCTTATTTTGATCCCAACAATACGCCTTTGAAATATTTACATCGAATTTTAAATCACCCTGTATAATACAAATAAGAACTGAAATGTTCGAAATATTCAAATTTGGAATCGTTTCATCCGGTTAACAGATGGGTGAAAGTCGACCTCTCTTCGTCTCTTAGACTAAATGCGTCTCATTGATTTGTTATTCTACATGATTGCCGAAAAAATAGTGTACGCAACGCTCGTCCTAGAATTTGGTCTACTCGTCCAAAATAACAGTATTTTCCGGACTTGTTACGTAAATTACTATTCCCGTATCGAAAACGATACGGGAAAATTTTTGCTGGCTTGTTTACATTTTAGACAGTTATTGAATTCACGCAAGCAATATGTGGAATTCCTAAGTTTTTGATAATGCTGATTGCGATTTAAAAAAAAAATAGTATGTGTACCTCGTAGTAAAAGCACATTCCCAGACTTCAATGCTTGTTGGCCTCGGCTTCGCCTCGGCCAACAATTTACATTGTCGTCCGGGAATGTATTGCTTTTACTACTAGATACACAATATACTAATCCCGTTCCGTTTAGGTCCGAAAACATTCCGGGAAAGTTCGTTGCTTAGCAACGGACTAAAATACTAATTAGGGTATTTTAAGGCCTGAAGTTGCTCCGAGAAAGTGGGCATTCTTGAACGATTTCAGAAAAACAACATTGATATAGAATTTCCACAAGTTAATAGCGTTAATCAAACAAAAAAATAATAATTTCAGGAGTTGGAGAAGAAGAACAATTATTTCTAAGAACGTATTACGTCACATTATATCCTCTCCGATTCAAACAACTTCTTTACGCTAATTTCCAATATTCATTACCATATTCCGTGAACATCTAGACTAGAATCGATGTGATTTTACTGTAGTCTTTGAACTTATCACTTCACGACAAAGACAATAATTAGCTTTCAAATCGTGCGTTACTATTAAAATTTAAGCAGTTCCCGATTGCATAATTCAAAAGCTAATGGAAAATAAATGTGGACGTTCAAGATCTTGAAATACGAACGGATTTTTTAAGTGTCACTCGAAAAACACTCACAGCTTTATTAGCTTTCCAGGCGTCCATAAAAACACTGTCACGATATTTTTCTCCGAGAAAATAAATGAAAATCGAGGAACAAGCTCCGACAGAGAATTCAATTCAACTTTATTCACAGCATCAGTTACGTGGGCAGTCAAAAATGTTCTCTACGGGGATCATTTTTACAGTTATACTTTTATACCATTCCTTCAAAAACGTTCAACTACTTTTCTGAACACTGCACAATTCTGTGGATAGAATTACTGGGATTTGGTGAGAATTGAACTACACTGAAATGAATGGAGAAATTCTTGAGTGATAATTTTTGTTTTTGAATCAATAACATCGGTGGCATATGGCTTTAAGAAAGCCACTGAAATCGTATGATGACAGATTCGCTGCTAGGAGTCAAACAAAAAATGAAAATAATTTTTTTTTTTGATGAACAGAAAATACAGGGTGTTGTGACATAACACAGCACAACAGTATTATATTGTATTATGTCGAAGCAAATGTTTGAATGTTGCACTGTTTCCGTTAATACAAAATTCCAAGAATGGAGTTTGGCGTATTCTCGAACAAAAGCCATGGCATTTTCATTCTATAATCTATTTGAATTTAAAATAATATGACTGATTTGGATTAACGAGAAAATTTGTATGAAGGCGGTCTAAGAGGTGTTGAAAACTATGTTATGTCTATGTCCATTATTATAATTTTATGATAATCCCTAGACTTCATATACAAGGAAAGTTTTTTTTTTATAAAAGGTTTTTAGTACCACTTTGTCTTATAGTAGACGAACATAGACCACGCTACAGAGGTTTTTCCCCACAAAATAAAAGACGCGAATGGCCTATGCAAATTTTTATAAAACAGTTCGGTAATGGAAACCACAGTTTTCGCCCCAGCCAAATCTCTTAGTGGAATTTTTTAAACAAGCAATAGTGAAAACATTACAACTTTTTTGGTTTTATGGAAATATCTCAGAGATTTTTCAAGGAATCGTTTTACAGTCGACGGAACTTTTGTAGAGATTTATAAAACCTACAAAATGGATTTGCATAAGACCGGATCGATGCATTTTCCACTGAGAAAATCAGGGAAAACCTCGAATAAGAGACCGTTTTTCAAAAATTTATAATATTTATAAATCTGCAGCAGGACAAACAATATTGGGGAAACTCATAGATAATAATATGTGATTCAACTAAGCGAAAGACGATTTTTGTCCGATTTGTAGTTTTTGCACAATCGCGTTATAAACAATTTAAGGGCATATCTTGCAAGATGCGCCGATTTAAGGGAAATTGTCGTATTTAAATTTTGTAAACGGCATCTGGAAGTAGAGATCAATATTGACAATTTATATATTTTGGATTTTCACCTGAGATGTGGGAAATGTGTTGAAAATGTCACTGAAACTTGTCAAAACGCTTCAAAGTGCGTCCGAAGTCACCCGAAGTCGCACTGAAGTTAACTCGAGTTGAGTTCGGGCGACTTCGGGTGCAATTTGAAGCATTTAGAGTAACTTCCAGTGACATTTTCAACACATTTCCCACCTTTCAGGTGAAAATCCAAAATATACAAATTGTATATATCGATCTCTACTTCCAAATGCCGTTTACAGAATTTGAATAATATTATTTTCCTTAAATCGGCGCATTAAGAAAGAGTTGCCCTTAAATTGATTAAATAACGCAATTGTGCAAAATCTACTCATCGGACAGAAACCATCTTGCACACAGTTGAACAAGATGTTATTATCTCTCAGTTTCTGCAATACTGTTTGTCCAGCTTTAGATTTATATAAAATTATGAATTTTTTAAAAACGGTCTCTTTTTCGAGGTTTTCCAGAATTTTCTCTGTGAAAAATGCACCGATATGGTTGTATGAAAAACATTTTGTGGGTTTTGTAATTCTCTACCAAAGTTCTTTCGACTGTAAAACGATTCCTCCAATTATTTTTGAGAAATTCGCAAAAAAAACAAAATAGTTGTCATTTTTTTCACTATTTCTTGTTCAAACAATTTCACAAAACTGGGGTGTTCCTGCAGATATTTATTGTTTCAACTTTATTACAATTGATATTGTTTTGTTATTTTTTTACATAGGAAAAAAATAAAAGAATTTGTTAGTGTGTCAAAAATAAAAAACTTGTTCTGTCACGAAATATTTATTCTTTGAAAAAAGTATAAAAATCAAAGTCTATTGTAAAACCAAAAGTAACTGGAGACAGTCACATGGGGTTTTCATTTACGAATTATCTTATAAAAAGTAGTAAGTATAGGCCGTTTGCGTCTTTTATTTTGTGTGAAAAGAGCCTCTTATTTTTATCTACAGCTTGACGTAATAAAGTAGTAATCACGCAAAAAACTGTCGAGTTAAAACATGATTTTTTGGGGTCAACTTGATAAAGTACTTGTCGCAATATTTTTATCACTAGAGAATAATCAAGACTCTACCTTCACCTGCAGTTGAAATGATTTGGTCGATTTTGTAAAGGTATATTTCTCAAAAAACGATCACACTAAATTGGGAAGAAGTATGAACATATGAAACAAAATGCTCATCTGTCTGAATAAACTACTTACTTACTTACTTACTAATATGTCCTATGAGCAGAGCTGTCGCAAAGCACTGTGCTTGGTGCTCGTGGAAGTGCTTAGAGCATTTTAGTGCCCGTAAGCACTGCTCCCGAGCACTTTTTGGATTCAGTGCTTAGTGCTTCGAGCATTTTACGAAAAGGCTTAGTAATACAGAAAAGTGCTCCCGAGCACTGCAGTGCAGTTCTAGTAAATTATATTTCATGGCTGCAATTGCAATCGATGATATTCTATTTAGGAATCTTTAGAACTTTGTAGACTGGACCAGACAAGTCGTCAAATTGGCTCTACATCGAAAATATGCCTAACCCAGTTACGGTAATAAGCAATTCTGAAATAACAAAGGATATCAACGACCGGCAGGTAGAAAGGGGTTAATTAGGGTTAGGTGAGAATGTACCAAATCCAGATACGGTAATTAAGACACAAGACTACCTAAGTCCGAATAAATACAATCTCCGCAGACGGAATCTCCAGTCATCTGAGATTATTCATGAAGAAGCTAGCTACTCGCGCTAGCGAAACGTTAGGAAGAAATTCCAAAAAACGACGGCCTTCAAATCCGAGTGAAAATTGTGCCACTGAAAACTTCGGCTGCTAAAGCCTTAATCATTTTGTCTGAAGTTGTGCCAATTCCCAACCAGAAGATTCTGCAGCCGCGAAGGCTTTATATAGAGAATGTGATACCCAGACATGTAATTTCGCTGGATTAAGAGTCTAATAGAGGAAGAAACGATGAACATTTTAAGCATAAAGAAAACTCGTCCAACCGCTCTACGTCTCCAATCAGGTGGAATGGTACGACTTATTGGGACTATCTGACGATGATTGGGGTGAGTTGGTGACACTAGTTCTTCTAACCTAATCTCATTTTGAGTCCTGATATACCTCATCTATGATAAACACTGGGCGAGGCAGTAAACTCTCATGCCATCTGCTGTTAAGATTGCCACCCAGACAAGCGGAGGGATACATTTCTCCCAGAATACCCCGAAAAATTGCGTGAAAGTGCAGTCAATGTTGCACTGTTTTTATGGGTCCTTTTATTGAAATAAAACAAAAGCAAGTATTGACTCATTTCCTTCAATAGTCTACCAAAAAAATCTCAATTTTCGAAATCAAATCAATGTCGATATATTCAATAAGTATTCCAATCTATCCTGAGTTCACCTACCAAAATTGAGTTTTCCAAGTGAAACCGTTTCCAAATGCAATATGAACTTGGAATACACGAAATTGAACGCCCACCTTAACGGTTTCACCCTGTTGAAAAGTGCTTAGTGCTTAGTAATCGCGAGCACTTCATGAAAAAAAGTTAGTGCTCGAGACTCCCGAGCACTTTTCAAGAGTGCTTAGCACTCGAAGCACTTTTTGTCAGTGCTCGGTACAGCTCTGCCTATGAGTTCTCTAGAAGCTCTATAGTAAAGAATTAGAAACAGAATATTTGTTAAACATCAAATTGCCGTTATTCTCAATCAGAGAGTGTTGTCGAGATTTAAAAAAAAATTGATGTAGCCAATACTTGATGAAACTATAACTGAAATGATTTTCACCAAAATTTTTACACAACTAGGATACCTGTTGTACTATACAACAGCTTCTTCAAGTGTAGCATTATGGTGAATTCACAGAATGTGAAATCGCAGATATTGGATTTCAAAAATGGCCTTCAAATGTTTAAACACCCTCAGATGATTTCTCGCTATGAAATATTCATTGTTCCCTGTGGCAACACTGTCCCTTGCTATCTTGACATCTCAAGATTGTTTTCATTATTTAGTTGCCCCTCCGGAAAGACTTGCATATGTCTGCACATCAATATGTTTTGTTTTTTATGAGGTCGTTTCCACTGCTTTGGGGGCATTTTCTCTATGACTGAGTAAATATTCAGTCAGCACAGCACAATCACTTTTGTGAAAAGGTTTGCTTGACATGGCCTGAAGAATCATTGCATTGTCAAAACCTAATCCAAGAAATGTCCCTGAACGTGAACTATAGTCCGAAAAATAAAAGCATGGAGTAAGAAACCGCTCAGGCGCATCGATTACATAGACGTACCGTAATTTCTCGGACTGGGTAGGTATGAGTACGAAACTCATATTCATTCTTCTTTGATTTCATTTTTCCTTGATTATTTTTATATAACTTAATGACTGCTGCATTTCACATTTTCAACTTCCAAAAACTATATTCGGTGAAAATACACGTCTAACTATGTTTTTTTTTCAAATTTATGACCGACTAATTGTTAAGAAATAACATCCTATAGCAATGTTTGACGCAAACCTGAATATTTTCTGAAAAAATTTATCATTATATTTTTAAACAGAACACCCTGTATATTTAAAAATTATATCAAAATATAGCTCTCATGAACTCCTAAAACTTTTGTATGAAACATTTTTGTGTATCTCCTTCAACAAACCAGATATTGCCTGTCACATAAAATGTGGGACACCTGATATAGCAAGAATATCCAAGAAGTTCTCATGCAGAGAATATTTTGTCAAATATGAACTTTTGCCTTTGCCGTGCGTCTTTATATTTGAAATGTGTGTATTTGTATTCCAGAACAAAATTTTTTTCTCACTGAATAGTAATATCCATAGCGTTAATACAAGAAACAGAGATTTATTCCATATCCCTTACGCCAGATTCAAAATTTCGTACTCTTCGCCAAACTATCTTGGGCTGAAAATGTTCAATCATTTACCTGATATAATCAAGAAAAGTAGTAATATTTCTGTGTTCAATTGTAGGTTAGGAAATTTCTTATTTGAGAAATATTTTTGTTGTTTAGGAGAGTTCGTCTCCTAAATTTATCACTATTATTATTATAACAGAAACTTACTTATGGCATCTACAGTCACTTATTATTATTGTTGGAAATATTCGCAACCAATATCTCCCAGGATAGCTTTTGGGTTTCAAGAGGCAACAAAATGGTACTGAGATATCTTATAATGTGAACTTTAATACAAAAATATCGAATACAATATAAAAGTTTTCAATCTCAAAAACGTCTGCCCTGAATGTTTTCTTCTCTCCCTGGACCTTATCCTCGATTTGGTATCAACAGGGTGACTTGGAAATATCCAACATTATTATACATATATTACTATTCCTATAATTTTTTGTAAACTATCTGATGGAAAATAAATGAATATTATCTTTATTACTATTATTCATTCAAAATGAAAATAAAATCAATATTGCTAGAGAGTTGTTTCTATAGCAGGTACTGAGAAATATCTGAATTCGACTCTTTCCTGATGCTATACATTTTTTTAATAATTAGTTATATTTACGTAGATTACCTGTTCAGTCACATATTTTGCATATTTTTGTATTTATATAATTTTAAATGAGTATTTTATATATTTCTATGGAATTTGTTTTCACATATTTCTGTTATATTTGTTTGTATACTAGTTTTTCATTGATTTTTTTATTCACTAACTGACCTGAAACAAACATATTATAATGTGACGTTATCAAATGAAATCTATATTTCTATAATGTTGAATTAAAATATAAAATCCTTTCTAAAAAAATCTACTCAAGAGCTATTCGCAGTGTTTTTCCTATCACAAACACAGACAATCAAAATTACATTTGACCTACATTGGAAAAGCAACAAAAACCACACTTGCGAAAGTTCAACCTCAATCGGATGTTTAGCAGGTACTTTTTCCTCGTTTACGTTAGCGAAATGATCATCTAGTTCAAACTGAAGATTATCTTCAACCGGAATCTGTAAAACGTCACTTTTTGCGCATCCTGGGTATAAACTCCAATCCGAAGTTTAACTGGAACCAATAAAAGTGGCCCTAACAGTACTACAGAAAATAATTTCGGGCAATTATAGCTATTGAGCACGATGAGAACGTAGGTTTATTTCCTTGTAAAATTTTCAGCAACCGAACTTCGCTCTTTTATTACAGCTTATTTTGTGGAATATATTCACTGTAATATCATTTGAATAATTGTGAATACTTATTGTGATCAGTATTTGTATTTCCAATCTTACAAGTAGAACATCAATGTCCAAAAACAGATCAAACAGTCACCCCTGTAATAATGACATTAAATTCAATATCATGTTAGCAAGAATACAGAATGTTACCAAGTATCTAATATTCACTATTTTCACTACTTTTATTCTAATGTTATGACTAAAAATAGTTCTTTCTATTGTTATTGAATGTAGATGCCAATTGCAGGAACGGTTCATCATGTGTCATTAATGTCAGTTGAAGAGTTGAACCGTCAAACTGACGTTTCTCTATTCACAGAAATTGTTGTAACTATGGAAACGTATATAAATAAGGAAGAAGCGAAACACCAATTTGAAAATACCACGGGCTGGAGACAGTGTTTTCGAAATAGTATATTGTGTATCCAGTAGTACAAGCAATACATTCCCGGACGACAATGTAAATTGTTGGCCGAGGCGTTGAAGTCTGGGAATGTGCTTTTACTACGAGGTACTGGTCGACAAGCGTAAGGATGCCTCCGAGAATTGGTTGCGCAGTAGACACAACCCTGGAGTGGGGCAAGAGCTCAGTCGCTCTGCATTATTCAAGCAGTTAACGTCGTGAGTGTACAGTCAGTGGAATAAAATTATTGTGGCGTTATTCTGATTGTGTGTTGAATTTGAAATCCTTGTGTTGTGTATAGTTTTGAAATATTATTAGATAGGTTATAGAGTAGTTTGTTGTGTTTGAAAATGCCTTCAAAGAGTAAAGTGAGAAATAAGATTCTGAGTGGACAAAGTAGGGAAATTGTCAGTAATGTCATCAAATTTATGCAGGCAGAAGCAATGATTGTCATCAAATTTATGCAGGCAGAAGCAATGAAGGTTCAAGAACGAGTTGCTGCCGCAACGGGAGTTTGCGTTAGAAGCATTAGGAAAATTAATTCAGAAATGAATAAAATTGAAAAAGGTGAAATGAAACAATTCTCAACTCCAAATAAAAAGAGAAACAAAAAATCAAAAGTTACCATGGACAATGCAGATTTGGCAGTGGTCAGAGGTCATGTGATATTGTTAGTCAACTTCTGTAAGTATGTTCCTCGTGTTCTTTATTATATTTATTTACCTATTTCTGATATTGTGTGGCGACGCATTCTTTTTCTAGTCGTACTTTATTTACATTTATGGCTTCGGGAAAATTATGCAATTTTCATAAACGGTCCAGTGATCCCAGACAATTATATTATTCGAACAGTTCATTGGGAATTAATGAAAATTCAGATAAGAACCTACGTTCCTACGTGTTGCAGAAAAATTTCTCTCCCGATTGTACATTCCGATGATAACCAGCCGTAAACAGTTGTCGATCTTTGTCGCACATCTACTCACGCTTTCTATCGTTTGCGCATCTCAGAGGCATCCTTATGCTTGTCGACCTGTACACATACTATTTTTTAAAAATCGCAATCAGCATTATCAAAAACTGAGGAATTCTACATATTGTTTGCGTGAATTCAATAACTGTCTAAAATGTAAACAAGCCGGCAAAAATTTTCCCGTACCGTTTTCGATACGGGAAAGTACTTTCCCGTACCATTCGTTGCTTAGCAACGGACTAAAATACTAGATTATCGTATTTTGAGGCCTAAAGTTGCTCCGAGAAAGTGGGCATTCTTGAACGATTTCAGAAAAAGTCCTTTTTTTTAAATTAATTTCGTTCAATTAAATAGGAATTGAACCAATTGAGAGTGATTTCTCGGAATCCATATTTTTGTAGTTTAAGCAAAAGTATTTTATGATTCACACAGACAAAAGCTTTAGAAAACTGAGTTCGTATTAACTATACCGGCGGATGAACTAAATGAATATTATTGCTCAATAGCTAAAAAGCTAACATCAATTCCACATGATCCAATAATATATTTGGAGAACCCTGTTACACGCGAGAATATTGTTTTGTATCCTACAGATGTCTTCAGCGAACTGAAGAAGGTAATTTGTTCCATGAAAAATAAAAAGGCATCCGAAATTGATTAAAATAAAATATCAATGAGAATATTTTAAAATCTCCATGATACTGCTCTGAATACTTTGGTAGCAGTAATAAATCAATCTTTCAACACTGGTTCATTTCCGTTCTTCCATAAAACATCGGTTGTAATCCCACTTCATAAAGAGGGTCCATCGAATTTTCATCCTATGGCCCTCATCATATAATACTTTTGAAACTTAACAAATTTGGAATCAATCATGGACTGGTTAGAAATTATTAACAGAATCAAAAATTTGTTGTGAAGTTTAACTGGTGTTTTTCTAACTTTCGTGAAATAAATTGAGGTTTTCCGCAAGGATCCAATCTTGGCTCTTTGTTGTTTGTTTCATTCATCTATAATTTAACAGTGGGTTTACACCATTCCAAAGGACTCCTTTTTGCACACGATTTCAAATGTTTCACAACAAAAAGATCTTTATGGAGTATATACAACTGGACAATTGAAAATAGATTGTACTTTAATATTGAAAAATCGTATCGAATTTTTCAACGAAAATGGCAACTTTACACTTAACAGAAAGAAAGAAGTTAGAGACCTAGGAGTGACTTACGAATTGTCATTTCCGAATCATTTTGATGATATCTGGCAAAAAAGCGAATAAAATGTTGGGATTCATTATGAGAAGCAGCTCTTCTTTTTCAAATGTTTCCATGATTAAATGTTTATATGCGATACTGGTTAGATCAAGACTAGAATGCCGCATTTATTTAGATGCATAAGACTTGCACTCACTTTGTCAATAAAACATATTTACTATTATTATTATTACGAAGGCGAGAAGCTATGAAACTCTTATAATTCTAGTCAAATGTCGAAATAATTTTCAAATGTCTGCAGTCATATGCATAGATATTATCAAGACAGCCGTTCGTCAGAACTTTCATCCAACTCAAACTGCAGCTACGGATCTAAGGATAATAAATGGGTAGGATACCTCGGTTCCTATCTTAACTTTTTAATGCACCGCCTGAAAACATATACAGTTCAGCGTTACGAGCATTTCAGCAGACAGAATTTTGAACGCAATGGGAACGGAGAGGTTCACAATTTTGTTTGGAGTCTTCCTCTAGTTTCTAGTTCTGAAAATATTTGTATGGCAGTTTCAGTTGATAACTGAAAAACCCAAACTCAATTTACATTATTTCGGGGAACATCCTCTCCTTTTGTAAGACCTGCGTTATTGAGAGGTAGAAAGTGAATATGCAGGTTTTGCCAATGAATATTTTTCAGAAGCATTCGTACAAAATCCTATAAATTGTATTATATTCGGGAGAGTGATTTTCATATGATACTGTTTAGTATTAGGTGCATGTACGAGGATATATTAAAAAATTCTTAGCCTACAATAGAACCAAACAAAATTTCAATGTCAAAATATTTTATTACTCAACATATTCTCCTCTTAATTGGATACATTTATTACAGCAAACCTGCAACGTCTCTAGACCTTTCAAAAAAAATGTTTCTTCTAGCTCTGCAAATCAGACCTCCTCAGCTTTTATTACCTCCTCGTTGGAAGAAAATTTACAACCATTTAAACTTTTTTTCAGTTGAGGAAAGAGATGATAGTCGGACGGAGCCAAATCTGGTGAATAAGGGGGGTGTTCAAGTAATTCAAACCCTAAATCACGAATTTTTTGCATGGCAACATGAGATTTGTGTGCAGGGGCGTTGTCCTGAAGAAACAAAACATCTTTCGATAGCTTTCCGCGTCTTTTCTCTTAAATGTTTTCCCGTAGAGTGGTCAGTAATGTCGAATAGTAATCTCCAGTTATCGTTCTACCCTTATCCAAAAAATCAATCATGATTACTCCATGGCAATCCCAAAAAACTGAAGCAAGAAGTTTTCCAGCAGATTTTTGGACACGAAACTTCTTAGGTCTTGGAGAACCGGAGTGTCGCCATTCCATCGATTGTTGCTTTGTTTCTGGATCGTAGAAATGTACCCAAGTCTCATCCATAGTAACAATTCGGTTTAAGAAGTCTACATCGTTTTCAAATCGAGCACAGGTCGAACGCGATGCTACTATCCTTGCACGCTCTTGCTCAACATTCAAATATTTGGGGATCAATTTTGCAGCAATTTTTCTCATGTCCAAATTGACGTGAACAATATGATGAAAGCGTTCGTATGAAATATTCAGTGCTTCAGATATCCGTTTTAGCCCAATTCGACGGTCTGTTAAAATCATGTCATGAACTGCATTGATATTTTCGGGGACTGACACAGAAACTGGCCTTCCCGATCGGTCATCATCTTCAATGGAAAATTTACCTCTTTTGAAGCTTGCAGTCCAATTTTTCACGGTCGCATACGAAGGACATTGATCACCAAGGGTATTAAGCATATCCTCGTAAATCTGCTTACCTCTTAACCCTTTTAAGGGTACTTGATGATGGCTCGATACTCCAATTTTTCGATTTTCACAATTTCGGTGGACATTTTTTCTTTCAAATTATTGCGTAACTCTTGTTTACTTTTTTGACGTCAAACTTTACACTGACACTTCTAATAAGTTATTGTTCGTTGCTATGGTAACGCAATATTTTGTTTATGCAGGGAACTGGTCTAGGCTAACTAGATATCAATACATCCTCGTATGTATCTGTATAATGACTATTCAACCAGAGTAAGTAATGTTTTTACGTACCTAGATTCCCTAATATCTGAAGAATGGTCATCTGGACAAGCTAGCAGGTAGGCATGCGAACATAGTACATACTAACACTACTCAATCGTACACATTTCGTTCGTTTAAAAATAAGTAACGTCTGACGGCCCTGGGATCTTGGACTATTACTAGAGTTTGCAATAAACTAAATTCAGCATTCTTAGCAATCAAACAAATGAAATCCTGTGTAACAATAGAAAGTATGCTTGGGGTGGGGTACAGATTCAAATACAGTTTTTGTGGGCCAAAAGCCAATTTTGAGACTCCTCTTCGACATGGACTATTAGATCGTCAGGTAATGACAGATTTTACTGACTGATTTTCTCTTATCTGGGATTTCAACCACTGAAAATTATGTCAGTGTTGAGCGCAAAAAATAAAAATACATTTGAAATTTTTAGTTTAGACATATCCAAGTATTTTTTTATCGAAAATATAGGTATTCAACCACAATATCCATGAAGGTGACTGCTGTACGATGATAATTGCGATGATAAAAAATATCTCGACTCCTAGTGATCGTAGGAATACATTTTTTCTAATGCGTGAAGTCATGCTAGAAATCTATTTTCATAAAAGTCATTTCTATAAAAACCAAATTAAGAAATTTATTTAGAGAAAACATGTAAAAAAATGTTTTTAAGTAATTTTTTTACACTTAAAATAAATAAAATCAATATGCTTATTCGAAAGTGTGAAAGTACAACTCTTACCATCATTCCCCGAGCAAGAGTAGCCATATTGAGAGAGCATCATTTTTGAGAAAACTTTATATGTTTTGAAAAATAATCAATATTCATCAATTTTTTTGGAAAAGACTCTTTGGGCTTGCCATAGGCTACACAAAACTGTAAGTAACAATTTTCAATACCTTACAAAAAACGAGTTATAGAAAACTCAATTTTTTACGGTTTTTCCGATATAACTCGATAAGTATCAATGATATCAAAAAATTATAAGTCATTCAATTGATAGATCTTTTTAATACCTGCAATTTCCTAATTCAACTTTTTTTGATCGGAGATGTAGTTTTTTAATTATTAACAAAAAACCGCTGTTCGCAACTTTCCCAATTTTTTATTATTATTATTATAATGTCTTTGATATCAGAAAGTAGTATTAGTGATACCATTTAAAACGGTTTTTGTCCCATCTCGTATTCACATTTACGCTCCTCAACAAATTGGATTCCAAATAAATTTTGTAATTTGATACATACATTTCTGGGTCGTTTCTGGAACAAATCATTCCGGCAAATATTAACATTACAACGCTCGTTACGGAAAGAACTCAAGATTGAATCTGGAGTTTCGCTATTACTTTCTCCGCGATGCGACCTTTTATTGAATAAACGCGACGGAAGCATATATTTTTGCGAATTGTAAAATGAGATGAGACAAAAATTGCCGAACGGAAAGAATGCGAGAAAGTATGGATATCACGAGAACGAAAGTAATTCTTGAGCAATAAAAGAATAAACGTTGTGTTGGTAAGATTTTCTTGCTTCTCGACCTATTTTAAGTGATGGTGGAATAGTTGGGTCGACGTTCAATTAATGTTTTCTACTCCCATATACGAGAATCAAATATCTGCTAACGGGTAATTTAATTGGTCTATTATATCACAGATTTTCATTATGTGATGAAGTTTGGTAAAAAAATACACGTACCTATTTTTCAGTAATACTATCCCGACAGGATGCAGAATTTTCGAAAAATAGTTTCACCTTGCTTTCACGAAAACTGTGTTGCTTATAAACACCACAACAGCTTGCTCGAGTGGTGTTTTTTACCACAGCACAGTTTGAGAAAATACTGCATTTTAAAGGGATATTCGATCAGACAATTTCAAGAATGAATAGACGAAGTTAGACTCCATTCACCCTTTGATTCTTCTTCTAAAATTCTCTTTGAACAATATAAAATTTTATCTGTCAAACAATTATTTTATAAAGCATGAGATATGCCTAAAAAAGTAAATTCGATCATTTCTGTTTTTTGGTTATACTTCATTTATTTTCAGAAATATCAAAGATTATTTTCAGTTTTTTATTCGAAGGAAAATTCTCTTCGATTTGACGTCTTCAGATTTTGTATCCAACGTTTCGTATTCTCAGGACCAACATCAACATTTTTTTTTAAATACGGACCTGGATATTTTATGACACTGTTTGAAATGACTTTTCATTCTGAATCCAGAGGTGGATCATACAATGGATCACTGATCCACCATTATTTAGGTACTTTTCGGGTTGAGTTGAAAAACAGCATTCTGCTGATACTCCGCCTTTCATATTTGCAGATTAGGTATTAATGTAATTTCATATTATCATTTTATATATTTATTTATTTGTTATTATATATATTTTTTTATTTGTTCCTGCATCTGATGAATAAAGACGAGTTATTATTATTATTATTATTATTTCAGTTGAATCTACATTCAAGTAATAAGATCCTTATCCAAGTTTTATTGGTTTGGATCTTTAGTGAATTTATATTCAGAGTTCGTTTCTACAGGGTGGCCCATCGAAAACGTACCGCAAGGCATTACAGGCTGGGAAAGAACTTTTCGATAAAATCCGAAAACAAGTCAAGTTTATTTGTCAGGGGGACACATTTTGACGTAACAAGCATAGTGAAACCTCCAACACCCTAAGTAGGGGTGACACCCCAACATTTTTTTCAAATGGGAAGGAGGGTCAAGTGGGTCAAGAGGGTCTGTAGAAGGGGCTTGTCATGCCCTATACAGTGCTGCTTAGATTTTTCAAATCAGTTCGATTTCAGAAAATATGGAGCATTGAGACTCCTACCATCACGTGGGACGAAAAATACAAAAATCGGTTCAATTGTACTTTATTGCAGTAAGTTCCTTCAAATGAATTCGCTGTTTTTGCCGATTCGCTGTTTTTGCCGATGCACATATTTTTTTAGGCTCATTTTAGAGAGTAAAAAATGAATAGGATTCATTTCTCCACCTTTGAATTAGGTCAAGTAGTTGCTAGATACCTGTCGTGGTTGAAGTGTTTACGAATTGTTGACTTTAAAATTTATTATTATGGTGTGTTCAATTGCAGGCAGAGTGGAAATCATTGAGCTTTTTGTCAAAAACGATGAATGTGGAAATCGGGTCGCGTAATTGTTTAACCAACGGCATCCTGACAAACATGCCTCTGGAAAAATTGTTCACGACTTGGTGAAAAAATTTTGCGAAACATATTCAGTTCATAACAAAAAGAGAGAGCTTGAAAATCCAGTACAAGACAATTGGCCCTTGCGACCGGTGTGTCTCGTACCAGTGTCCAACGGGTATTGAAAAAATACAAATTCCATCCTTACAAAATTCGCTTAGTGCACGAACTGAATGAAGACGACTTTGATCGTCGCTTGCAATTTTGCGAAATTATGAGCGAGCTCCTCCTCATTATTCCCAAAATGTGCGCAATTATTTACATGACGCATTTCCAGGACGATGGATAGGACGACGGGGCCCAATAGAATGGCCACCTCGGTCACCCGACTCAAGTCCTTTAGATTTTTTTTGTGGAGACACATCAAAAGCCTTATTTACAAAACACCACCAGACACATTAGAATAGTTTCGACGAAGAATCATTAACGTATGTCGCGAAGTGACACCCCAAATGCTCCATAATGTACGACAACGCTTTGAAAATAACTTATACCACTGTATGCAGGTTGACGGACAGCAATTCAAACATTTACTTGACTAATAAATGAGTTTTGAAGTACAATTGAATAAATTTTTGCATTTGTCGTCACACATTATCGCTGGAGTTTTAACGCTCCATATTTTCTGAAAGAGTGGATCGATTTTGAAAATGTAAGCAGCACTGTGTAGGGAATGACAAGCCCCTTCTAAAGAGGTATCGCTTGACAACCCTTCCAATTTGAAAAAAATGCTGGGGTGACACTCCTACTTAGGGAAGGTTACTATGCTTGTTACGTCAAAATGTGTCCCCCTGACAAACAAACTTGACCTGTTTTCGGATTTTCCTTCCCAGCCTGTAATGCCTTGCGGTACGTTTTCTATGGGCCACCCTGTATAAAGTGCACAATACTACTACCATAAAATGAATAATTAGGAAAAACTAAATGAGAATCAATAATTATTCAGTTATTCGAATATTTCAAAGAATGCAATATTTGTCATCTGAAAAGCGAGTTTTCAATCGTCCATGCGCGATATGGACCATCCACTCGAGTTGTACAGTATACTCTGCAACAACAAAAAAAACAGTTGAATTTAATAACTGGTACCTATCTGACATTGTTTATGTGAGAGAGAAAAATTATGTTTCGATAAGATAAATAAGAAACTTAATCCAAGAAATGAGACATCAATATCGCTTCTCTTTGAATATGTGGTGTGGTTTGTCAGATAATAAATTACTGGGACCGTATTTTATTGATGAGAATCTGACTGCAGTAACATACTTAGATTCATTGCGGGACACTTGTTGGATGATCTCCCTATAGAGTATCGTCTTAACGGAATCTGGTTTCAACAAAATGGATGTGATCTACACCTTTCAAGAACGGTTTCAGATTATTTAGATCAGACTTTTCCCAATTCATGGATTGAAACAAGAGGTCAAGTGGCGTGGCCTGCCAGATCTCCGGATCTAAATCCATTAGATTTTTATTTGTGGACATCTCAAAAATAAAGTGTATAATACAACGAATGAAACGATTGAGATTCTCCGTGAAAAGATTGAAGATGCATAGAACGGTATCCAAGGAGAAGCAATGAGCAATTGAATAAGAAATTTGAATATCAGAATTGCCAAGTGTATTGAAGAAAATGGTGTTTTTACTTACTTCATTTCTTTTTTTATTATTAGTAGGTAATTGCGTTTTGAATTATCTATTTTACATTGTTGGTGAATTGTTTAATTTTCTGAGAATTTTTTTAAGTTCTGGAGAATTGACTTAATTTTTCTATTTTACTGTGTTGAAGCGTAACCGAAAAACCTAAATGGCCGATTTTTATGTTTTTTGAATTATTGGAAAAGTGGTAGAGGTTTTGAACAACTAAAATTTATATTTTGATGAATTATTGTTTTTCAGTTACTTATTTATCTTTTCAAAACATAATTTTTTTCTCTCACATGCAAGAAAAACGTCAGATACCCACTAAACATGCAATGTTACAAAATATTGCCACAATATTATGTATGGCTTGCCATCGTAAAATGAAAATATAATATTGCATAAAGCTCAATGCTATATTTAGGTTTTTAACATAACAGAATAAACTACAGACTACTAAAGTTGTTTGTAAGTTATAAAGCAAGCTATTGATTGAATTTCAAGTGCAATGTTACATGATCCATGAAAGTTCATTGTAAATGCAACAATACAGAAACTATCTACGAACAATGTGAGTGCAAGTTACATTTGGAACTATCGAACAAGTTCAATTCGCAATGTTGCACTGAGTTTGAAATTCCATGATATTTACAACCATACATAAGCTAACTACAAACAATATTGACAGTATTTAGAAAACACAATACACTTTCAATTTTCGATTGCATCATCGCAGAAATATACAAAATGATACGCTAGGACAATTTTAAATGGTAAGTATAAAGAAACTTGAAATAATATTTCATTTATCAGGAATCCAACCAGTTTTGAATTTCCCGGTCTTATGAGATGCCACCTAACGGGATAACCCAGATCCCAGACAAGCACGCGCCTCGCGCCATTTTGATATTGTAAATTATATTGTTGTTGTGTGTAGTGCCTTTGCGTTAGTTTCGTTTTGGATACTTTCATTCGTTCTTAACCCAGGTACCTAAGTAAAGTACATATTCTTCTGCAATTTTGTTTTTTGATTAAGAGTTCACTGAGTGTTGAAGCAGCATAATGGATAGTGCTAATAAATTTAAGGCATCTTCATGTAAGGTAAGGCGATACATCAAATATTATTTTAGGTTAGGATGGTCTGGTATGCTCATTCTTCGTTTATTAGGGGAATGTTTTTTTCTCCTTATATTGCGAATAACTCTGGTAGTAGTGTCAATTTGAAAGGTACTTTTAGATTTGTAAATGATGTGGAATACTTTTACATCTCGATTTTAGTTGCAGGTTTTTCAATATATTGGTGGCTTGAATGAAAAGTTTTGTGTTGGGACAAGTCTTGAACGTTTTTCACAAATCATTGTGCCATGTTTTGCAATTGGATCAACAAAAAAGACAATTTCAGAATCAAAGAATTGAAATCTAAACAAATTTTAAAATTCGAGTCAGTTCAATTTGAATATAAAGCAAATATGTAAGCACAATAGTGTCATAATCAAGGAGAAGTTCAATTGTACATTCTATATTGATATAAGACCATATTTGTTGAGTTGATTAATTATATATTTATTTATAATATTTTTGTTCCAGATGCAGTGAGAAATTCATCTCCATGTATCAGAGATGATGCATTTCAAATAAATGTGAAAGCTTGGCTACAATTCGCAAAAACACGTTACTTGTAGGGTTAGGTAGTAGATCGAGATGTCGATATTTAAGCTACACATTCAATTCAATGATTATTTTGTTTCAGGTACCTGATAAAGCCAAACAGATTTTTATTTTAAATATGACATTTCAATATGAGTACTTATTTGTTTTTTTGTGATATTTTAATTAAAGGTTTCAATATCAAATTTTTGTCTTTCTGATCTCCAAGATTTAAAAGGACATTCAAATTAATAGGTATCATTTCAGAAGATTTTTTGGGTTGTCACTGCTTGTTTCTAAAAACTAGAAAATGATGAATCTGATTTCCATAGAGGACATATCAATACTGAATGATCTGTCTCCCATGAAGATTGTATTCATTTTCTATCAATATTAGTAGCAAGTAGTGAAAATCCAAAAATTCTTCAGTAGCCAACAAACCTACTGGAACGTAATTTACGAAATGTTACTGTTATGTTATGGAAAGGAATAGACAAGATTGATGGTAAGTTGCTGCTATATAAAAATATTGAATATGTTATTTTCCACTAATTTGTATTCTATGTTGCGGTAACCATGCTGCAATTACTAATTATGAAAGATTACATCCATCAATCCATTTCAGTAGTTGCTGCAACATTGTCATAAGACGTCATTTTCAATATCACATTTGCAATTTTCCTGTATATTATATGCAATGTTGCAGAAACCTTGCTGGAATAATTGATAATGGCATATACCATTTGTAATATTGCTCAACGTCCGTTTCAGTAGTTGCTGAACCTTTGCAGTATGGTAGCAGAAAACTCTGATGTAACAGTACACTTTACCATGAAAGGTTACTGAAATATTGAATGAATGTTACTTTGCTCAGTGGGTAGGTACCAATTATTAAATTCAACTGGTTTTTTGTTGTTGTAGGTACAACTCGAGTGGATGATCCATATCGCGCACGGACGATTGAGAACTCGTCTTTCAAATGACAAATATTGCATTCTTTGATTGGAATATTCGAATTAACTGAATAATTATTGATTTTCATTTACTTTTTCCTAATTATTCATTTTATGCTAGAAGTATTGTACACGTTATAGAAATGAACATAAATGGATATAAATGTACTACAGATCCAAACCAATAAAACTAGAATAAGGACCTTATTACTTGAATGTTGATTCAACACATCGCTCAACACAAAACAACACATCGTGTATATAATATAATAAGTGTACCTACTCACCTTAACAAGGTGTCTAATGTAGATCGCCGCAGCAAACAACATTGGAGAACAGGAGCTAATATCGACAATTCATCATGGAAAGGTTTACCAAATCCACGACCATGGTCCAAGTGCAAAGTGAACGTGTCATTCCCAAACACCCTAGAAATTTCAAAAATGATAATTTCATTACAAGAAAAAAAAATTTATAATGAATAAACTATATTATTATTATTATTGAGAGCCATACCAGTTGATTTGGTTCAGAGTATTTGTTTCATTAATTTATTTTTATTCTCCGTTTTATATCTTATTTTTATATACTAACTACAAATGTTGTCAAATGATGAATAAAGACATTATTATATTTGATTTTATTTGATTTTATTCTAGAATTGCATCAATCAATGGTTAGATTTCATTATAGCAAATGTTTAGTGCACTCGTTAACACCCTGTCCATTATAATTTGAGAGAAATAAGTGTACTTGAAGAATCAAAACATGCCACACCAAATAATAATAATAGTCGTCCTCTACCTGCACAGGCTATGACTTTGGGTACACTCTAAATCGTTAATAAAAAAGCTTTTCATTCGTTGCATACTTTTTGAGTCACGCTGTATAAGCGTTGAAAATATTCAACGTAATAATATCACATGGCACTGCAAAACATCTACAAATTTCTTCAAAACCACACAACGTTTTTACTACGACGATTTTTTTTGGATTTCAAGTTTTTTTAGTTGCAGTACAATTTTTTTTCATGTCATGTTTGCAGTTTAAACACCTCACCTGAAAGTTTCGTAGTGATGTCTATCCATATTTCCCGTCAAAAAATCGAAAACAGACATATCCATCAGATCGTGTAGTCTTCTTCCTTTGTCATATGGCGGTATTTCTCGCACTAACTGGCAATAGTTGGGATCTGTCTCCCACTGGGCTTTTCGTCGTTTGTGATAAGATCTTCTCCATGGGTGCCTCCATACCTGCGAACAAATGTACTGTTTCGAAACATTCGCAAGGATTTCTTTGGTTTATGGATTGAATTGTACGAAAGCGTCTAGGAGTAACTCAAATAAAATGAAACTATTTTCCTAAAGAAATTCAATATATTCGATTTATTTTCAGTATATTGTGTTTCTTTTCAATGTATTGGCTTTCTTTTCAATACATTGGATTTCTTTTCAATGTATTGGATTTCTTCTCAATATATTGGATTTCTTCTCAATATATTGGATTTCTACTCAATATATTGGATTTCTTCTCAATATATTGGATTTTTATTCAATACATTGGTTCTCTTCTCAGTATATTGGATTTCTTCTCAATATATTGGATTTCTATTCAATATATCGGATTTCTATTCAATATATTACATTTCTTGTTAATATATTGGATTTATTCTCAAAATATTGGAATTCTATTTAATATAATGAATTTATTCTCAATATATCGGATTTCTATTCAATATACCGTGTGACACAGACTCATGGTACACGCTCTTTTCTCCTTTGTTTCTGTAGCTATATTTCTGAAATTTGAAACATTGAATATGCTCACTATAGGGCACTTTTTGATATATTTGGAAAAAAAATCCAACTTCTGGTTTATCCGGAAATGACATCAACTTTCGATTTTCAAATGAATATATTATTACATTTTTGAAATCTCCATATTTTCTGAATCCAATGATACCTCATAGTTTTATTACATTCATCAGAACACCCATTTTATTTTTCGATCTAGAGAGCCATGAACTCCCTAAAATTATTCCAAATAATCAAAATAATGCTACACTATCGTAATTTCGATTTAAAAAGTATCGTGTTTCAAAATACGTAGCAAAATATGCCGTTATTAGAAGGTCTGAATCTAAATTCAGCTTAAGTTGCCTGAGAGCATAGGTAACTTTCTTAAGGCGTTTAGATAAATCCTCAATGTTAAGATCAAAACCTATTTTTTCATCAAGTATCGGCCATAAAAGCTTAACATGGTCTTCGGATGGAGAGATGGTGCTCATAACAAGATTTGTGTTTTTGATTCGTTGATGAATAAATAACTGCAGTTGAACCAGTTTTTTGATAATTGTTCTGCTTTGTTCAGAGTTTGTGCTGCGTCGTTTTCGTGGGATTCACTAGATATTGATGTGACTCTCTGGTCCAGATTGGACCAGACCAGACTGGAACATCGTTGAAAAATATTATAAATAGTAGGGGCCCTGAATCAAACCCTTGTGGGACACCAAAGACGCGGACGTCTGGTGTATCTATACAAACCTTTGTCGGAGCTAGTTTACTGGACGGCAGGAATGCGGCGAAGCTCCCTTCTAGAGTATCCGGATTTCCGCAAATGGCATGGGAAGTATCGCAGTAGTACGAACATTTTCCGTGGAAGCACAGGTTTTCGCTAGGAGAGACGAAGAAGGTGTTCAGCAGGTCCCCTTCGGCTTTTTGGTAGATTTCAGTGGTCATGTTCAGAAGTCTTCCCGTTACGGGCATTGCTCGTCTGAATCCGAATAATCTGAAAGGTTAGGAGACACATTGAAAGAGTTAGGCATATTAAGTATATAACAACATTTGAAATAAAAAAGGGCAGCTTCATAAAGATGTTCAGACATAAAATAAAGAAATGGCTACTAAACAATAACAAGATTTATACCCACAAAATGATTGTCCTGAAAAATTTGAGCTCGAAAAATGAAAATTCAGCGATCGGACGTATGCTAGGCATATGGAAGATTCATTTGCAAAAGAAATCACATTACCAGCTACAAATGACACCATGTATAATAAAATGATTAAAGCATTGGGATCTAGGCGTTTAAGAGTATTCTGAAACAGACTTTGATGTTAATTTTGTGATGAAAAAATCCCAGTTTTTCACTTTTCAATTGGTCATAGTTAGCCGTGAAAAATGAATATACGAATGTTTCTTCAACACAAAGGAAGGTATTCCTGAGTACTATAATTTGAAGAAAAAAAAATTTCAAATTATTTTATTCTCAATGATAGATGAGGGTGTGGCTACGCAAAGGGGGACACACTGTATGACAATCTAGTAGTGAAAAAACAAAGTCATATAAGATTTGGAGTTAATGAAAGAGTTGAAATAAGGGCGCGATCTTGTAAAAAATACTAGGTTGCTGATGCATTTTCTCGCCAATGGCAATCGACAGAATGAAATCTGATATCGTTAGGAACCCGAAAAAAAATCCCCATAAGGTCAGCTAATGAGATAAATGTTCGGGCCGTCTCTTTGAAAAATAGAAATTAATAAAACACAAAATATGAAACAAAAATAAATAAAACTATATATTTGTCATCACGCACAAGTTACAACCAACAACTTTAAAATAATTTTATTTGTCGAACTATGTATACATATATTTGTAATGAATAAATATTATATTAATAATATACGTGAAGAAATCGATCATTGTATTTGCTATTATTGTTTGGTATCATAGAAATATACTCAAGAAAAACTTCAAAAGTACTGAGAAAAGTAATGTTTGAATGTACGACTACAAAATTGTGTTCAAACCAAAGGTGACAAATATTTATATATAGGGGGTTTCAAATTCAGTATCAAGATTTAAGAAGCGTATGTTTTAGGTCAAAATAAGATTTTTTTTTCTAGAAAGTAAAAGCATTGTTTCGTTGAAAATTTTTAATCAAATCTATCGAATTACAAAAAAAGGATTTTAAATTTTTCTTCGATAACGGTTGAAAATGCTTAAAAATTACAAGATACAAAAAAATTTATAAACAAACCAAATAATCTTTTTCATATTTTAGGCGCACTACAAAAAATTGTATGGGGCGAAAAATGGCCTGATAAGGATATGGCTTATTACGTTTAATAATTTTTTTGTGGAAGTTGGTTTACTGTGGTTTACTGTGGATTTTTACAATTACTCGGCGTGCAGCCCTACTAAAACTTACCCCATCTTTTGAATTTGTTCTCAAAAACTGGAAAAGCTATGCAGAAATATATTAAAAAATCTTGAAACTTCAACGCTTTGTAGATGAGTATCGAAGCATTTGCTGACACATGTTTATAGGAAAAAAGTCTTCAAAATCTCGTTAATAAATTTTGAAACACACTGTAAGTGATTGAATTCAGAAGTTCAAATTCGAATCCTCATTAGTGAAAGTTCACCTACTGCACTGTAGTAATTACTTGACAGGTGATTCTTTAGCAGGACTTTTTTTATAGTTCAATAATGGAATGACCTCCAAATAACTTTATTACTGGTGGGTGAAATAATAATAATTAATATTGTCGATGAATTCTTCGATTCCGTCTTCCTAACTTGTCTTTCCTGTCTGATTGATGAAATACTATATGCTGCATTGTACAGGAATAAAGTTATGTAGTCCTTCAACCCTGATAAAAAAGTTTCTTTCGAGTTGGGAATGACGGGTATAACTTTCAGTAGAGTCGGAAATACCACCCGCATAACACGTTCTTATTTAACTTTGGTCTGAGTTCGTGAAATGAACAGACTGTAGCGGATGAATGATGGGCGACACGACAAATTTTGGAAACCGTTTTGGTGGATTCTTCACAGTATATCTGCAAATTTTGTAGAGAAACTCACAAAAAATAAGTATTTCAGCATGTAAAATAAAACTTATTTTCGCGTTGGGCATTAAACTATCCGCGGGAAGAAAAGCATTATTTTCCTCCCTTGGTATATAAATAGCTATAACAAGTGGAATTAGGCTTACTCGGCAAAAAAATATAATTTCCTCCATGAAAATGGATTTTCAAAATCCAGTCTTTCGCGAAGTTCAAAATATTATTTTCTATGAATGATGGCCTACACGAGTCACGGTGTTTAACTTTATAAATATATCGGATTGCTCATTTTTGAAGTATCTGAACAGTTTTCAACAGATCAAGCTACGCACTTCCCAAAAGGGTATCGCGTACCTTAAATGTGACTCAATTGAGGAGTAATATGCTGGTTTAGCAGTCTGGGATCCCAGCGGATCCAGAGGATACTTCACTTGTCAGATGCTCGACATGTTTTTCGAACTATAATTTTTTGTATATGAAGAGTCCTAAGAATTTGGAACTATATGTGCAGTGTTTTCAATGACACCGTTATCCGAAGAAAAATGATCGAGTGTGCATATGAAAGTAAGCATGTGTCTTATTGATTTTGAATGAAAGCCAATTTGAGTCAAACCACAACTTGATCTCTTTCACATCATTGGAAATTTTGTACTCCAGATCTTCTACTGTTTTAATATATTACAAAATAGTGGTATCATCTGCAAAGCGTATCGATATTTGAGAGATCATTGTCATGTCTAAAGGTTCCGTCAAACCAAAGCGGGAACGCGGGAGCGGGAACCGAACTTTGGAACCGTGCGAATTGCTTGAAAAACAGTACACGTAGCAAACCATATGCAGTGCGGCTTTTTTAGCCTCCCCCTCCTGTTAACTTTTGAACGGTTCGACGTACAAAAATGAATAAAAAACCGTTTGGAGGGTTTCACCGATACTACTTTTTGAAACAAAAAATATGGTGATTGCTCGACAGGGGGCGCGGGGAGCACATCAATTCAAAATTTTTAAATGGCATGGGGGGTCGAGTGTCACATCGTTGAAAAGATAATTCAATTCTCTTTATAACCATCTAATTTTTTTAAATTTCGTTAATATTTTTTTGAAATTCAAATTCGAAATATCAAATATAAATGCGGATCTGAAAACTAGTCATAGCTTGATAAATTTGAACGGTTTGTTGTGGAATAATGAAACCAAAAACATTGCAAAGAGTATTATCGATACTACTTTTTGAGAGAAGAAATATTGCAATTACAGTACAGATGGCGCTGGGGGAAAATTTCGATAGGCATAAAAATCGAAATTGGGAAAAAATTCCTCAACTAAATTCAAAAATATTTAGATGGTTGTAAAGAGAATTGAATTATCTTTTCAACGATGTAACACTCGACCCCCCACGCCATTTAAAAATTTTGAGTTGATGTGTCTCCCCGCGCCCCCTGTGGAGCAATCACCATATTTTTTGTTTCAAAAAATAGTAGTAGTGAAACCCTCCAAACGATTTTTTTTCATGTTTGTACGTCAAACCGTTCAAAAGTTAACAGGGGAGGGGACTAAAAAAAGCCGCACTGTATATTTCGTTGCTTGCATGTATTTTGGAATACGAATAATTATACCAGTATAATGTCCTACTATAGAATTTAGTCTCGGATTCATCTCGTTCCCGCTCCCGCTCCCGCGTTCCCGCGTTGGTTTGAGGAAACCTTAAAAAAGTATATAGGACCAATCACAAATTCTTGAGGCACTTCAGAAATTATCTCAATTTGCTTCGAGTATTCACTAATTCTAACAGTTTGCCTTCGACCTATGAGAATGAATAATTTCAACTGCTAATTTCCAAAAACAATTTAGAACGTTATTATAAATATTTTACCTGTCTAAGTGGAAGGCGGCAATTTCTGCATTATGACGTTCGTAGTCCGTAAAGTAGAAGTGATTGGGAAGGGTCTGTTGTTCTCTAGGGAACCTGAAACGAAATAAAATGTTTAGGACACGTCACAGCAGAACGAAAAAAGATGCATCTTACGATGCATCAATCAGATGAACTTTTTGTCTTAAAATCGACCCCTGGAAGTTTATCCACATACTCTATCAACACCTTGTATACTATCCCGCCTTCGAAACAGTAAAACGGAAGAAAATAAAAAATAGTAGTCATATTGTTCTTCTCATGATGAATACAAGTGGAAGAAGGAGGAGAAAATATGCTTTGAAATCGAAAGCTATTGATATGGTTGATCATGGGCTACTGTTAGCAACGTTACATTACAATGGATTTGGAACCGGTGCAATAGAATTTATGGAGAAGTCACGTTCTGACAGGAGACAGATTGTCAAATAAGGGAATCATGAAACCACACCACTGAAACTTGATTGCAGAGTACCACAGGGATCCATATTAGGGCCTCTGTTATTTCCAATATACAGATCTACCTTCAGGAAATGCGTGAGAAATTGCCAATCTCATTTATATGCTGTCGATATACAAATATACTATTTTCATCCTCGTTCAGAAATGGATAAAAGTTATATTATTATTAACGAAGACCTTGCAGCACTTTCAGAACTAGCTGATGAATATTGTATGTATATAAAGCCTTCTTAATCTCAGGCAATATCGCAAGGTTTCTAGGGATAAATATGCAGCTTCTGTGATATTGAAATAAATAATCAAAAACTGTTCTGTCTAATGTCAAAAAAAAACCTAGGACTATGTTTAGATTTAGATCCCAACTCTGATTAGCATGTAAACCGTGTAATAAGAAAATGTAAGACTATATAATATATAGCAATAGAGCTATACTGAATAGAAAAACCCAATTTGTTTTGTGTAAATCTCTTGTATTATGACAAATGAACTATTGCGACATACTGTATGGACCTTGTCTAAGAGCATTTCAAAATAGCTGATTTAAAAAAATGCAAAATATGTGTGTTAGAATGATATTCAACAGTAGGAAATTTCAAAGGGGAGTTTCGAGCAAATCGACTGAACTGAAATGGCTTTCAGTAAAACAGAGGCTTTACTTGCACGGTGATATAATTTTTTTTTAGTGATAACAAATAAATATCCCAAATATATTTACAAGAAAATTAGAATCAGAATAAGTACATATAATAAAATATGTTCTTCACATTTCTATATTATTTATGGAGTACTAGCTGGTTAGAAATAAATAAACTTGAAAAAAAAACTTTTTAGAAAAAAGCTTTGATTTGAATGCGCTAAAAAGAAGAAAATAAAGTTTGAATTGAATTATTATCAATTTGTTATATTATAAAATTTTAACTTTTACAAAAGCTTGTCGCTAGAAGTATCTATGTATTTCTTATTATAAATTAAATTTAAAATTACCTCAAGATTTATTAGCGCGACAAGCTTTTATGTAATTTAAAACTTTATAATGAAACAAAATGATGGGTTTAATTCACTTTGAAATTTATTTTCTCCTTCTTAGTACATTTAAATAAAAGCCTTTCTCTTAAAAGTTTTTTAAGTCTATTTACACATTTCTTTTTCAGTTTTCTCTAAAATTATTCGACGATTCGATGTTTATCACAATTATTACGAATTTGACTTTCGTGAGGTATCGCTACTATAGAGATTTTCCAATTTTCTACGCATTCTCATTCTAGATAGAGGATTAAAATTGTCCAAAACTATATCATTCGATGGTTAGATATTTTTCATTATTTTAACGGATTTTTCCGATTTTGTTTTCGCAAGTTTTCGCAACTTTTTTAAAAAGAGGGGAGGAAGCGAGCCCACCGGCAGACAAATTTTTTGTCGTAATTTTCCATTCATGAAATTGTTGAACATTTTCCCGAATTTCTACGCGTTCTCCATCTAGCTTTCGAGGGGTAAGAGGGGTACATTTTTCTGAAACCGTATTATTCAATGGTCATAAGGAGGGACAGGGGGTTGAAATTTTTTTAAACCATAATATTAGACGATCAGATATTTTTCACTATTTTTACGGATTTTTCCTATTTTAATTTCTAGAGTTTTCCAACTTTTTTTGAGAAAAGGGGAGTCGTGAGCCCCACCATACCTAATTTTTTTTTCGTTGTGATTATTGACGTCTAAATCCGTCAAGAAAACGTCCAAAACCCTACACGTTCTCTATCTGGCTTTCGGGGGGCAGGGGGGACAATTTTCATAGGATGAGAGGAAGTGGTTCTAATTTAGCTCACAAGATTTGTACCCATTTGACACACACAAACAGAGCAAGTTAAATAAAAGGTTTTAATAATTTTAAATAATAAAATAGGTCTATTTAACTTTTAGGTGATAGAATTGATACAGCTTTTTTGGTGTGCTGAACAATCAGTTTTTTTTAACTTCATGTATTTTCACCATACTGAATACATTTCTTATATTATTTTATCCAGAATATTTCACCTGGAACAAGTTGAAAGTTACAAAAGTTACAAGGTAAAAATTCAAAACTTAATCCCAAAGTTTCTTTTATTTTTTCTCTAATCACACGGATACTCTATGAACGAAATAGGACTATAATGTTTAGTTGAATGGACTTTTGTGTTGGTTTTATAAAAAATGTGATATTTTGGAAAATTGAAATTTGCTCCAGTTGCTCCATTTGCTTCGCCATCCAAACCATGTTGGTAGATAGATAGATAGATTTATTTGACAACTTTACATAAAATGTTTGCTGCAAGTCACACGTTACAAGGTATTGTACATATATACATATATACATAGAAAGTTACTTATGACATCTACAGTCACTAGTTGAAACTTAATTTGACACGAACCAAGGAATCCAAAGTAGAGGTTTGTCTACAAATTGACAGGCACGAAACAGCTGTCAAATGTTGAAACTCTCGGAATTAAAACGAAATATACTCTATTTTCACATATATACATATATACATACATATACATAACAATATAAAAATATATACAATTATAAATGACCATTTACATATAAGTCAACACAGTATAAAATTACAATTACAATATAGAATCGATCACATAGATTCGGAAGTAGTTACAAAAAATTAATACAAACATACATATAATATATAACCCAATAAAATACATATACAACAATGAAATGACCCTGGCAAGGTAAAAATAATCTTTAAGAAAAAGTTGAATTCAAATATTCCCCAATGTTATAAAAACAGCTTTCCAATATAAACGATTTAATTTTATGTTTAAAAGACTTCAGGTTGAGTAGCTTGATATATTCTGGTAAGTGGTTGTAAAGGTTTATATTCAGGGAGTTTTTTTGAGACTTTGTTAGTCTAAAGCACGGTTTTACGAGCAGGTCAGCATTTCTGATCTGATAGTGATGTACATCCAGATGTTCAGAGAATTGACTTTTATTTTTATGAATTTCAAGAACGGTGTTACATATATGAAAAGAGATGGTAATAGTAAGATTCCCACGCTTTTGAAAAGCACAAGTACAATGATCTAGAGCCAAAACTTGAAAACCTTCAAAGTTAGGGGTTCATTTTTGTACTCCCACAAAATCCACAAAACAAATGAATGAAATCCATTCGATGTTTTGTCAGCATAGCATGGCAATGTCCTAACGATAAGACAAACTCATTATGAATCCATGCAAATCAACGTTAACAGAGTACACCCAGGCTGGATGTAACATTTAGAAACTGTCGGAACTACATAGACCGATAGGCTATAAATTTCGTATAGAAACAGCAACCCTCTGAATAATTCAACGGTCAATATAACAACATCACCAATAGGTGCTATCAAATTGAACTTAGTTGAATTCAAACCACTTACATCCAGATCAATGACTAGTTTGTAAATGTAGGTAGACATGGGTCCTAAACGTTATTATTTATTTCACAACTTTACTATTCAGAATGAACACGTATAATAATAATGATAATAATAATTCATTGCATTGATCATACAAAATGATATAGGAATCGTGGAGAGTATACGTACAAAACACACACAAAATGGAACATCTACATATCAAAAAATAAATATGCATTTGAACAATTTTAACATTGAAATGGTAACAAAATTTTAAAATTTCCTCTGAAGAAATTCTTTTACAGAATAAAAACTTCCTTTCAGTGAATAGTTATACAGGGTGAGTCAGGCTGAACGCCTCGGACTCTCGTGGCCATATGGTATTTTTTTTCAGTGAACGGCCTGAGGGAGTACATGTATGTCGATCTGAAGCACATTTTAAAATAATGATTTTTATACAAGGTGTTTGAAATAAGCGTGACATATCAAAGTAATGTTTTTTTTAATGGAACACCCTGTATTTTCTTACATTTTTAAATTTTTTGAGAAAAAATAAGCTGACTTTGCTAAAGTTTCCCTATACCTAACTCTCTCCATTTATGAGATATTCAACTTTTTCTCAAAATGTAACGTTGTCAAAAAAATTCAATATTGTTGCAATTATCCACTGCATGTGTACGAAATTTTTACCGGTCATTCTTATCCCTTTCAGCTAGTTACTGCAACTTCAGACAACGATCAATATTATACAGTGTGTTTTATATTGTCAGGAACACTTACCGCATATTTGAATTCCAATAACTTTGTTATTTCAAATGGAACACCCTGTATTTTTCCACGTGAAAAGATTCACCATTTCATTTTCTTTCGAACCATGTAATATGTCCCTATACCTACATATGGTGCTTCAGGAGTTTTCAAAGCCTTTTTGTAAACCAATATAAGTTTCAAAATAATAAAATTCCATCAACCGGCTGATGTCAAATACTGAAAAAAGTAGTTCTCCATTATCTTTAGTAAATTGAATTTAACACTCTCTACTTACAGTTGATTTTCTTTGGCCGGCCACTCACGTACAGTTTTAACTGTCAGTGAAAACTGTGCAGTTAAAACTGACAGTTTTAACTGTGAACTGATATGTACACAGACGTGCAGTTCAATTGTGCATTCCTTCAGTTTTCTCCATGGATTCAAACGGGGACGACGATATGGCCGCGGTCGGTTTACTGTTTGCAATGTTATTACAAAAAAGAAAAAAGAAAAAGCGTAAACAGTGGTGCAAGAAGTGGCTACAAAAACGAAATGCATCTTCCCACATAAATTTATTAAAAGAATTAAGGGAAGAGCCATTAGATTTTCTCAATTATTTACGCATGACTGAAACAGTGTACCAAAAATTACTTTCCTTGGTTTCTCCTTTGATTAAGAAGCAAGATACAGTCATGAGAAAAGCAATATATCCACACGAAAGATTGACTGCAACCTTGAGATTTTTAGCAACAGGACGTTCGTATGAGTGTCTGACATTTTCTACAAGAATATCTCCTCAAGCACTCGGACAAATTATCCCAGACACATGTGCAGCCCTTTACAAAGTGTTGAGGGAGTATATGCAGGTATGTACAGATTTGTTCATTTATAATTTCTGAAAGAATAATTAAAACATGTGTTACTAGAAAACTGCTTTTATTTGTACAAAGGAATCGAATTGAATCAAAGAATTGACTTAAAATTAGAATTCAAAGTTAAATAATGGTTTGTGCCTAATTCCTTCATACATCACGGAAAGAAGAAAAATAAGAGGATGTTGAGCTGTTCTGAGAATAATGACTTTCTGACAGTGTGGGACTTGGACTCATATTATTTAAATAAGAAGGTGCTGAGTTGTTCTCAGAATAATGAATTGCTGTTAATGAGCTAGGTGTCTCTCTTGACGGTGACGGTGCGGTACTTGGAGTACAATTATTAATATAAGAGGATGCTGAGTTGTGAGAGTAGAGGGATTGACCACTTCTGTTGTTCTGAGTTTCTCTGAATGACGCACCTATAACCGTTGACGGTGTCTGAGTGGTATTAGGCAGTTGCCGTCCTGATAAACTGTAATGATCCATTGGCGATGGCATTAGAGAATCCATTTCAGTCTCAAATAGCACGTCTAGTATTTTTTTTTCCGCAATGAGTGCCTGACGTTTTCCTAGACTTCTCAATCGCACAGCAACTGTTTTTCCTAGCAGATCATACCGGTCAGATTGTTCCCTAGGTGCTTTGAAGTGGTCACGCACTGTAGTCAGCACTTCTGTTGACAGTTCATCATTCAGCTTTCTTTTTTTATTCAAACCAGGCCTTGAAAGTGGTGGCCTTTGTTGTTTTGCTGGAACATTCTCAGTTGCTGATGTAGCGCCATCAACATCATCGTTTACTGCTTGTTCAACTGGACGTGGAGTGTCAGTCGATTCCTAAAAAATAATACGATATTGTTAAAATACTAAAAAACTCAAAACGCACCTATTTTAACATTAAATTTATTGTGTCCTGCTTGTTTCAGTGTCCTAAGTCAGAAGAAACATGGCAGGAGATTGCAACTTTGTTTGCAGACAGATGGCATTTCCCACACTGCATCGGTGCCATGGATGGCAAACACATTGATATAATTCCACCTGCTAACTCTGGATCTTATTACTATAACTACAAAGGCAAACATAGTATGGTACTTCTAGCAATAGTTGACGCAAAATACCGATTCATAATGGTGGATTTTGGAACAAATGGACGAATTTCCGATGGAGGTGTTCTTCAGAACACATCTTTTTTTGAAAGACTGGTGAACGAGAGTTTAAATATTCCCCAGCCTGACGATGTTACCGACAATTTCAAGAATGTTCCGTATGTCTTCGTTGCGGACGATGCGTTTCCTCTCAGAACGGATATTTTGAAGCCATTTCGGCAAGGACTCACAGATTCCGCCGAAAAAGAGATTTTTAACTATCGATTATCTCGAGCAAGGCACACTGTCGAAAACGCTTTTGGGATACTTGCCTCACGGTTTCGTATCTTTCAGTCCGCAATTAATTTAGAACCACGGAATGTAGAGAAGGTAGTGATGGCTGCTTGTGCTTTACATAACTTTTTGATTGAACATCAATCTAGTACATACGCCCCTGCAACCTGTATGTATCAAGAAAATAGTCATGACGGGTCTATTATTTCTATCGGTTGCGATAGTTCTCAATCGAACATGATTCCACTTAATCGTCGTGCTGGAAATATTGGTAATGAGGCAAAAAAAATCAGAAATAATTTCATGACCTATTTCATGAATGATGGCAAACTCCCATGGCAAGATAACCACATATTAAAAAACAAATAAATACCTTATGCACAATAATGATATCGTGTTTTTCTTACCTCTTCACTTTCACTGTCCAGATTTGAAGTTGACGCTCTTGGGGTGTCTTGATCATGTAGAAAATCAAACAGGTCATAGTACCAAAGCACCGGTTTGTAAATGCTGTCTGCAGATGTTCCAGACTTCTTTGTTGCCTCAACTTTCTTTCGCTCTTTGCGAAAAGCTGACCTCAGGCTGTTTATTTTGGCAAGAACAGTTTGTTTTGTGGCACCAGGTTCCAATTCCTCCAACTTCTTTGCCAATTTATTGTATGCTGCATCCTTTTTTGCACGATCATGGTAATCAGCAGATTTAACTTGCCATAAGCAAGGTTCCGATCTATATAGTTCGATAAACTCAACAATAACTTGGTTTTGTTTACGCGACATGTTGATGCACAGGCTGTCGACACTAACTAAACTGACAAGTGTGGAATATGCCAGTTCAAACCGCCACACACACTCAGTTCAGTTTGTCATTTCAGTTAAAAATATGAATAATTTCATTTCTCTCAGTTAAACTGTACAGTTGAAAAATTGGAGTTGAACTGTGACTAAAATAGCCACACACGTACCGTTGTAACTGACAGTTATAACTGCACAGTTCAAACTGACAGTTAAAACTGTACGTGAGTGGCCGGCCTATGGAGCATTTGTTATATCGGTCCATCTGGATATACTAATTTTGGGGTTACTGGTTAAAAAAAAAACAATATTTAGCAATTAAAGTTTAAGTGAAAATTTAAAAAATCATAAGGAATGTTCAACGTGACCACCATCTACTTCAATACAGCATCTTACTCTTTTTTCGACTTTCGACTTTCATATCATCAGGTGGGTGGTGTACTGTAAACAATATTCTTGATATATCCCCATAAAAAAGTCCAAATGTGTAAGATTGGGGGATCTTGCTGGCCAGTTATAAGGACCACCTCTCCCTATCCATTGATCTGGAAATTTTCTGTCCAGACAACGTTTGAAATGTGCCGGAGCACCATCTAATTGTAGCCACATCTTCTTTCTCAAATTCAAAGGAATATTTTCCAGAAGATTCCAAAAATCTCTTTTCATGAATCTTAAATATTTCCTTCCATCCAGATGCCCGTCAAAGAAATAAGGACCAATTATGGTGTCTCCTATGATTCCACCGAATGAGTTAACACTCCACCGGTTCTGGCGATCGACGGTTCGAAATAAATGTCTGTTTTCGGTGTCATAATAATGAAAATTATGTCGATTCACCATGTTGATTCGTCAGTGAATAAAATATTCTCAAAAAAGTTCATATCTTCGCCAACTCGTTCAAGATACCATAAACAGAAATCTATCCTGCGGTCAAAGTCCCTTCCATACAAATGTTGATGCAGCTGAATGTGATATGGATGATATTTGTGTTTTCTAATAATTCTGCTAACGCTCGATTCACGTATACCTGTGGCATTTGCAATGGCTCTGGTACTAGTATTGGGATCTTCAATCACATGTTGTAAAACTTCGAAATTGTGTTCCTCATTCCCAGTAACTGGTTTCGATAGCTCTCGAACAGTGTACTCGATACTACCTGTTTCTCTAAGGGCCGGTATTATAAACATCTCTCGAAGTTAACTTTAATTTTAACAGTCAAGTTAACTTCAGCTTTGAAATGGCAGTTTTATAAAAGTCTCATTTCTGGAATAAAAAGAAGAAGAAGGCAAATGTGTAACCTAGAATTTATCGCAATTTCTTTTGTGACATTTCTAATTTTCTAATAAATAATAAAACTGCTAGCAATAGATTTGAGAATCTTCCAGAACTCCAACAACTACCAAGAATGAACATGTACGAAATCTGAGTGTAATTAACACTTGTATTACTGGCGATAGAAGATGATTTCAAAAATTGAAAATACTTATAATTCTACAGTAATTAGAACTAGAAATGTTGACTTATTAGTTGGTCTTTGTAAATTTGCCTCACTAATGTGCCCCTTTAACAAGCATAATATACAGACTTTCTTGATGATCGAAATAATCGAAATCCGTTTTCATTTGTTTTCAAATTCTATTTCGTTCCACAATATAAAATGGTTTAACAGATTTCTAAATATCCTTCGACGCCAATATCCTTCAATAATAATCACAGCATCTCCTTCATTGTCCCTTAAAAGTTCCTCGAAAATAACCAGGATATCGTTTGCTAACATTATTGCGAGAAAAAAACAATCAAATTGAGGTTTTATGCTAAATTATTGATAGAAGAACTGTCGAAAACCACCATTTTCTGGAAAGTTAACTTTAACTGATACCCCTTCCTACCAATAAAGTTAACTCCTACATTTTAAAGTTAACTGTAAGATGTGACGTCATTCCTCGAGTTAACTTCGAGTTGTCTGTCAAAATAGTTTTATAATACCGGCCCTAAATCTGGCTAATAATCTTTCGAATACATTTTTATCATGATGCTCTTGATCTGGGTATTTTTGTGCATAAGCCCTCGACGCTAATAAGCAATTTTCGTAACACTCTCCAATATTATCATATTGATTCTTTCTTGAAGTGTGAAACTTTTCATTTTACTCCTCAAATTTGAGAACACTTGAACAAAACGATTTCAACACAAACTTATGACAAAATTTGACGTTATTTGTCAGAAGCCCGCTTGGAACAACGCAATTGAACACAGTTGAACGCATTACTCAAGTATCCATGGCATCAGCCTACTTGATGAAATAATGTCAATGCAAAAAGTTCATCGGATTTTGAAAATGCTTCGATAACTTCTGAAGCACCACATTTAGTATAGGGACATATATGGTTTGAAAGGGAATGGAAAGGTGAATATTGTTACGTGGAAAAATATAGGGTGTTCTATTTGAAATAACAGTTATTAGAGTTCAAATATGCTGTAAGTGTTCCTGACAATATAAAACACACTATATAATATTGAACGTTATCTGAAGTTGCAGTAACTAGCTGAAAGGGATAAGAGTGACCGGTAAAAATTTCGTATTCATGCAGTGGATAATTGCAATGATATTGAATTTTTTTGACAACGTTACATTTTGAGAAAAAGTTGAATATCTCATAAATGGAGAGAGTTAGGTATAGGGAAACTTTAGCAAAGTCAGCTTATTTTCTCTCAAAGAATTAAAAAATGTAAGAAAATACAGTGTGTTCCATTAAAAAAACATAACTTTGATATGTCACGCTTTTTTCAAACACCTTGTATAAAAATCGTTATTTTTAAAATGTGCTTCAGATCGACATACATGTACTCCCCCAGGCCGTTTACTGAAAAAAAATACCATATGGCCACGAGAGTCCGAGTCGTGCAGCCTAACTCACCCTGTATAATAAACTAGTGTATTAATGAAGGCGATTAATGATCGAGATATTTCAACGCGCAAGCGAAGAGAGCACGTTAATTTTCGAGATCAATATTCGCATTTTAATATTAGAGTTAATTACATTTTTTCCATCTACTTCTTCTCTCTTGTTGAAATGAAGGACTTCAAATTTTTTACACCTTATATGGGAAATTCAAATTTCTTCAATTTTTGATATGTTGTAGGATTGATCATTCTGTGAAATGTTTCAATAGGCGCAACACGATCCTATTATTAATTTTCGAGATACAGGGTGTTGAATAATGAAAAGTAATCACTTTTCATCACTCCGTATCTCCCAAGTTATGATTTAGTTCTAATTTATCTTCTGTGGTATTATCATCACATCCTTGTATGACAAATTAGTACAGGGCGATTTCACTTGATAATAATGCTATTTTGAGATTTTCGTTTTTGGGACACCTTGTAGTAATAAACCCACCCAAAATGACAAAATTCTCGTGAAGAATGTTAAATGATGTGTTTCATCGTAAACAGAGTCGAATGATGTCAATTTGAAAAATTAGTTATACTTTAATAAACAAAAACCTTGATTTTTTTCATCACCCTATAGCTCATAAGGAAGTCCAAAAAGGTAGCGATATTTTTCCATGGGAGACCGTGAAATACTTTCATTCATTTTGTAGAAAATTTTCATCGGAATCCTATGACGAGTTTTTCATATACAAGACGAAAAATGTGTGAAAAAATCTAAAATCTGTACATTTCCCCATTGTTATATTTTCACCCCAGTTTTCGGGATTTTAAGTTTTCAGTAAAATAATAATCAGTTATAATACCATACAATAGCGTAGCGTCTAGTAGGCGATTCAATAGAGAAGTTATTTTTCATGATTAGTGTTTCTCAGAAGTCATATTATACTTGTTTCATTCGCAGAAATTCCATTTTTCGAATTTTCACTCTATAAAACAATAAAATTTTTAATGTCTCAAAATAGCATTATTATTATCGCCCTGTACTATAAATAAATTTGGACATGAATTTCTCATGAATTTGTCACACAAGGATGTGATGATAATACCACAAAAGATAAATTTGAATTAAATCATAACTTGGGAGATACGGAGTGATGAAAAGTAAATAGTTCTCATATTCAACACCCTGTATCTCGAAAACTAGTCATAGGATGGTGTTGCGCCCATTGAAACATTTCATCAGAATTATCAATTGTACAACATATCAAAAATTAAAAAAATTAGACGGAGAGCCATTTTCCAACATAAAGTGTGCGGGGTGGTCCTTTATCGTCGATATCCATTTCAGCGTTCATAACATCTGAATTCGTTTATGTCTGGTTCCATATCCAACAATCATGCATTCATAGAGAGATCGACCATTAACGACAAATCGATCGTTAATAATGGTAATCAATGGTCGATTTCTCGAAATTATGTTGTTTCACACTCTGTACTTTGTGTAATAATGTGTGTATTTCGAGCACAATGTGTCATTGCCACTCTATATAGATTACTTTCATTGTCGAGCGACAATCAATAATTTTGCGCTCTTAATACACAATTTTTTCGCAAAAATCAATGGAGAAACAAAAAAATTGTATTTTTAAATGCTCAATTGAAAAAAATTAACATACAAATAAAACAGTGGCGGATAATGATATGTCCTAATATTAGATAAATTACCCTCTGCATGGGGCGCTACTGGAAATGAAAATTTTATTCTAAGTAGGTACACTCAAAGAAGCCCCTTATTATCTAAACATGCCAAGTTTTATCAAAATCAACCAAAAGAATTTCGAGTAATTAATAAAAAAAAATTCTTTTCTAAGAACTTTGACACCCTATATGCTCGTAGGGAAAAAAATCTAATTTTTGCCTAAAAAACTACTCCTAAATGTTTGGCGGCTCATCCCTGTATGACTAGATATTCAAGTTGAAATATGCATCGAAAGAATAAAAACAATATTTAAACTTCCTACTTTCATCAATATTTTTAATTTCTTCCGGCAATTTCATGTAGATCATCAAACCCATATATATGCAGGTGAATTTTGTGATACCCAATATTTATAATGTGGAATAAAAAAATTATCTTTTTGTCGTGTATCCACTTCATGATAGTTTTTATTTAGAATAAATTTAATTATGTCCTTTGAAACATTAGTGCATATTTCATAAATGTACAGAGAAAAAGTGTCAACAGATGATATTTGACAAACAATCCCCTACGAAAGTAGGTTGAAGGAACTCCTATCACTACTCTTAATATTCTTTTTACCAAAATGAAATGTATCATGAATGAAAGTTGAGTTACTCCACAAACATCCCAAATTTAATTCGAGACACTACTTGACAGCGGTACAAGGATAATAGCTGAGGCTCTTCTAAGACTTGTTTCAGATTACTGAATAAATAACACAAAGAGTTCAGTCTCTTCTTTAGGTAGGTATATGCAAGAACTTTTCCAGTTAATATTTTCTTCAGTCACTAAACACCAGAATTATTATTTTTGTATCGTCTATCAAGACATCGTTGCCGGAGACAGTTAATTGTAAACAGTTTATATGTCAGTTGTGAAGTATAACGATTTGTGAATTAGAGGCATTCAAATATAAAAAATTCAAGATACACCATTCAGAAATAGAGTCCAAAAGCAAAAGCACTTGCAACTGAGTCTTCTTTGAAGAACGTTGCACAAATATCTGTCATTTGTTGTTCAATATCCGTCGTGGCATTAGCCAGGGAAGTAGTTGTTTTCTGTCAGATTTTTGCCTCATATTTTCCACTTTGTGGAAATATGTGGAGAGAAGGGTACTTAGACCTTGTCGATTTTATTCTTATCATTTACTTTTTTGTTGTTTTAATTTCGTCCTTATCCGATACTATCAAAGAGGTGTCATCAGCATACATCGTTACATAAGAGTTTGTCAAGTACTTATCAATATCACTAGTGTACAAAAAAAATAGCCCCAGTATAGACCCTTGCGGAACTCCTCTGTTTACCAGTTTAGTTTCAGAACTAATACCTGTCACTGCTCCTAAAATGAGTTTTGGTATGTTAACGTATTGCAGTCGGCTAACTAAGAAAGAAGAGATCCAACTAAGAGCTGAATCATAGCTGTACAATTTTGACAATAAAACCTGATGGTTAACACAGTCGAATGCTTTGCTGAGATCACAAAAGATCCCTGCAGGACATTCTGTTGCTTCAAAATATTGTGTAACTTTTTCGAAGAATGAAATTGCATCAGTATTTGTTGATCGAATAGTTCTAAATCCATGCTGGTTTTTGCTAAAAATATCAAACTGCGCTTGTGAACTTATAACCAAAAATGGACCCTGATGGTGCAGAAATTATAGTTTTTTCTCATTTTCCATCACATCACAAATCGGACCCATATAATGCGCACTCAATGATATTGAACAATGAGGAGGTTCATTCGAATGGATTGAAATTACATTATGAATAATTATAATGGCAATAGTTGATGAATAATTCAGTCATCATTTTATTTGTTCATTACCAGTAGTGAACTTTTGTTCATTCGTGTAATGGACGTGTTTCATCACATAGGCATTTCAGTTGATGGAAGTGGCTGATACATTATTAATAGAAAAATAATCTGGCAATGAATGCGTTAGAACGTGAATCTAATAATATGATTATACAGGGTGATTCAAAAGTACTTTGACAAACTTCAGGAGGTGATTCCCCACAATATTCTAATATGAATTGCCCAAATAAACATATGTCCGGAAACGCTTCGTTTCCAAGATACAGGGTGTTGAAGTTTTATTTTTATTTTGGTTTTTTTCAAATAACTCTTGAAATACTGAACTTAATTGAACGAAACTTGGTAATAAGAGGTTTTTGAGGTGTCGAATTCGAACCTGATGTAATTATTTCTCTTACTCGTAGGGGGCGCCACCAAAACGTCTTTTTCTTTTTTGAAGATTCATAACTTTTTTGAGCATACTTCTAGCAAAATTTTCAGTAAAAAAATCGATTTCTCTATCATATCTACGTAAAAAAGCTACCCTTGTCAAAAGTCGCTGTAAGCAACCGTTTTCTAAATATTTGGACTTGAAAATTTCAAGTCAATTATTTGATAATCGATGCATGTTGAAGTTATTACCAATATTTTGCATTTTTCACAAGAATGCTTTGGAAAGGAATTTGACGTTTAAGTAAGTAGTTTTGGTAATTACATATTTTGTGACAATTGAACATTTTGTTGAAGTTTCCGTAAATAGAAGTAGAAAACACTAATTTTGAAAAAATGGATTATCTAAATAATAATGCTCATTTAGCCGATATGCATTTCGTTTATGGCCTTGAGGATGGCAATGCGCGCGAAGCAAGACGTATTTACCAGGAGCGATTTCCTAATCCAACATTTGCTAGTCTCCACCGTCGTTTGGCAGTAACAGGTAGCTTCAAGAGGGCATCTGATATTATTGGAAGACCACGAGCAGTCCGAATCCCAGAATTGGAAGAAGCTGTTTTGAACGCTATCGAGGAGAATCCAGAAACAAGTACAAGAATAATTGCTGAAGCTGTCAATTCTACTCAGTCCACAGTTTGGAGGATTATCCACGATCAACAGTTTTATCCATACCATATTCAAAGGGTACAAGCTCTTTTGCCACGAGACTTTCCCCAACGCATTACTATGTGTCAATGGTTTTTGAGAAAATTGGCTGAAAATCCTCAATTTTTAAGATATGTACTCTTCACGGACGAGTCAAACTTCTCCCGAAATGCTATCACAAACTTTCATAACAACCATGTTTGGGCTCTCGAAAATCCTCATGCAGTTAGTGAAAGGCATTATCAGTATCAATTTTCTGTAAATGTATGGGCGGCAATAATTGATAATTACTTGATAGGTCCTTTCTTTCTTCCGCTCCGACTGAATGGCGCAACTTACAGACACTTTTTAGAAAATAAATTGCCAGGACTACTTGAGAAATTCGTATCCGCATGTGGTTTATGCATGATGTGGCTCCGGCCCATTTTAGCGTTGTAGCCAGGGAATTCCTTAACACAGTCTATCCAAATCGATGGATCGGTAGGGGTGTAGAAGAACCTAACCAGCCGTGGGCACCAAGGTCCCCAGATCTAAACCCGATAGATTTTTATTTTTGGGGACATTTGAAGTCACTAGTTTATAAAACTCCAGTAGCGAACGAAGAAGATCTTCGAAACCGAATAGTAGACGCATGTGAAACAATAAGGAACACACCAATAATTTTTGAGCGGGTACAAGATTCAATGACTAGACGACTGACTGCCTGTATCTTCGCTGAAGGTGGACACTTCCAACAATTTATTTGAATACAATTTAGTTTCGTTTATTTTAGTTTATTCTACATATTCAAAATTTCCTGAAATAAAATGTTGACATTTCTTGCAAATTTTATTACTATTAATTATTACTATTGAATTATTATTATTAAATTACTATTTCGCTTAAGGATATCATAAAGGAACGTACCCAACAGTAATGACCTCTTCACGCGAGTAAAAAGTAATAGAATGGGTGGCGCTCCCTACAAAAAAACCAAAACTGCTTACTTAAACGTCAAATTAATGCAAATGCAAATGCAAAATAAAGGTAATAATTATTACATGCATAGATTATAAAATAATCCACTTGAAATTTTCAAGTCCTAATATCTAGAAAACGGTTGCTTACAGCGACTTGTAACAAAGGTAGCTTTTTTACGTAGATATGATAGAGGAATCGATTTTTTTACTGAAAAATGTGCTAGAAGAACACTCAAAAAAGTTATGAATCTTCAAAAAAGAAAAAGACGTGTTGGTGGCGGCCCCTACGAGTACGAGCAATAATAACATCAGGTGCGAATTCGACACCTCAAAAACCTCTTATCACCAAGTTTCGTTCAATTAAGTTCAGTATTTCATAAGTTATTTGAAACAAACGAATATAAAAATAATATTTCAACACCCTATATCTTGGAAACGAAGCGTTTCCGGACATATATTTATTTGGACAATTCATATTAGAATTTTGTGAGGAATCACCTCTTGAAGTTTGTCAAAGTACTTTTGAATCACCCTGTATATTATGATTTTGTTATTATGTTGTTGATTTTATTTCTAATTTAAATACTTTTGTATCATTATAATATACCTATAGGCTGGTGCCAAAACGAATTTTAAACGATTAAAATAAGAAAATAAAAGTAACAGGCAAGGTGGAAAATGTTATGGGGGTTCCAACTTCCAGTAAAAAGAATATTTAAATACAAAAACATCCAAAATGGTGAAATGAGGATGGAGTTTAAGAGCTGAAAACGTTTTTTGGGGATTTGCGGCGAAAAGGGCCTCTTAGCGGAAAATGTTCATTGGCAAAGTTGTAGATAAAAAAAATCAAAAACTTTTCAGTTTTTAATTTTTCTCTCGCGTATAATTGAAATGAAAATTCGTGAGCGTATGTCTTTTTTGGTGTGGTATAAGCATTATTTTTTTGGCAATTCAGAAGACGACTAGGTTTCGAGTTATATACATTTTCGAAAAAACTACCCTTATTTTCCACGAACAATTGTTCTGGTGTTTTTTTGTATTTCGAAGGACTTTAAAACATCATTCCAATTATACAAATCAGTAAAACGCAAAGTCGTCTCCACAATTTAATTTCCCATCTAGTTCAATAGGATGGTAAAACGGTGACTGACCGCTCGCTATCAATCAGATAGCCGTCCAAAAGTAGAAGTAATACATGTTTCGATCCTATATAGGACCATCATCAGCTGTTCAAGAAAATTCTACAATAGAAGAAAGACTATGTACTAAAGACAAACGAGGTCAATATAAGATTACTTACATGGAGAAGAAAAATAATGTTGTGAAATAAGTATATATCTAATTGTTTAAAAAATTAGTATTAAATATAGTTAAATAACCACATGGTTAATTATTTGTGGTGTTTGAACAACCAAAATTTTTTTAACGAAAACAACAAAAGTAAGTATAGGTAGGGGAGGCTGTAAGGCCTTGGGCCCCCTTAATCATTCCAATTGTTGAAATATCTACTTTCAAATAGTCTATGTAACTTGGTGGTTTATTGATCGTCAAACTGCTTAAAATTAGGAAAAACCGACAAGTCTCTCTGAATTATAATTTTCTCAATAAAATTTTCGTAGGTAATACCACAAATGTATCGGTGATTATCGAAATAGCAATTCCTTTGAATTTGAGAATCAAATTATGTTGCTTGGCAACCACACGAGCAACGGCGGTCCCAGCCTCAAATTTTGGGGGGGGGGGGGGTCGCCGTTATGGGTATTAAGTTTTCTGATGGAACCAATTACAAGTCCTCATACAGTATAAGCCATACATATTCACGATTTTGGGGGGGGGGGGTCATGACCCCCTTGACCACCCGTCTGGGACCGCCCATGCACACGAGCGCTTGCGCGAGTGTGATTGCCTAAAGCAACATAATTTGATTCGAAACCAAGAAGGAATTAACGATAATCGCCGATAACACGAGTTGTATTTGTTAAGATTATTTCATGAATAAAATCGAAACCATTTTTATTTATTTACTATTCAATTTAACTATGAATATTAATCCCGCATTTAGTTCTGAAATTATGCAACTAACAAAACATTTACTTGATATCTATTTCAGTTACCAATGACAGAGCGCGTCATTCGTAGTTTCGTCATTGCATGTCTAGTCTACTGCTTCTCGCTCGAGGTTATGTTTTGATAACATTTTGATTTAGTGATTTGATTAATCAACGAGTATGCAAAATTTGTCGAAAATTGTGAAGTTGATATGAATTAATAGTGAGTGCTTATTTAGTTTTGGTCAAAGTTTGGTGTTGTGTCATTATAGCAGCTTGCTATTGGTAAGTTTTTGTTTTGATAATAACCAATCAGGAATCGAACTACAAAATCGAAAACACATCATATACATACCCAGTATCCAATCAAGAGCCGAACTACAAAATCGAAAACATGATGTTTTCATTTATCAACACAATAATTTCAACCAATCATAACATGCTATTTTAGCATAAGTGAAATAATCAATGATTTTCAATAGTTGTAAAAAAGAATAAAAATTATATTAATAAATTAATTTTGCAGTATAATTATGTATTCAAATAGTTTATTATGAAGAATTTGATATAAACTGACATAAATTAATAAAATAATAAAATCGAAAATAATTGAAAATATTGATAAAATCATGATTCAGAGAGAATTATTTTTCTCAAATTTAAGCGGTTTAGAGATCAAGAAACCACCAAGTCACATAAACCGTTTGAAAGTAGATATTTCAAAAGTTAAAATGATCACTTATAGAAGTCCGAAATACAATAAAACACCAGAACAATTATTCGACAATGGTATTTTTTCGAAAAATTTACATAATTCGAAAACTAGTCGCTATGTGAATTGCAAAAAAATCATGCTGATTTGACACCAATAACGACATATGCTCACGAAATTTCATGAAAATAAAATCATTTATACGCGAGAAAAAAATTAAATACTGAAAAATCGGTTTTTCGCTATTTTGACGTATAATTTGAGGTTATGTCAAAAAGCGTTGAATACAAAAGTTTTCGATTTTTTTACTATCTACAACATTTTCTTCTAAGAAGTCACGTTTCGCCGCAAATCGCAAAAAACCGTTTTCAACCCTTAAACTGCAGCCCCATTTCACCATTTTGTGAGGTTTCGTATTTAATTATTTGTTTCCCCAAAGTTAGAACCTCTACAATATTTCCAACCTGGTCCTTGCCTGTTACTTGTTTTTCACAAAAATTATAAGCACCAGTCTACTATGCCTACCTAGAAACTTTCACCTGTCACCTTCTGTATTTTTCCTATTTATTTTTTAGCTCAGTCGTATCCAAAAAAACTTGATTAGGTGTTTTTTACAAAATTCTTTTTGACATTGAAATTGAACCTCGATTAAGACAATTTTTATTAAACAATCAGGAAGTGTTTGAAAATTGTGAAATCATATTTCAGTAGAATGGGGCACCTCCCCATCTCGATCGCATGGCTAGAGAGTTTCTCGATACAAACTTTCTTGGAGATGGATAGTCAACAGGGAAAGTACAGAATGGCAACCAAGATCTCCGGATCTTACACCTCTAGATATTTTCGTACTCCACTGAATGCCAAACAATAGAAGAAATGAAACGAAGAATAATGGATACATATGAAGAAATAAATGAACAGAGTTTCATCAACGTGAGAGAAGCTATTTATAATAGGGCACTTTATTGTTAAGCTTTAGGAAGGGGCCACTTCGAACATTCGATGAAATAATTATTGGGATTGAATAAAAGTGTTATTCAAAAATAATTTATAAATTTTTATCCAACTAATTTGTTTCGATTGTGAATTTACAGAATACATTCCTAGGCTTCGAGATTTTCCGGTAAGCGGTACTGTTTCTACTTGATTATTTCATTCAAGATGAAATAGACCAATCAGACCACCATTTTCCGATTATATTTTGTTTAAATAAGTGATTATTTCACAAGAGCTGTTTAATCGCGATTAAATTTTCGTCCTCCATTTCGTTGTGTCGTTTTTCAGGGATTCTTACAATTCTTGGCAACAGTTTATAAAAAATCAATAATTTCCTAATCGTTTGAATGACCTAATATTGATTTTCATCAGAGAAAGCTCCATTTTTGGTAGGATTTCTAGACAAATATTTTGACATATACAGTGTGGTCCACTAGGTGTGCAACAAATGGGAAACTTGTTTATTATCGATTTCTCAGAAAATTTTATTCTCGACAAAAGTCGGTGCATATTCCAAAACTATACCAAGTGTGCCTGAAATGGCTTTATGACAAACACCATACAGGATAGGCCGAAAAATATAAAGTTCGTTCAAGAGTAAAGTACCCTTATTTCAAAAAATATAGAAATATGTTGAAGAGAAAGGTTGCTTAGAATTGAAAGATATGTTCAGATACGAAGTCATGGCCTGCTATTCAATTTTTTTTTTCGTTTGGAAAATATTGAATTACCCCCGTATGATACATATTTTTACTATTTTGATTTAATATGTATGTGAAGCAGCCACAATAAAATCAGTTTGGAGTATTTTTTATCAAATTAAAGTGTATTTGTAAAATTTACTTGGATTTGTATTTTTTTAGGAGACCGTCAACTTCATGTTTGTTGCAACGATATTTAACAGAACTCTAGGATAAAACAAATGCTCTTTTTAACGAGGCAAATACTTTACTAAGTAAATGTTCATATGAATAAGCTGTCAAAATCTATCGCGGATAGCCATGAACAAAAAAGAACCAATAAGCGATGGTACAGAAACTTACAGTAGGTAACTGAACAGGTGCTAACAATAAAAATTATCGAAGCGTCTCCACCTTTTCTTTCAATGCATCTAATTGTTCGGTCATAAAAGTAAATAACACCAGTTTTCTTTTGTTTGGATAAAAAGACCGACAAACCAACCTTTACCACTATTATTATTTTAATAAAAAATTGCCCGGACCATATTTTGATAGGAATTTTTTAGCGTATTCGTCTTTTTATGTAGTTTCATAAAAAACATGTTTCATCCACTTAATAGATGGGTGAAGGTCGATCTCTCTTCGGCTCTTTTGTAATATTAGTTCAGAGAAAAAACAGTGTTTTCTACAACTTTTATGCTTCTGCATTGTGGTTGAATTCTAATTTTCCATTTGCGCAAATACCGGCGTTTTCGGCAACCTAAAATGTAATATGAACCGCACTCACATCAGCTGATACGAAATATTCAAGAGAAAATGTCAGTAAAAAGACAATTGGAAGAAACACAAAAATATGCAAAACTTCATTTTGTTGCCACAGTCACGTACGCTGGAAGTTGGTTACGGGTGATTCCTTATCTTTGTTCGGAGACAGTGGCGCACATGACGTAACCTAACGAAAGAATGTCATTTCCGTCCGCGAAGATCATGAGAATTACATTTCGAATTGCCCTTGGGACTTCCTTCATTTTTGCCGATCCGCTTCGATATTGGCAGTCATAATTCCCAAGATTCTTGAAATTTATTCCGAATCAAATGAAGTTTCTTCAAGATTTATGTGAGCGATGCAGGAAGTGAATTATTGGAAATGTGTGGATTTGTCGTATCAGATGAGAAAAGATTGGAATACTTTTTAGATGAATATTAGAAACTAGTACAAGAGTTGCAGCCGAGGTTTTATTTTCAATTTTTCAGTTGTTGTAGAATAGTAGGTACCTGAAATTTCTACCTCACACTCCACTTGAGAATTCTGGGAATGACCGCACTGATACGAGGATGTATTGATATCTAGTTAGCCTAGACCAGTTCCCTGCATAAACAAAATATTGCGTTACCATAGCAACAAACAATAACTTATTAGAAGTGTCAGTGTAAAATTTGACGTCAAAAAAGTAAAGCAGAGTCACGCAATAAATTAAAAGAAAAAATATGTCCACCGAAATTGTGAAAATCGAAAAATTGGAGTATCGAGCCATCAAGTACCTGTATTTAAAAGGGTTAAGAGGTAGGCAGATTTACGAATATATACTTGATAACCTTGTTGATCAATGTCCTTCGTATGCGTCCGTAAAAAAATTGGACTGCAAGCTTCAAAAGAGGTAAATTTTCCATTGAAGATGATGACCGATCGGGTAGGCCAGTTTCTGTGCCAGTCTCCGAAAATATCGATGCAGTTCATGACATGATTTTAACAGACCGTCAAATTGGGCTAAAACGGAATCTGAAGCACTGAATATTTCATACGAACGCGTTCATCATATAGTTCACGTCAATTTGGACATGAGAAAAATTGCTGCAAAATGGATCCCCAAATGTTTGAATGTTGACCAAAAGCGTGAAAGGGTAGTAGCATCGCGTTCGATCTGTGCTCGATTTGAAAACGATGTAGACTTCTTAAACCGAATTGTTACTATGGATGAGACTTGGGTACATTTCTACGATCCAGAAACAAAGCAACAATCGATGGAATGGCGACACTCCGGTTCTCCAAGACCTAAGAAGTTTCGTGTCCAAAAATCTGCTGGAAAAGTTCTTGCTTCAGTTTCTTGGGATTGCCATGGAGTAATCATGATTGATTTTTTGGATAAGGGTACAACAATAATTGGAGATTACTATTCGACCTTACTGACCACTCTACGGGAAAAAATTAAAAAGAAAAGACGCGGAAAGTTATCCAAAGGTGTTTTGTTTTTGCAGGACAACGCCCCTGCACACATATCTCATGTTGCCATGCAAAAAATTCGTGATTTAGGGTTTGAATTACTAGAACACCCCCCTTATTCGCCAGATTTGGCTCCGTCCGACTATCATCTCTTTCCTCAACTGAAAAAAAGTTTAAATGGTCGTAAATTTTCTTCCAACGAGGAGGTGATAAAAGCTGTTGAGGTCTGGTTTGCAGAGCGAGAAGAAAATTTTTTTTTGAAAGGTCTGGAGACGTTGCAGGTTCGCTGTAATAAATGTATTCAATTAAGAGGAGAATATGTTGAGTAATAAAATATTTTGACATTGAAATTTTGTTTGGTTCTATAGTAGGCTAAGATTTTTTCAATATATCCTCGTATAATGACTCCATGTCAACATGATCTGTATTGTACCATTCTAATATCGGCTCCTTCGCCATACATTATGTAAGTACCCATATAAAAATATGGTGAATGAATCACTGGCGGCATTAGATTTCATATCCATATTATTTGATAATATTTGGTTATACAGGGTGTCCCGTAAAGACCACGTCAGACTTGAGGATAATGCAGATCAAAGAACCTATTTACTATGATTATTTCATTCCTGATGAAATAGACCAATCGGACACCACCATCTTCCGAATATATTTTGTTTAAATAAGTGATTATTTCACAAAAGCTGTTTAATCGCGATTAAATTTTCGTCCTCCATATAGCTTTCCGTTGTGTCGTTTTTCAGGGATTCTTACAATTCTTGGCAACAGTTTGTAAAAAAGCAATAATTTCTTAATCGTTTGAATAACCTAATATTGATTTTCATCAGTGAAAACTCCATTTTCGATAGGATTTCTGGACAGATAGGATTTCTGGACAAATATTTTGACATGAGGCAACGAAAATACGTCAGAATTTGAAATGTTTACATGCAAAATTCGCAGCAAAGGCTTCTTCAATGTATTGTTTGGATGCGTAACCAAAGTGAAAACACACTATGAAAACCCATGCTTCTGTATGGCTACAGTTTTCCGACTTTTGTGAGACAAAAGATTACTCTTTCAATGAAAATACCAGAATTGATGAATTGGCTGTACTATTGAAAGACTGGGGGTTTAATATGCGGAAGAAAGACGGAACGGAATATAAAAAAGGTGTGGTGAAGACAATGTGGAATATCGTAGCAAAAAAACTGCAAGAAATATAACACGTTCAATATAATGTAGGATTCGATCCATTCAAAGATATAGTTTTCAAAACTGCCAGAGATGTAAGAAATGCGAAACGCAGAATTCTTCAACAAAACCCAATTGAAAGAGAGGAAAGCTTTTTTGCTTTGAGTGATGAAGAATATCATAAAATGTTGAGTTATGGGGCGAGAATACTCCCGAGGGATTGCAAAAAAAACTCTACCATATAGTAGCCGTTGAATTAGCGAGGAGAGGTGGCGAAGCGACTAAGGTCGCGTTTATACTTCTGGGTGGCAAGCGACGCGAAACGGGTGGCGGGCGACAGGCGACAACCGTTTTGTTTGTTGACGCATGGATTTATATGGAACCGTTTATACTCTGACCAGGCGGCGAGTGTCACCGCGGAGGTGTCGCCGAGCGCCTCCCGTAGTTGTAGCAACGCGACAACACAGGCGGCGTCACCCCGGAACTCCCGTTCAGTATCCAATATATTCAACGATGTCTTCCGTGATTTCCAAAGAAGATCGAGAAATTTTAATAAGTGAAGTTCAAATAAGACCTGCCATTTGGAATGATGCGGATCCAAATCACAAAAATAATGATTTTGTTGATAAAAAATGGCGAGAAATCGCTGGAATATTAAACAAAGACGGTAAGTACCGATAAGTGAGTTATAAACATGTTTCTTGCAAAAATAATATAATGGGTTTTGAAATAATATAAAAGAACAACCTTTCAAAGTTTTTCTTTAATTTTCACTTGTGCAAAAAATAGTCAGCAAATGTATCTCTAATTCGCTTGCTTTCTTCTGTATAACATTAGAACCATACGACGCGTTCTGAACGACATTTTCAAAAAGAATGACTTGTCCACATCCTGGTGGCACAATTTAAGTATAAACAAGATATAACCTAGCACCCATCGCTTGCCACCTATCACCTGCAACATGTGGCCTATCGCCCAGGAGTATAAACGAGGCCTCTGTATAATAAGTTACGTTAAAAGAAATTCAACAGGTAAAATATTGAAAAGCATTTCTGTCTAGTAGTATAATTTTTTTCTTGTTGTAGGTAGAATAGAATACAACCCCATATTTACTAAAACCGCACAAAGAGGCGATATTAAGCTTACGGACAGCAAATGGTTGATTCAGAACAGAAACAATTTAAAAGGCTTCTCAGCGAAAGAGGCAGTAATATTAAATCGGATAGGTTATTCTTAACACCGAACCTTTTTTGGAAAAGACCCGAATCTACTACCTGGTACAAAAATAGCCCGATAGGAATAAATCAAATATCGAAATGGACCCGAGAAGCAGCACAGACAATAGGAATCAAGATAGCAAAAATAACTAACCATTCTAACCGGTCAACAGCAGTTAGTAAGCTAGCTAAAGGTGGAGTTCACGAACAGCAACTAATCAAAATCACAGGACATAACAGCGCATCTTCTATTAAACCATATTTTCAAATGAATCCCACTCATCATCTGAATATAATTAACGAAATGAGATATTATGATGTATGATATTAAAACAACCGGTCTATTAACAACTGCCAACAATCTGTCACCCTCTGTTCCAGCTTCATCTACCCAATCGTCTTCATCAAATATCAATGTCTCATCTAATATAAATACCAATGAAAAACAAACATTCGTGACCTACACAAATTGCAATTTTTATTACAACTATACAGATACAAAATAAAAAAAAATAATTTTCTCAATGTACTTGTAACAAAGAAATTGTTAGAAAATGTTTTTTTCTACCTCATTCAAGAAATAATCTCGTCGTATATCACACGACCTATAAATTTTAATGGATTAAACTATCAAAATACTTTTTGCATGATTGTGCTTTTTGATAAATAAATCCTCCCAGAGTCGAAGCCGTTTCCAACCGAGATGGCTAACCCTAGTGTGATGCGCCAGCTGGGTATAAAAAAAAAGAAAAAAAAATCGTTGCAGACGAGATTTGAACTCGGAGTTCCGGGGTGGTAGCTAGATACTCTGTCCACTGATTCACCATGGGTTAAATAAATACTTCTGTAGATGGTAACTCAACTAAGTGAGTAATGTTTTTACGTACCTTGATTCCCTAATATCTGAAGAATGGTCATCTGGACAAGCTAGCAGGTAGGCATGCGAACATAGTACATACTAACACTACTCAATCGTACTCATTTCGTTCGTTTAAAAATAAGTAACGTCTGACGGCCCTTGGATCTTGCTCTATTACGGTCGCCAAGTAACAGCACATTTAAATCGAATTTATCCCCACCACTGGATCAGAAGAGGTGTTGAAATTTTGTGGCCCTCTCGTTCACCTGACCTAAATCACCTGGATTTTTATTATTGGGGTTGCCTAAACGACAAAATGTATTCAAAACCCATACACGATGAAGCCGAATTGAGGGAACGCATTCGAGTTGCTGCAGTGGAAATATCTGACGTACATTTGAGGGCAGTTAACAGGTCTTTTCTCGGTCGATGCAGGGCCTGTATACGCAGAGGAGGTTGCCATTTCAAACATGTACCTAAATAACAACCGTCAAAATATACTGTCAGAAACGTACCCTCTGGATGAAAGTGGCCAATACTTTTTTTTTTGTAATAACATATCACTCATGTTATACCATCTTGGAATCACCATAAAATAGGCAATTCAATGTAATGTGCAGCAGCAGCCCAGTACATTTTCGTTTCACTACTATGGGCTAAACTTTATGAACAAAAAAATCTACGACCTAAACTTCAGGAAAAAAAAATTTCTAACAGCCCCACTGTGAAATGTTCGAAGTATGTTTTTAATGCAGACGTCAGAATAATCTTTTATCAATATTTTACTGAAGAAATAAAATAGAACGCTGTTAAATTGTATCACCTGCACAGACAAAACTGCTAAGAGAGGCAAAATTTCATTGTTTTTATAAAAAAACAAATATCTCGACAACTGAGAAAAAAGTTTGACGTGGTCTTCACGGGACACCCTGTTATTATAAATCACTGACATACCGTATGTATACATTGTACCATATTGGCATATACAGTTTATTATTACAGTCAGTTGATTTTCAACATTTAAAGATTTTTCATTTGAATATACGTATAATTGCAAATAATTTTGTTGAACTTTGCATTTTCCTGAAAGAACTATTTTTCGATATCATCATATTAATTCAAATTCGGAAGTGCCATAATATTGATTTATATGTATAACTTTGAAGGCGTTGTCACTATTTATCATGCTTGAATCAGAATGATGGAATTATTATGTTCATCAGAGATAATTTAAGGTTTGAGAAGCATATTTTCAAACTTGGCAAGATAACAGCAATGACAACTATAATCACAGACGAAAAAAATATCGATTACTGTAATATATCTGTCACCAATAATAAGCCCGAAAACTTTCGATACTGAACTCCTATAATACCTTGAAAAGTCGAAAATATATCAATCAAATTCATTTTAAATCCTATATTTTCAGATACACATGACATAATAAGAAAACTGGAAATGCTCATACCAAGAAAAGTATGTCAAATTATGACAGAAATCTTCATCAACGTACTGAAACATTTGATTCATATACACAAAGGGTAAACAATTGTTGGAGACTCACCTCATTGGTTTAAAGAGCGCTTGTATATCATTGGCATAATCTATGACGAGTTTGAGTTGTGTTCCACCAGTTTTTTGTGCTGAAAATACAAAAAAAAACACTCAACAGAAGCAATTTCTTATAAAATCGGACAAGTTTACAAAAGTTTCAGCAAACATGATTAGGGGAGAAAATGAGCTAAATGTGATATTTCTTCCAACAGATTCAATCGTCAAACTTTGCCTTATCTACGTACTCTCAAGAGATAAGAACTATAGCATTCAGTATAACCAATTCTAGAATACCCGAGTTCATTTGAGATAACTTCTAAAAATTTTCTGACATTCGGAATCAAAGAACACTCCTGAAATTCCTAGAATACTCAAAAGGATTCCTATTTAATATACAAAACATATCCCAATAGAATTAGATCATTTAAATGTGCTCGAAAAAAATGTTTCCACTACTGAAATCCTATAAGACAGGAAAACATAGCAACAATTACATTCATTTCTCACCCCCATAACTCCCATAACTCCACTACATTACTGAGAAGACAATTTTCCTCATATATATATATATATATATATATATATATATATATATATATATATATATTATTAATCAAATATCATAATTTTCTCAATCTAAACCAATTACAACAAGACTTTCTGAAAAATCTGCTTCCAGCTCGTGGTATTTTCAGCAGTAATACCACAAGTGAATTAATTTTCGCGATAAGTCTGTCGATTCATTTCTGAACGAAACTGAATTGCTTCCAATAAGAGACGTATGCCTCTATAATACGCAGTTCCTAGCTTTCAAGCCGGTAATACCACTTTGGCATGGCAACCACGTATCCAAACAACAACGAAGAACAGAATATCATCTTGCTACTAATATGAATATCAGTCTGCCAGACGTCATGTCAATCAGGCATTATCTAACTATTGAAGAATTCACGAGAATGGAACTTTTTTTACTCTGTTGTTTCGTGAAATTATCTCAATAAATACTACTCGTGCTCACAATACTATCGATAATTCTGTAAGAAATCTTAAACTATCGATAGTAAGCACTCGTGGTATTATCCCCGATAGTAATTCTGTCAGAAAACAACGAGATCAAATTGCTTGGTAACACCACGAGTCCTTTAGGACTCGTCCTAAAGGACTCGTGGTGTTACTTCAAAGCAATTTGATCGAGTTTAAGATATCTGACAGAATTATCGATAGTATTGTGAGCACGAGTAGTATTTGTTGAGATAGTTTCACGAACCAACAAAGTAAAAAAAAGTTCTATTGACGTGAATTCTTCAATAGTTATAGTTAATTCCCGATAGACATGAAGTCTGTCAGACTGACATTCATATTCGTAGCAAGAACGGTTCATCATGTGTCATTAATGTCAGTTGAAGAGTTGAAGAGTCAGACTGACGTTTCTCTATTCACAGAAATTGTTGTAACTATGAAAACGTATAAATACGGAAGAAGCGAAACACCGATTTGAAAATACCACGGGCTGGAGACAGTGTTTTCGAAAAGTCCTTTTCTCATTGGTTTGAATTCAAAAAATTATGGCATTTGGTTGGTTTATATAATATGAGGAAAATTGTCGCTGTAATTCAGCGCGCTAGGTGACAATTCAACTGAATTGACGTACGAATGCCAGAACATGCCAACTCCAAATCTATGGCGAACTATCTACAGATAGATTATGAATACCATCAGGCTATCGTTGAAAAAATGCGTGGCAATGAAAATCTACAACAATGCGCGCCAGGAGGAGGTTCAAGATCAACTTCAGTTACGGAGAAGACAAATATAAATCTATACCTATCTACCTATCTATATAAATAATATGAATCTTTTTGTATCCTTCAATTTTTCTACGAAATACCATATTCGTGCTTCAAAAATTAACCAAAAAAAACGTGTTCTTTCAAAACTGCACGAGTTCAGTTTTGAAATAACACGTTTTTTCAGAAAAATTGGTAATTTTTAAAACACTTATTATTATCCCTGAAAATTCAGCATGTTGTAGGGATTTTATCACTGATAATCCAGTGGATCGGTCTTTTCCTGTAAAGTACTTATTTTCACTGGAATAAAGTTTTGACCCTAGAAACTATTCGAAACCTGATAATATTTAAATAATGTAGTCACTCCAAATTATATTCCATTGTGACGGAATATAATCGGAGAAGTCCCGTAACGTTACTGTTCACGGGCTTATGAAATTTATGCTGTATTATTTACACTGAAAAGCTTTCAATCTTAGACAAACTCCCGAAACACTTTCCATTCAGGGCACTTATTATTGAGCACCATAAATCCAATAGAGGGTGATGGTTCTCTGAAAAATGAAAATTTTTCGTTTTCATTTCTTTTTATTTTCTTTCTTGGTAAATATATAACAACGATGATTGATATAATAACTACAGATTGATTCAAGCATTGAGATTTGGGGGTATTAAGGTGTTCTGAAACAGAATCTGGTGTTATTTTTGCGATAAAAAAATGCCTAGTATGTTTTTCCCAATTTTTCACTTTTCATTTGGTCGTAGTTAACCGTGGAAAATGGATATACAAAGGTTCCGTAAACATAAAGGTAGGTATTTCCGAGTACTACCACTTGAGTCAAAGAAAATTTCGAATTATTTCATGCTCAACGAAATATGAGGGTGTGGCTGCTCAAAGTGGGACACACTGTATATGGCGTAGATATTATATTGATTACATCCTGAGCAGAATATTGGTTCGAAATCAAATTTTGTATGGGAAAATCGATCACATTGTCCAACTTACTGCCATCAGTCGAAGAAACACGTTTTAAATGCATAACTGAAACTTTTGGAAATGTTTGAATACGAATCATCTTTTTGAATTCCTTTTCATTCCACTAGTTGAACAGTATGGGGTCGCATCGTCATTCAAAGTCTCTTCCTCTGTCAACAGTTCAATACATTGTCTCAAATTCACGACTTCGTTTGGTAAGTCTACATATAAGTCCGCAGACAAGTACAATATCATATACATATATTCATATACACACATATATACACATACACATACCTTCAATAATAATTTATGTATACATAAAACATGTAAATATATTAAGTTCCAAGAACTGAAGTAGATATAAATTGATATATATATATATATATTTTTTTTTTTTATTATAGTAACCAAATGTTACAAGTTAAAAGTACATTTCAATATAGACTTCAGCTGACCTGCATATGTTTCCACAATTCTGGAATTATGAGTAGACATATATTTTATCTCGTCCAAGAAATGGAAGTTTACTAATTTTCGTTCATGGTAACCACATCGTTTTGTGATGGTTGATTCTCTGCACTCGTCTTGTTTAAATCTTCATGTGAGCCTACCAGAAGGTGACTCAGGAATTCTTCCGAATCCGCTGGGACGTTATGATTAAAGGAAGGAGCAAAATATCTGAATAGAAGGGCGGAATGTGAAGTATCAGTCATTTTTCGAGAAAAAACAGGACTCCAGATATTTTTCATCAAAGATATACTAGATTTCCTTTCATTCTTGATGTAGTAGTAGTGTATTGGTACTTATAGGAAGATTATTGAGAAACCCTAATCAATTGACGACGAGTATTTGAAGGAACACAGCAAATATGTATTTTAGAATATCTTCTCTTCTTGAAGAAGCTGTCGTACAGCGAAACAATTGTCGTGGTTTTGAGAACCTCTTTGGCGAAAATCATTTCAGTTATAGTACCATTATAGAAATGGATTCTCATCAAGTATCGGCTACATCATTTTAAAAAAAAGATTCATTTGTTTTTTGAAAAAAATCTGGGAGAATCATTGAAGTTGTAGTTTTATTATGAGAATTAACATGGATTGTCATCAAATATCGGCTATATCTATTCAATAGATGAATTATTTCTTTCAAACCTCGATTCCGCATTGAATTTTGAATTAAATATGTGAGAACTACCCATTCGATGGTAATGAGTTTATTCATCATGCTATTGTAGGGAATGATTTATTGTTAATTTGGTATTCAGCTCTCAATGGTTTCCACTTGATTAGTTTTAGAAATAATAATTATTTCCCGAATACATTTTTCACAAACTGACGGTTTTCTGTTGTGTTTATTTGATAAATGACTGACTAATTTGTATACACGTTGATTTAGCGTGATTTTCTGTTCAAGCTGATTTCATTATATCGTTAGGATTTGTTTTCCGCTGGCATTGATTTGGTTGCATAATCGAGCTGAATTATTGTATGTTCGTATTGTGAGCAAACAGTACCTTGATGAAAAGGGAGTCGGTTTTATGCCATTATGCCTTCAGTTTTTTTTAACGATTGACGTCAACACGAGTAGTTGAAATTCTGAAGAAAAATTTTGATAGCTACTCAGGTCAATGTCGACTGCTTAACATTATTTTGTTGTCTCAACAAGAATTTGTGAGTTGGTTTTCTTAATTGGTCCATTGCAATAGAAGCTTATTTATGAATCCAAAGATGTAAGACTTGAGGTATTTGGAACGGTATGTATCAACTGCTGGTGTTACATTGAGAGATCCTAGAATGTTTACAATTGTTTCTGTGCTGACAATGTTCACCGTTGCACCAGTATCCACAGTAAAATTGATAACATGTCCATTCAAAAATAAATACACTTTGATTGATTTATTGGAAACAGCGTTGACTGATTGTAACATGAAAGCTTCTTCAGAGGATGAACTTCAAACTAACCTAGTTGATTCAGCGATATTATCGTTAGTGACTGTTCTGGTATGAAAAGTCCTGTGAATCGTGGTGTCAGGAAATTTCATTTTTCCTGTTGTTAAACAGACTTTTTCGAAATGTCCTTTTTTACCACAAGCTCTGCATATGGAATTTCTTGCAAGAGAACAAACGCGGGGATCTTGATTGGGCCAAGGATTTCCACAATTTCTACAGACTTTTTTTTAAATTCTGGTGTTTTTCGTTGAACCCATATATTTCTGCTTCTCAACCTATTTGCGGTATCTGATTGTTTAATTGTTGTCACCTGAAGTTCAGTTACTTCAAATGATCTACCTTTATCTAGTAAAGTTTCCAGTGAGGGTTTTTCCGAAAGGGCAAATCTTCTGACTTTCGTAGAATTTGTATTCGATATGATCTGAGACTTCATTTCTTTCTGCAGATCTACAAAACTACAGTGTTTTGCTAGTTTCAGTAATCTTGCATAAAATTGGTCTAGTGTTTCAACAAATTCTTGTTTAGCTTGTCGGAAATAAAAAAATTCGAACTTTCGAAGAGTTATAAGGGAGTCAAATTTGAAATATATATAAATTGACATGTCATTTTTATCTCATAATTTTTTTTATTTATCAACAGATTTCGATGATATCACAGGGATATTTCGAGACTCCCTGAATCCGGTGGTGTAGTCAAAGTTCTGATAAAAGTTTTGAAATTGAATTGCTGGGTTGATTAAACGGCATATTTTTCAAATTTCATTCCCTTATAACTTTTTTATTGATTGGCGCATTTCAACGTAATTTACACTAAAACTTTTTGAAAATGTCGTCAATACAGTGGTGTTGTTGTAATTTTTATAAAAAAATCGCTAGTATTTTTTTTTTTTATTTTTTACTTTGAAAAATCAGATTAGTAGTAGTTGGCCCTAAAATGGAAATTTATTCATAAAATTTGGTGCCCTAGTAGACTTTTTGAATGTCTACCCAATGAAAAAAAAATCATTCCAATCGGTTGGAAAATGTAGATTTTATAAGGGTGCTCCGGTCTCAAGTGGGCCACACACTGTAGAAATTCTTCATTCATTCAATTTTTGAAATTACATTTTTTCGAAAATATGTGAATGGGTCCAAATATGATGAATAGTTGATGATGTGTCAAACTATTCAGTGTGAATAAGCCGTATGCTTTGCTTGAACACTATTATTTGAATGGCAAACTACGAATTGGCGGGAGCGCAGGTTTAAAGCTGAAGCCAACTTCATCCATATGGCCTTGTACTCTTTGATTCTTGTATTAATGAAACGTTTTATGGTTCCAATTTACCCCAGGGACCCGATATTTTCAATTTCCGGAATTGGTTCTCTAGAAAAATACGATGTCATTTCCTCCCAATTTCGAGCAAACCCATTTTTGAAATATCAAGTGAGAAATATTTCTCTTGATGAAATTTCAAATTTTCCTAGCATTTTTGTTTTCAGGTTGAAAGAATTCAAATATTTTTCTTTACACATTGTTGAAATTTTTATTAGTCTGATCAACCAGTTGAAAAACATGAAAAATAGAGAAAAGGCATTGGATTCGGAATGACCACTAGAAAAATGATTATCAAGGATTTTACCGCACGTAAAAAATTGCGATTGTTACCACAATATAAGATGAAAAAAAGGTATTTAGTTGTTTGTTAATAACTCAAAAACTATAAACATTAATTTTGAAAAATGTTCCGTTAAGAGGAGGAAATTTCCAATAAAATTGTCCAGGTTCCCGGACCTCTATCTCTATTATTTATAATATTAAATCAACACTAAAAATAGTGCTCCGCGAGACCGTTACTGCTTGGCGCATCGATGCAAAAGACATAACATAGTGTAAGTCTATTATTCAAAAAGTTATACTACTGTCAATTAACAATTTTTTTCCAGTTTTTGTTTTCATAAATAACGACGCAAATGTTTAAATAATTGACCTATAACTTGTTGACCTCCTGGAGTTTATGAAAAATTCATTTTTTTGAAATTTCTGAAATATCAATATTTTTTGAGTTATTGTCATAAAACTATATACCTTTTTTTCATCTTATTTTGTGGATAACAATTCCAATTGTTTACGTGCGGTAAAATCTTCAAGACCCTCTTTTTTCTTGTGGTCATTCCAAATCTAATGAACTATCGCTCATATTTTTAGGACCTCTATCTCTAATTTTCACGTTTTTCAACTTGTTGATCAGATTGTATTGTACAAGTAGGTACTTATAGGTATGGATATTGTACAACAGATGGTTTTGAACAATTCGAAGGCTGCAAGTGGCTCAAAAACGGCATAAATTTTTACGAGAATATAAATTCGTTCCATAATTTAAGTGAAACACTTCAGTTTGAGGAAGGACACTTTTCATAATTTATTGGTAGGAATTGATGATTACCTGCAACCTACCTGTCGAGTTTTCACATAGGGCTCCCAGCGACTTACTACCTCAAAAAAGGGAAAAGGGGACTTTTGACTCCGAAAAAAAAGGAACAAAAAGGAAACAAATTAACGACTAGAATGGTCAACCTATACACGTATTTTCAGGATAATGGTATAGATTGGATCAAATAAAAAACAAGAATCACTACATGCATTATTCCTGCAAAACAGACAAAATAATGAATAAAATGAGAATGTAAACTCGAAAGGCATAATTAAAAATAAATCTCTAAAAAAACAACTGAACCACATGAGATCATTCAAACATTTAAAAAAATTCTTGAAACCCAGCATGACTTTTATAAATTGTTGTTATTTCCATCAACCGGCTGCACCCCTACGCGCAACCCTCAGAAGTCCTTGAAAGACTTGTGCGAGCTACGGAAGACGTTGTCCTCACCTTTCAACGTGTGATGACATGCACGAGATCGGTGACTATGCTGGAAATCTAACTAACCCTCGACCCCATGATATGACTGAAGTGAAAACCCATACATAATATTATAAATCTTGTCAGACTTTTACTGCTTAGTTTTTCTTTTAAGTTTTGTTTGAGAAGTCAGCTATTATTTTACTCTTCCTCTTCTCTGCAGCCTTCTTAAGCTGCACTTTTTGTTATTGGCTTCTGTTACGATTGGCATTTATCCCCTCAAACATTAAATGCGCCATCGATCATATTTTTGCGCATAGAGACATTTCTGAGCCTTCTAGTTGCCTGTTAAAACATTTTGTTATGGAATATATAAATGGTCCAAAAAACATTTAAAGTAATGGAGTTTGGATTGAAGTTAGTTTGTATGTATAAAAACATATAAATAAGGATCGACTTAGCGAGGGGAAATATATGAAAATATAAGTAGAAAAGTTATTGGGTATAACCCTCAAAATGTTCTGCAACCGTAGACACGTGTTTCGAGCTTAAGCTCTCATCTGCGGTTGCACATTTTGAGGGTTATACCCAATAACTTTTCTACTTAAAAACATGTAAGTCGTACAAAATACAAATAAAACAAAAAAGTTTGACTTAATCTATATAGACACTCTACATAAGCATAAAAAATGTCGTAGGTATAAACTACACTCGAAAGAAAATTTAAAATGTATAGTTTATTTTAAAAATTATCATTAAAAAATTCTTCTATATTATGAAAAGGTCTTTCACGTAGAAAACATTTCACAGCCTTCCTAAAGCATTGTAAAGATTTTATTTCTTTTATATCATTTGGCAGATGGTTGAACATTTTAAGACCATTATAAACAATGGAATCCTTTATGACAGATGTCATTGGTATTGGCAACTTAATGCTGCTGGATTGCCTTGTCACATAATAGGAAGGAGAAGATTGGAATTGAGTCAAATGCTTTTTGATTAAATACACTGTTTCCATTATAAAGAAAGAAATCACTGCTAGAATTCCATGATCAGTGAAAAGGAGTCCACAAGAGTCTCTACGCTTCGAATGGCACAAATATCTTATGGCTCGTTTTTGCAAAATTAAAACATTTTGTAGTAGATATCCACTATATACGCCCCAAAATGGAATTCCATATCTCAGGTGGGATTCCACCAGAGAAAAATAAACAGTCTTGGCTGCTGATAAACTCAGCTCATTTGGAAAGCTAGCTTAGGTTAGGTTTTGTTCCTTTTTTACGTTAAGGAATTCGTTGAGCAGCCAGTAGAAAGAGACACGCCCGTGGAGGAGGTGGGTGTCTCTCTCTTCTGGTAGGTTATTCATAAAATGCGCCGCAAGGAGACCAAAATTTAACAAGGAGAGTTTAATTCCCATAAGACAATGGGAACACTAGTAGAAAGAGATGAAAGAACATTTGTGATGAAATGTGACATAGTAGGACGTATCATGGCCGCCGTTCTCTATAGACAGTGACGGACTAGCTCTTGGTATATGAGAGTTACTGCTGACAGTGTTGTTGCTTGGTTCGAGTTCGACTCTGACTCATATCCAAGTACGTCACTATGACGCGTTGATGCTACAAGATTCTGATTGGCTAGAGCTTATTAAACCCTCCTTGTTAAATTTTAGTCTCCTTGAGCGCAGCGGGCATCCGCTTACTTTTCACTATATTAAAATAATCAGTGATTAAATTACTAGCAACTTGGATAGCTACATTAGGTATGACTCTTTTTAACCTTTGACCTTTATTTAAAAGGGATCGACTGAGAGCCCTGACTGAATAAAAAAATTAAATAAAACTTTCAATAGCCTTGAATAGCCCATGCAGATGCCTTTTTTTTTCTCAATTGGATTGAAAAACACCCTTGTGCGGTACTTCGCCATTTCATCTATAAGTCTTTACTTATGTTACATGGATGAAGAAAGACAATGTATTATTATTATAATTATTCATTCATTATCGGTGTTAATGTTTATGGTGGCTCTCCGCCGGTACCATTTGTTATAATTTTTTGCATTTTCATCTACCAGGCGATTCAGAAACGTACAGAAGGCAAGAAAACGCATTGAACAGATGATATTATGAAGTTGGAATCGCAATTTCATACAACGCCAACCAAGATATTACGATCATATAAGTCTGAAAATCTTATTTCGCTCAAGAGAGTTGAAATATTTATTTTAAGTTTGCTGTGACTATTGTAGGCCAGACAGTAACAAAATCATTTCGCTGATTACAAGGTTCATGATATACAAATGCTTTCATTTGTTTCGATACATTCTGTGCCATCTTCGAAGCGGGTTATAAACTGAGACATATCCAGAACATCATGTCTTTGAATACTCGGTGTGTAAGAATATTACTTATGAGTTTGAGCACAATTTTTTTCTTAATTTCAGTCTGGATAATTGGGATTGTTTAGCTTCTATCCAGATAAATTTCAAAATTCTAAAGTGTTTTTCATCACAAGCATTGTGAAATGATACACCATGTGAGTACTTTTTTTTAGTGATTGTTGCTAAATTTAAGATTATTCATTATTTACTTCACACTACTATGAGGCATGTAATCTGAATTAAGACAACTTTCTATTCTAATAATGTTGGATAAATGGCATTGAAAAAAATTATACTTTTGTACAACTGTCGAATAACTTGATATTTTTGCATCTCTTTTGATTCGTAAATGTTTTTTTTCTACAAACGTCAAAAAATGACAAGGTTCGCGCATTGACAACAATATGCGAAGTGACACTTTCCTTCGTTACCATGACACCGTGCGCGAAGTAGTGTGCGAAGTACTTACTTCGCACACTGCATGGAAACTATTTGGGATTTTCATATTTTAACCTTTATGTTCCTCAATCAAGAAAATAAATTCCAAGAAATCATTTATTGTCAACAAATGCCATTTTATATCCATATACAGGGTGTATCTTAAATGATGACTTTAATTTCAGGTGGTGATTCCTTGTCATATTTCATGACAAAAAGTTTATATAAACGTGTGTCCTAACTTGCTCCGTTTCCGAGTAACGGGGTGTCCAAAGTTTAATGAAATATCGGTTTTTCATGAATTACTCAAAATACTGTTCGCCGATTTTGATTAAATTTCGTGTGTTTTTTATTTGTAATACGAAGCTTCTTTTCATGAAAGTAGATTTTTGATTTTGTTTCCAGTGGTGTGGCAAAGGGTAACCTGATTGATATTTACGATAATAACTATTGTACGCTAATGTTGTCGCTGAGTTTGATATAACTGGAAATTAATAGCTAAACTTTATGCAATCAAAGTCAGTGGCATATAAATGGGGGGTTATTAATTCGTATTATAGCTTCTCTGTTATTTTTTACATTTTTTTTATTTTTAAATGTTACCGATTATGTACTAAAATAAGGGATAAACATTATTTACTTTCGAATTAATTACATCTCAAACCCGACAAGGTTGAAATAACTTGTGACATTATTACCGAAATTACATTAAATGATTTACCCACGCCACTGGTTGTACGAAATCCTTGATTCTTTACATGATGTTTATAGGTTATGTCAAGTAAGGTATCAAGTAAATATGAACAACCGCGAATTAGCTGAGATGCATTTTGTTTATGGACTTGCAGATGGAAATGCTGCAGACGCCCGTCGACTCTATCGAGAACGATATCCTAATAGAGATATTCTAACAGAAAGAACTTTCATCAGATTACATGCTAGACTGTGTGAAACTGGATCTTTAACTGAACATGCTGAGCGTCCTGGTAGACCGAGGACAATAATGACACCACAGTTAGAGGAAGCAATTCTTCAAGAAGTTGACAACAATTCTTCAACAATTACCCGAAAATTAGCCTTACAGTTCCATGTCAGTCATCAAAGTATTTGGAAGGTTCTGCATACGAATTTATTGTATCCATACCACAAGCAACGGGTGCAGGCACTGTTACCAAGAGATTTTCCCAGACGATTGGAGTTTTGTGAGTGGTTTCGTCAACAAATTGGAAACAATCCCAATTTTACGTCTGAAGTGTTATTAACAGATGAGGCAAGTTTTTCACGGGATGCCATCATAAATTGTCACAACAATCATTCTTGGGACGAGAATCCTCATGCCATTGTCGAAAGTGGATTTCAGCAAAAGTTTTCGGTGAACGTCTGGGCGGGAATTTGTGGCGATCACCTAATAGGGCCGCATTTTCTTCCTCCTCGACTCAATGGTGTAAGGTACAGACAATTTCTAGAAGACATATTGCGAGAATTGTTACAGGATGTATATTTGCTAGTAAGGCGAAATATGTGGTTTATGCACGACGGGGCACCGGCTCATTTCAGTGTAACCGTTCGTGAATATCTCAATAATACGTTTGCTCACCAGTGGATGGGTCGTGGGGGACCTCAACCGTGGCCACCAAGATCTCCAGACTTGAACTCTCTGGATTATTTCTTTTGGGGATATCTTAAATCGCCTGTTTATGCGATACCAGTTGTCGATGAAAATGACTTGAGGAATAGAATTATGAATACTTCTAATGTCATACGCAACACCCCAGGTATTTTTGAACGTGTGCGGCAGTCAATGCGAAGGAAACTAGATGCTTGTATTGCAAGTCGAGGTTCCCATTTTGAGCATCTGCTTTAATTATTGTTCATTATTTCCTAAGATGTTTTCCGAATAAAATAGAAATAAACTAGCAGTTTGAATATCAATCAGGTTACCCTCTGCCACACCACTGGAAACAAAATTCAAAATCTACTTTCATGAAAAGAAGCTTCGTATTACAAATCACAAACACACGAAGTTTAATCAAAATCGAAGAACAGTATTTTGAGTAATTCATGAAAAACCGATATTTCATTAAACTTTGGACACCCCGTTACTCGGAAACGGAGCAAGTTAGCACACACGTTTATATGAACTTTTTGTCATGAAATATGACAAGGAATCACCACCTGAAATTAAAGTCATCATTTAGGATACACCCTGTATAGTTAAAGTAATTACTTGATTTGGAAAAAACATTTTGAGCCAGTTCAACACTATTTTTTGTATTAAGCTAATCATATTACTTATTTTCGAACAATATTTTTTGACGTTTGTAGAAAAAATTTTGTTTGCAACTCGTGCGCGAAATATTTTGGTGATCTCGACAATTTTTTTTTTAAATCGGCTACTCCTCGTTAAAAAAATCAGTTCTCGATCACCAAAGTAGCATATCGCGCACTAGATACAAAAATAACTAGTTTTTAGTGAAAAAAAATGTGTTTCACCGTAAAAAAATAATTTTTTTCCACTGCTAAAATAAATTCACATTCACGGTTGTACAAAAAATGTTGTTTGAGAGAGAGAGAGAGAAAATGTACTTTATTGTCCTAGAAATGAACTCTCATTGACAAAGCATGCTTACGATTTAAAAAAGTAAAAAACAATCAGATACTCTCAATTAAAAAATAAACACATATATCAGATGTAAAATAAAACTAATAGAAAAATTGACAAAAAATAAATAAAAAATAATACGCTAGAAGATTAAAATCACATGATTCTGATTTCGAAAGGTACATGACTAAATATTTTTTTGCTTTCATAGATCAGTAAGTCTTTTGGAATAGGGAGCGATATTTTATTTTCCGATGTTTGCCTTGTCACATATTTCATTTGGTTGTTACGGTTTTGGGAATTACTGTATTATGTTTTTTGTGTATTAAACATTCTAGGTGAGAGTTAGAATTCCACTGCTGATGAAAAATGTTCTACAGGGTTCTCGCATTCAAGCTGGGCAAAGGTATCTAACTGCTCTTTTTTTGTAGGACAAACACTGATTGTAATAATTTTTGACTGCAAAATCCCCAAAAGGCAATTCTATATCTCAATTAAGCCTCAATCATAGAGTGGTAAACCATCTTCGCTGTTAGCGTACTCAGTTCACATGAGACCATCCTGAGTGCGTAACATCCTGCTGTCAGTCTTCTTGTCAATGTTCTAATATGCTGCTCAAATTTCAATTCGTTGTCAATTAATATTCCTAGGAAATTTGAATGATTTTTGGTCTCTGAAGTGTATCCGTTCAGGCTCAAATCATCACAAAAAGTGCTGAAAGTAAGTACATATGTTTTCTTTGTTTTAAAACATAAGGAATTGGAATCGCACCATTTTTAACCATTTCAAGAACTCTAGTGATGGTATCTTTCAATATTGCTGCGCATTTTTTTCAGTATCATCTGCAAAAATTGTAAAATTTCCTCTAATTGGACTGAAAGCCAGATCATTCAGATTTAAAAGAATAAGGATTAGACTCAGAACAGATCCTTGCCGGACACCTGAATAGATCTATTTCCTTACCGTGTGATAGTTGTCCATTTGATGTAACTATTTGTTTCCTATCACTTGAATTTCGTTCATAAAATTAGTGTTATCATGACATTAACACTTTCATATGTAATTGAAAAAACATTATATGCACAAAATAACTTTTCTCTAGGAATGGTCAAGAGAGGATTCAACAAGATCCTTCAAAGGATAATTAGGAAGCGGTTAGACGCAGGTGGATTTGCACCGACCCAAAACGTATTGCTGATTCCACGTATTAATTCGCGTTAGGAAGTTTGGAGGTGAGATAAACCACAAAGTTATTCACGAGACCAGCAACAAAGCTAGTCCACGAAGATTCCGTAATATGCAGAGTGATGCTGTTTCAGATTTGCCAACAATAACATGTGAAAATAAGGAATCTTCATGATTTTTAACATCTGCGTTAAGAATATGCAAATATTATATTGACATCAATCACTTCAGACATAAATCATATTTGGTACTTATTTAACACCCTGTACAACACGAAGCATAAAACCAACGCATTGATACCTAGAACTGAAAAAAACGATAGGACAGAAATGTTACTATTTTGGGATTAAAACTTTGAGCTACCATCCGAACTCAAACCGATCAACTCATACGAATTGTTCAAGAAAAAGGTTAGTATTTGGCTATTCACCATTCCCTTGAAAAAACTACAAAGCTTCATAGCTACAAGCAGAGAATGTTATAGACTTGCATGAGGTACTGATAATATAGTCTGTGAGTAAAGTTATTTTAATGTGATTTTAGCGCCAACATTTTTTCATAACCAAATACATAAGTCAATATTTTAGGTTTGTATGGTGTCCAAAACTTTTATAATTACTTATAACAAGACCTTTGGTTTTATTTCAAATTGTCTACTCTTTCGAAACCGGTCCGTAGGTGTTCTCCCTGTGGGTTGAGACATGTTTTGGCGTTGAGATTGGGAGAACATTGCAAAGTAGTTCTTGTAGAATACTTTGCCAAGAATCTAACAGATATAATTCAATTGACGTAGGGGGCCGTGGTTGTTTTCTGTTGAAGACTTGCCGACGAATACATCTATTGTATAGATTAAATGCAGAAGTCTGGATTTCTGAATTTTTATTATTAGTTGAAAAAATATTTAAAAAATAAACAAATTAATCTATGGTATACATACCTACATGAAACATTGCAATCGGCCTATTCCATGGGTTTAATATACTTTTATGAAACTCACCAACATGAACAATGGGTTCAGATATCATTTCCTGAATGATCTGATCCACTAATGGACTACCATCGGGATAAAGCTCGTGCGACGATATTTGATAATGGAACTTCTCCAACACAGTCGAGTTTTTTCTGAAACAAATACATCTATCAGATTTGGTACGAAATATTTCAGTAAGAAAGTAGAAGTCCATACTCAAAGTGGAAGACCAAGTTTATTGGAATAAGGAACACAAAGTGTCCGCGAATTGCATTTCCATTTCGAATAATTATACAGTATGTTTCACAATGAATAAATCTGAAGAGATATATATCATCGCATCGCTTTCAAGGACAAAAGACATGGACGGATTTTATGGTGTAGGATGGGAAGGTGATTGAAAGTTACCATTTGCTCTAACATGTGGCACGCATAGTTTTGCCAGAAAAGCAATCCGAAAAAAAAAATGGCGGATCCGCCTCAATAGAAAATATTCATTTTGATTCCTACTCATTTTACACTTTCGGCAAGTTGAAACAAACTGTTTTGAGGTATCAGGTGATCCAGGCATCGATGTGTAATTACGAGAATCCATGCAGTGTACTGGGTGTTCTACAATGAATGTCATGAGAAATTACCAGTTTTTATATTTTATTGAGTGCGTAGATTTTCCTGTACTGATTGTATCAGTACTTGTGTTTCATTTGTGAAACACGAACAGAAAACACAGTGATACATTTTTGGAAAACTGAACAACTGCTTCATGTCGAAAAATAAGGAAAATTACTTAAACCCGCAAACTAGTGTGAAATTTATGGGAATTCATATTAATAGCAAATCAAAATGGAACTAGCACATTAACTAAATATCAAAAAAACTCAATAGGAATTAAAATTTACTAAGAAACCTTTCTAGATGAGTGTCAAAAGTAACTCTTCGAGCAGAATATTTATCACTGTATAAATCCATTATTTCTTATGGTGTTGTCGCCTGGGGACATACAACAGAATGTGATAGAATATTTCGCCACCATCGCAAAGTAATTAGAATCCTGGACGGTATCAATTATAGAGATGATTTCCTGAACTCATTTGTGAAACAAAAATACTAACCTTTGTCTCATAATTGGTGAAAATTTTGAAGGGGTAGTAGGTGTTTTTTTCTCCAACTTCTACGCCACTGGAAAAAGTACAGTTTTGAGCCTCCTATATGAACCCCCAATGATTTCCACACAAAAAAGGTATTCATGGTCATAAGCTCTAAAGTTGACCGTTTTCAAGAAAAATCAACTTTCATGTTGTTTAAATAATGTTTTTTCCTCGAAAAATTGCTGCGTGCATTGAAGCTAACGGCGGACATTTCCAACAATTCAACTGAGTTTGATTGTTATTGTTTTTTTTATTTTATTTTGCAATTAAGAAGTCAACGTTTGGTTTTGTTACCTGTTTTAACGTTTAAATAAATGTTGTATTATTAGGAAAAAAATTATTTAAAAGAATTTACCATGTTTTTCAACATGAAAGTTGATTTTTCTTGAAAACGGCCAACTTTAGAGCTTATGACCAAGAGTATCTTATTTCAACACCCTGTATCTCGAAAATGTTGAATTTTAGAGGGTAAGTTAACAGAAACTTTTTTTCATATTTTTGAACGAGCTATCACATCCGGAAGTCCTGAGCATTTATTATGAAACACCCTGTATATCAATTTTCAACAGTTGGTACAAGATTACACTAGGTAACATTGACTTGAAAATTACAGATTCCTTTTCTATTGACATCTGATCTGATCTGATCTGATATAATCAACAAGTCTTTTGTTTTTGGCTGAAATTTAAAAAATTTCTGTTATTTATATTCGAAAAGCATATTTTTATATGTTATTTACAATTTTAAACTGTGATGTCACTATTGAATGAATTGAGAACATGTCAACCAACCTCATAGTTGTAAGTAAAATTCAAAAACATCAAAATGTAAAATTGACATGAATAATTCTTTGTGGTTCCCTGAAGATGTAAATAAAATTTACGAAAGCTTGGAATAAACTCTATAAAAGAGTACACTTTTGACTTTGCTGCAATCCCCAATATCAACTGGTTTTATTTCTAACTAGTCATCTAGAGAATATAAAGTTTGTCTCACTAAGTCGGAACCATATGGAAAATTTTTTTTTCTACAAACGTCAAAAAATGACAAGGTTCGCGCATTGACAACAGTATGCGAAGTGGCACTTTTTTTCATTTTCATTCGTTACCATGACACCGTGCGCGAAGTAATGTGCGAAATATATTTCGCACACTGCATGTAAACTGTATGGGATTTTCATATTCTAACCTATATGGTCCTCAACTCCTCAATCAAGCAAAAAACAAGAAATCGTTTATATATCAATGTAGAACAATAATTAAGGCTTTCAAATTGTGAGAGATATTTTTCTGGCTTTATTTGCTTCACACCACTCTTTAAATTGCTGATATGCACTTTCATACTGCCGCCTCGATTTCTCCGGTAAAAGGTTGGAAATTACGGAATTGGCCGCATCTATCAAGTTAGGTGGGGTACTGCTTAGTTCATCGTCGCTCGAAATTTCCATTCTTTTACAATAATTAATATCACGCACGAAATTGACGCGAATAAAAAGTCACTCCAAAATAATTATCAAGAACTGTCACTTTGAAATAATTGTCAACAAATGCCATTTTATTTCCATAGTTACAGTAATTACTTGATTTGGAAAAATTATTTAAGCCAGTTCAATACTATTTTTCATAGTTATTACTTATTTTAGAACAATATTTTTGACGTTTGTAGAAAAAATTTTGTTTGCATCTTATGCGCGAAATACTTTGGTAATCTCGACTATTTTTTTTAACTCGGCTGCGCCTCGTTAAAAAAAAATCAGTTCTCGATCACCAAAGTAGCATTTCGCGCACTAGATACAAAAATAACTATTATTATTCATTTTAAGAAAAAAAGTTATTCTTCATAAAAAGTTTTGCATGATCTAAAATCTAAAATACAATCATCAGATATCAAATTTTTTCAGTCATATACGCGGTGTGACAAAAAATATGAATTTTACTCAAGGGTAAAGTACCTTTATATTAGAAAATATCGAAAATTCTTAAAGAAAAAAATTGTTGCATCCACTTACATGAAAAAATCATTTGTATGTATTTTCGTATTAGCACAATATATGCATATGCATTCATTATGTGTTTTTAATTGCAGAATTGTTAGAAAACATTGAGAAACGGAGAAACGGAAAGGTGATCATGTGTTACATAATAAAAAGAGATAAATGTTCATTCAAAATAAAAAAAAAGAAAATAAAAAGTAACAAAACCCAATTTTTCAATGTCTATGGACGTAATTACATATTTGTACGAAATTTCTAAACAACTTTTTTCCATAAAAAACAAAGTTTACAATTCGCGTATTTCTAGACCTACCGCGTTCATTCTTTTCACCCATATGTATAGATATTCTCATCTATCTTTTATTGCTTAGGGTAGATCAACAACCCAAAATAAGCGAGCACCCACCTTTCTACTATCATGTCCAAATTGCGAAATGTCGGCCGAGCGCGCGCCTTTCTACTTCACCATGTCCATTTTTTAAACTTTATATAAAAAGGTTCATACCTTATGTTTTGGTGATGATCTATAGAGAAAAATACGCGAGCGAAGCGAGCGCGCGCCTGTCTAATTCTACTTTGTCTATTTTTTCAACTTTATATAAAAAGGTTCACCTCTTATGTTTTAGTGATGATCTATAGAGAAAAATATGCGAGCGAAGCGAGCGCGCTCGGCCGACATTTCGCAATTCCGCGCGCGCAGAATTGCGAATGTCGGCCGAGCGCGCGCCTTTCTACTCCTACTGTGTATATTTTTTCAAAAATATTAAAAGGTTTATCCCTTATGTTTTGGTGATGACCTATACATAAATGTATTTGCGCATGGTTTACGCACAAACAAAAAATAATTTTTGTAATCTATCACGACGAAATATTTTAAGAACCAACGTTTCAAATGTGCAGTTATAATGTGTTGTTGAAAAATGGTAATTGTTATACCTGCTATTTTTTTATGACTCTATAATCCGAGTAAAAATTTGTTCATGCCCTCACGAATTTCGCAATTTTTCTGGGAATGAAATGGCTGCCAGTCATGCCGGACCAATCAATGATGCAGAATCATGTTGCAGCCATTTTATTCGTAGAAGAACTGTGAACTTCGCGGGGGTATGAACGAGACTTAATACGTAAATTGAATTTCTGAATTCACATTGGCAACTGCGCAAAATTTGTTTCGCCGTTACGTCATTGAAATTCTGTCATTTGCCATTCAAAATGATTGCTTTGAATGTCTGTTGAATAATGACCAAGTTTTTACTCTATTTTTAATTCTTGAGTGAAATTGTGAAAATGGTCTTTCCGCGGAAAAATTTCAACAGATATTTCATTTTCATCATGTTTTAAGTGATCTGTGAAAATTTTGTCAAAATCGGAGTTTTACCCATATTCCTTAAGATGAAGCGCGACATAAAATGTGTTTCGAAGCAGTGAATAAACCCCTGTGTAAAAAGCAGAAATATGTATTATTGTGAAGAACATTTCCAAGTGAGTACTTTACGTTATGTTATTATTGTATTCAAAACAGAGTTCAAAGAAAGATTTGAGATGGTAGTCATTGCAAAAAAAGACCTTGAACCATCAAAAAATTTCAGGTACTAGTTAAGATTCAGAAAAATATACTTGAAAACCCAAATTCAAAGAGATGAAAGTCGCAATGAAATCAAAAACATTGCTTTATCTGATTTGATTTCACCCGATGAATAATTACCAAAGAAATATACATTATATACTACTCTAGAATGCTAATCCCCATGTCAAATGTGTTGTAAAAAGTTCAGGCTAGTCCGCAAAGCGCAAGCGCGTCATTAGTGATTTTTGTAACAGGCCCGGTTTTAGTAAAATATTATGGTACTTGTGAAGATTAACAAACATTAATTCTGAATCTCGGAGAATAAGGTTGGAAACCTCATTGTGCTTATAACTGTTATTTGTATTTAGCCGATTTGAATACATATTTTCACATATTTATGATCCCGAATATTCAGCAAAGGCCATCAGAAAGTAGAGTACGGTTATTATTATTATTTACCGCTCTGAAGCGACTGATTCTTGGTATCACATTTACATTTCACCTGTAGTTAACCAACAAAAACCTACGGAACCACCCCAAATCGTAGGTGCGAATTTCAAGGAAGCACTGGATTGGAAAACAAATTGAAAGTATAAAAAACCATGAAAATTTATTTCAGCTAATATCATGAATAATTTCAACTCAAATTGGATTAATAAAATTGGATGCTTGGAAGCTCGAGGTTTTTTTTCTAGAACGATTTATGTCAAAATATGCAGCTGCATTTTATTTAAATCATTTGAAGAGATTAACATGCTATTCCTACGTGGTTGTATTACCTTAGTGCAATTTCCACAATGGGGAGCATGAAAAAGTGAAGTCAGGAGCATTTTCCTTGTCATCAAAGAAAAGTAATTCCATATTGACATTAAATTTCTGAGGCGATTCTGTGTTTGTTTAGTACTTTTTGTAGGAATCTAGAACTCATAATATAAGCGGTGTGGTAGAAAGTTGTATCACTCGCCATGCATGCTTACACAGACACAGTATTGGTACTGCACTAGGTTTCAAATTATTCTTTTGTCGTTTTCACATGAATCTTCATGGGGAAAATGTCTGCTACAAATTACAATTTTCTCACTCGAATGTTCTGCTGAGGTCTCTTCTTTAAAATAATAACCAAAAATCATGTTTTTTTTGTCAAGCTAAAATAATATTCAATATATTTTGAGCAAAGCATATAGGTACATAAAAAATTTCGTTATCTACCAAAACACTTAACAGTTCATTGTTTATTTGTAGGAAGAAACGGCTTTATTAGAAATTGTCTTTAAAGGAACAAGATTAATGCAAATTCACGAATGATGAAAGAATAACCAACGACAACAAACACCACACAAAACAACAAAGAAAATTTTAAATTCTAAAAACCTCTGATCTCTGACAAGAGTGACAGATCTCAGTGACAAGTCTTCCTGTATTGTCTTCCATTATTGTTTTAAATAAGTTTCTTTCGCGCTTAAAATTCGGAGTAATCTGTCTCTAAAAGGTTCTTTTCGGTTTTAAAAAGTCCTAAATGCTCTGTCAAATTTCTCTCTATCAAATGAAGTGTCTTTTATTGCCTCATAACAAAAAACTCTGAATTGGGACACCAAATTATTTTCAAACTTGGCAACGATCTACCCAAACTAGACTGATGACGCGCATGCGCACATCGTAAACGGGTCGCATACGCAGCATGCTTATCGCCGTGAAAATTGGCGGTATTGGCATTCTAGAGTTGGTATATAATATATATTTATATGGGTACACTCGCGGGGTTCCGCATTTTTGAAATATTCCCAGGCGATAAAACTTTACTATATAGAAGAAAGTCGAATTTTGCGAAAATTTTTATTCTCCATTTTTCAACGTATCATGCCACTGCAATATTAACACGCAGCGTTGTGCAAATACGGCAGCAGCCGTCAAATTAGGCGGTTACAGCAAGGAAATTGACGCCGGTGTTATAATGAGTGCTCCTCCTACGGAATTTCATGCATCCTTAAATTAGCATACAAACATGAGACATCCCGCGGACATTATTCCTTCAAAAATGTTCTCGTGCACCATCAGGCTGACGATATCATCGTTTCTCAGCACGGCATCACCCCCTTTTATCGATGTTTTATGATTGATAGCACTCTTGCGTTTGCATTAAACATGAGATAAAATCTGTGTGGTGTTGTGAATTTATTTATGGTAATTAGCGAACTAATGGTGACATGTTCAACAGACATGTGACGGAAATTAGAGCCATTTGTCAGTTTGGATTCTGATGTTAGTTGGTGTGATCACGATTCGGCAATAAGTTACGAGCTTGGTGCATTTCCCATATATTTATATGGTGGCATCTTGACTACGCGGTGCAAGATAAAGATCTGAAGAACTATCAATTCAAGTCAACTTTTTTACATGCTCTAGGTCCCCCACGTTCGTATTACCTTGAAGCTGAATTGAGACAAAATGATATAATTAAAAATCTCATAACGGATAATATAATGAATTATACATCGAGTCCTCAATATCACATTGTGGATAAGTTCCTCTGCCGAAAAAATCAACCTTTTTCAGTTTTGGAAAAATTGCAGTTTAGGGTAAGGTAATCCCGATTTTGACGAAATTTTTTTTGGGGGTTAGTTCGAGGTCCTTGAACACAAATCTGAAGTCAAAAAGCCTCGCTCTCACTTACTTTTTGATTTACGACCAATTAAATGTCACAAAAAGGATATTTTCAACATCAAATTTTTTCCACAAAATGCAACAAATTTGCCTTTGCCTTATATCAGCATAATCTAGACACATAAATTCACGCATTTTTGGCACATTTTGCAGTATTTTCAACTTTGTATTGAAAATATAAGATTTAAATTAACATAACAATACATTTGATGGAAATCGTCTATTGACAGCAAGTAACTAAAAATGACAGTATGACAGATATGCATAACAAACGGTCGTGTTCCGATATTCTGAAATTCACAAGACACTTTTCGCGCTACCTCTCATGAAACCCTGTTAAGTCTCGTTCATACCCTCGCGAATTTCGCAATTTTTCTGCGAATAAAATGGATGCAGAACCATGTGTTCTGCATCAACGACAGGTCGGGCATGTGTAGTAACCATTTTATTCGCAGAAAAATTGCGAATTTCGCGAGAGTATGATCAAGTCTTTAGAAGTTAAAAATTTATTGACATTAAGCGGAAACCAACGTTATTCAGAGGTAACTGACATTGGTACTGACAGGTATATTGTGGAAAAGAGAGTGTTCAATTTTTGTTTTGATATTTTAGTATATTTTGAATCTGTACCTTTATTTGGGATGCTTTGATTGGTAATAAATTAAAGCAACCCAAAAGAAGGTACAAATTGAACATGTACTAAAATATAAAAATAAAAATTCAAAACCCTTTTTCCTATAATATTCGCGGAATTGCGAAATGTCGGCCGAGCACGCTCGCTTAGCTCGCGTATTTCTTGGTGAAGATCAATATCACCAAGAAATAAGGAATTAACCTTTCTACAAAAAGTAGAGAAAAAATAAAATAATAGTAGAAAAGCGTGCACTCGGCCGACATTTCGAAATTCTGCGACTGTGGCATCTCTTAGATTTAGATTTTTTTCCGTACTATACCGTTGCAACACCATCTAACTCCTTCAGCTTTATTCGTATCACCCATCAATATGAAAAAACCGTCGCAATAACTACGTGGCATTTTATTACCCTACTTTTTGGTATAACATCGTAATGTTGCAGTTTACCGAGTATTGCATTATTATTTCGCCACGTAAAAATTGAACCTTTCTACAAAAAGTAGAGAAAAAAATAGTGCTAGAATTGCGCAGAATTGCGAAATGTTCGATTTTAGAAATAATCTTGTATCGCCAGTAATTCATGTGTTAATTACACTAAGATTCTCAAATCTATTGCTAGCAGTTTTATTATTTATTAGAAAATTAGAAATGTGACAAGAAAAATTGCGAAAAATTCTAGGTTACATATTTGCCTTCTTCTTCTTTTTATTTCGGAAATGAGACTTCTATAAAACTGCCCATTTCAAAGCTGAAGTTAACACGAACATTCGATGGATATCCACTGGACATTAATTTTGGACATTGGGAATATCCAGAGGACATCCGAGAGGGTAAAAAATTTATTCATACTCTTATTGATGAAATAACAAATTATGATATTAAAAGAATACAAAAATGTGACTATATTATATTGTAATAAAATATTATTTTTGGAACCAAAAATAAATTAAAAACAGGCCACTCAGAGAATGACAATCTCGGTTTCTTCTTGGGGTTTTTCCTGTTTTTTCGAAGCTAGCAGATGTCTTTCTTTGGCCATTCGTTTCCAACTTTTTATTGCCTCTTCTGATATTTTCCTATATTTACTGCAAGACCATTGGAATAAGCTGCGTCTGAAATTAATTGAGTAAACACTAATCCTATACCACATAAATGAAGAGAATTCAAGCCGGAATAAGAAATTAATTTTCTAAAGATTGAGAATGAAGAATTTACTATGTGTATTTTTCATTATAGGCAGAACTTTATATGAAATACATTCTCATTACCTAGTAAAAGTTCAGCCAGTTTGCTAATAAAATAGTAGTTCTCTAGCACTACTTTTTTCTCTACTTTTTGTAGAAAGGTTCAATTTTTACGTGGAGAAATAATAATGCAATACTCGGTAAACTGCAATATTACGATGTTATACCAAAAAGTAGGGTAATAAAATGCCACGTAGTTATTGCGACGGTTTTTTTCATATTGATGGGTGATACGAATAAAGCTGAAGGAGTTAGATGGTGTTGCAACTATAGTACGGAAAAAGAAATCTAAATCCAAGAGATGCCGCAGGCGCAGAATTTCGAATGTCGGCCGAGTGCACGCTTTTCTACTATTATTTTATTTGTTTCTCTACTTTTTGTAGAAAGGTTAATTCCTTATTTCTTGGTGATATTGATCTTCACCAAGAAATACGCGAGCGAAGCGAGCTTGCTCAGCCGACATTTCGCAATTCCGCGAATATTATAGGAAAAAGGGTTTTGAATTTTTATTTTTATATTTTAGTACATGTTCAATTTGTACCTTCTTTTGAGTTGCTTTAATTTATTACCAATTAAAGCATCCCAAGTAAAGGTACAGATTCAAAATATACTAAAATATCAAAACAAAAATTGAACACTTTCTTTTCCACAATATACCTAGTCGAATGTCAGTTACCTCTGAAGAACGTTTGTTTCCGCTTAATGTCAGTAAATTTTTAACTTCTAGAGACTTGATCATACTCTCGCGTAATTCGCAATTCTTCTGCGAATAAAATAGTTACCACTCATGCCCAACCAGTCGTTGATGCAGAACACAAATTCGCGAGGGTATGAACGAGACTTAACAGGGTTTCATGAGAGGTAGCGCGAAAAGTGTCTTGTGAATTTCAGAATATCGGAACACGACCGTTTGTTATCCATATCTGTCATACTGTCATTTTTAGTTACTTGCTGTCAATAGACGATTTCCATCAAATGTATTGTTATGTTAATTTAAATCTTATATTTTCAATACAAAGTTGAAAATACTGCAAAATGTGCCAAAAATGCGTGAATTGATGTGTCTAGATTATGCTGATATAAGGCAAAGGCAAATTTGTTGCTTTTTGTGGAAAAAATTTGATGTTGAAAATATCCTTTTTGTGACATTTAATTGGTCGTAAATCAAAAAGTAAGTGAGAGCGAGGCTTTTTGACTTCAGATTTGTGTTCAAGGACCTCGAAATAACCCCCAAAAAAATTTCGTCAAAATCGGGGTTACACCCTAAACTGCAATTGTACCAAATCGAATATTGCGCAAATTTTTAATATTTTATTTTTCGAAAAATCGTGAACTTTCCTACAGCGTGACTCGACGAGCTGAATCCGAATAAAGTCTCGAAAATGGAATTCGACCAAGGGGTAACTGGGTAAGGGCAATATTTTCGAGGAAAAATGCACCCATTCACAAAATCGACATTTTCTGAATGAATCAGAATTCTGATTGATAAAACGTTTGTTTTTTATATCTCTCTCTAACCTCATTGTCAAAATTCCTCGACAGAGAAATCGATTGTTTTTGCAAGATATTATGAAGACGGTTGTCAATTTTCATTGCGTTTGTTAAGGAAAATTGTCCTCGAAACATTTCACTACAATATTCTGAAGTTTTCGAATTTTAGATCTACATTATTAAAGGGAATTGAATGATATTTAAGAAGAGCTGATTTGGAAGTAATATCATTATATTTTGGTGAAAAAAAAGGGTCTTATAGTAAATTCACTTCTGATGGTTTTATATTTGAGATCAATTTATAATTAATGATGATTGTATTAACTAAATTTCAAGAAACTAACAAAAATATTGTCGATACAAGATGAAGAGGTATTGCAAATCCTATTCGGTTCAAAAATCGTGTACATTTTCGGATTTAGCAGGAAATTTTCTATAGGATGAAGTAGTATACACGAGATTCCGCATTTTAAAAATATTCCCACGTGAACAAAGTATTATACGAGTATATAGAAGGAAATCGAATTTTGAGAACATTTTTATTTTCTATTTTTCGAAAAATCGCAAACTTTTCTCAGATGTAGTTCGATTCCAAATAACGTTTCAAAAATTGAATTTGGTACAAGGTTAACTGGGTAGGGGCAATTTTTTCGACGAAAAAATGTACCCATCCTCAAAATCGACATATTGTAAATGAACTAGCCTTCTGACATCTGATATATTGTGATATGATGCAGCCCTTATAGTTTTCGATAAAACTGGAAAAAATATTTTTCGAATTACGTCTTTCCCTAACCGAAACTTCTTTCTAGATCAATCCGGTGATTCTCAAACCAAGAGAGCAATCAGCTATGATACTTCTCTACATCCGGAAGATGATAACCAACTGATACGAAAAACTAAAATCATATTAAACGAATATTCGAACTAGAGAAATTATTTTCGGAACTTTCAAATTATATACAGAACGGTTCCGACTGATAAGCAAGTTTTGGGACCAGCAAACCAATTATAATTCTCTGTTTATCATGCCTATATGTAAGCTGAGTTATTAGATGAGGTTTCGCCGGAGAAATTACTCCAAGAAGTAAACTCTCAGCAATTTCTACGGCTGTAGATAATTAACGAAACATCTTAATTGACTGTTACATTTTCGTGATAATTTATACCTAGGAGACCGGTTTCATAACGGACTCTCTTCTAAAAATGGAAAAGAAATTATAATTATCGACAGAAAAGAACGAATAGTCTTGTAGAATGTACAAAATGAAGTGTTTAAAAGTATATATCTTCTGTGAATTGATTTTTTTAAGGATGATCATTCACGTAAGTATGTTGATTACCAATCATAGGTAATGCATTAATTAATATTAATTCGTCATTCACTTCAAACAAGAAACAATTCTGAAGAAAAATACACAAACGCTCATACAAAAAAGTCCTACTTAACGAACTTGTATCATGAATAGCTATATTGCACTCATCTGTCATTCTGCTACAGCGTTCTGTCATCATGACAAAGATAAAAGTCAAATCGACGCCATATTTAACCCATCTTCTATGAGATTGTATTACGTTTTAAACAGTTGCACATTTCATATTATTGCCAATCATATTTATTTATTACATACTGGGATCAAAATATTACTAGAAAATGCAACTTAATAAAAATAAAATTTGTTTCTTTGAATATTATTATATTACTTTTAGCAGCTAGATTCGAACAAAGAATGTCTTCCTCACTTTGGTACCACCTAAATAAAACAATTTTTGGTTTTTGCACAAACGTAGAAAAAATACGGTATGCAACTCGTGCAAAAATTGTTTATTGCACTCGACAATTGCACAGTTACCTAATTTATAATAATACTTTATTTAATTTTTAGGAAGGAAAAGTAACTTTTCTTCCATAGGGAAGGAAAAGTCATTTTTCAAAGGAATTAGAAACATTTATTTTCCATGTTTGTTTGAAAGTGGTTGACAATGTATTAGTGTGTAGAATCCTTCTGGACTTCCATTGTCTGAAAACAAAGAAAATGAATTCTTTGCACGACGTTTCAACTGTAAACATCTACTGTCGTTATCAAGTGTGTGCATGCGACAAGATATCTCGGATACTTATTATATAGCCTGCAACTGATGTACTTACCTGCTATAAGGGTAATTATGATGTTCTCAGGTCATCAATGTTAATTAATGTGATACAAAGACCTTTTTTGGTGAGTGTCATTATTGATGACCGATTTTGACAGGTCTTGACAGAGAGTTTTTTATTGAAATCTCAATCGATCTAGCTGAGTGATAAGTGGCTTCCACACATTCCGAATCTCTATTCTCGGCTGACTGAACACGTCATTATTCTGAATATTAGCCGACTCTATGAACTTTCTCTTATACCAATGACATTATTTGTGGATAACTTCGGCTTCCGACCATGCTCTGCTATTCCCGACTTCGCTGTTTCTCCTCGCTGAGTATTTCTCTTGTGTTCACCGATTCTCACATTTAGTGGCCTCTTAGTTTCTCCAACATAATCCATCCCACTCACACGGTAAATGCAGTTTTTGGAGTCACTATTCATGTTGGGTGGTCTCGTTTTTGATAGTTGGTTACGAATGGTATTACTTGATCTGAAGCATGTTCGGATGTTGTACCTTGATCCAATTCGCCTTATCTTATCCGATAAACCTCTCACATAGGGAAGACATAGGGTAGGCTGTGTTGGTTCGCTTGAACTCTCGGTGTTGCCTCTTCTGCGGTTAAAGACCGCTGTTATATGTTTGTCGGAGTACCCATTCCGTCGCAGATATTTCTTGATGTTGTTCAATTCGTTGGTCAGACTCACATAGGTGTTACAGAGGCTGTAGGCCCGGTCAACCAACAAGCGGATAATTCCTCTGTTCGTCGCTCCACGATGGTTCGACTCAACATTCAGGTATTGTCCGGTGTGAGTTGGTTTTCTGTACACTAATGTTTGAAACTCGCCATTCGTTCTTTGGACTTTCACATCAAGAAAGGGTAATCCCTCCTGGGTCTACTTTTCCATTGTGAAATTTAACATTAGACCGTCCATAAATTTCACAATGGAAAAGGAGACCCAGGAGGGGTTACACTGTAAATATTGTTTCCATCAGATGACATGATCCCATATGGGTAATGCGTTGCCATGCATATACATGTAAAGTACAGACCTCATGCAATATTATGTAAAGTCATCACTTGACTTCAAATGTGAATTTCCAATATATTCTATGTATTATCACTTGTTTACTTATGTAATTTTCTCCATTATTCCAGATTTAATGGCGAATTATACATGTGTGTTCAAGTTTTTTTACCATTATATTCAAGTAGTGCCAATTGAAATACATGCTTTAGTATGTATCATTGGGTATATATGTAAGTGTTTGTAGGGAAAAATACAATTTTTGTTGTAAATTAAACTTGGATTAACATGTTTTTTTACATACCACGAATTTGTTTTTCCACATATTTCCATATATTACTAGTATTTTCAAGTGATTTTCCCTCTAACTATACAGATTTAACGGAAATTGTTACATGTCTGTTTAGGTGTCTTTTGTTCATTGTTTTCAAGTAGTGTCAACTAACTATACAATGTGTGAAAACTAATGTCTTTTTTTAATTAAAAAATTATAAATGTAATAACTTCAATACAAAAAAAGTAGGAAAATTATCCATTTTTTTAACGTTGAGTGAATTGAAACATAGTGTACAATGAAAAAAAATCTATCATTTCTCTTTTCTGTTACAGTTGAAGCGAAATATTTTATAGATTAAATAAGATCGTGATTATGCCAGCAGATTCAGATCTTTTTTGCCTCAAATGTAACGGTTACAGAGAAGTGTTATATTTTCCTTCAGATATACTACAATATTCCATAATAGTTCAGAGGGGGGAGGGGATCTTCAAAAAAGACATAAAATCGAATTTAAAAGTACTTTATTCATCATAACATATTGTTAAATATTGAAGAAAAATAACTAAAACCCCTTTGAAATTAACTAAATAGTTAGCTGACCTCATGAGATTGCCCACTCGATATCATGTTCTGGAATCGAATGGAGATGATAACTGTCCACTTGAGATTTGAATGTCAAGTAAATACTCAAAATCATCACTCAGTTGGTTTTGCGACAACGGAAGTTTCGATTCGATTTCCTATGAAAATATTGGTGTTATTCATAATATTATGGAACGAACAATAATTAATGTTTGATATTTTTTCCTCAGTACCTACTTACTCACCTGATTAAAAAATCCGATGACAATTTGGCACCTACATACACAAGTAGAAATGGCTTGTTTGTTTTTAAAACGTATCTTCGCCAGATGCTCAACGATATTCATCCTATTCCAACATGAACTGTGAATGAGGATTGGGCCGAATGCCGGTAGGAGCGCATGGCCATAGCGTCACGGAAAATTACAGTTAAACAAAAGAAAATTCATACATTACCTGGAATATTCTGTCAATTGGAGTCATTCCGCTGTAACAATACGTCGTTTTACTAATTATTACATTCATATACCGTCATCATGTAAACCAGCGGAATTTACATGTAATAAACGAGGAAAGTGATGACGTTACAAATGTCATTCTTGTCAAAAACTGATTCCAAACAAACCTCCATCGAATTTAAATCAGCTTGTCCGTTAAGGTTTTTTAACTCCTTTTGTCTGAGAAAACAAAATCCAAACAAACAAACACAAACCAATAAGCAAATTAGCAAGTCATCAACAGAGAATGTCACCTAAAATTATTTGTTTGGAATCAGTTTTGACAAGGATGACATTTGTGACGACACACTTTCCTCGGCTATTAAGCATTGAATTACATGCTCACTGTAAAACACGAGGGAAATGGAGGATATTTACCAAATTTTACATTAAAATCTTGAAAATGTGGAATCAAGTCATAATACTAGGAGGAGTATGTATATTTTACATTTTGGAATGTATTTTTCCATCCACTTTTTACTGTGTGCCCTTTCTTGATGTGAAAGTTCAAAGAACGAACGGCAAGTTTCAAACAGTAGTGTACAGAAAACCAACTCACACCGGACAATACCTGAATTTTGAGTCGAACCATCATGGAGCGACGAAGAGAGGAATTATCCGCTCGTTGGTTGACCGGGCCTACAGCCTCTGTAACACCGATGAGAGTCTGACCAACGAATTGAACATCATCAAGAAAGATCTGCGACGGAATGGGTACTCCGACAACATATAACAGCGGTCCTTAACCGCAGAAAAGGCAACACCGAGAAATCAGATGAACCAACACAGCCTAGCCTATGTGAGAGGTTTATCGGAAGATAAGGCGAATTGGATCAAGGTACAACATCCGAACATGCTTCAGATCAAGTAATACCATCCGTAGCCAACTAACAAAAACGAGACCACCCAACAAGAATAGTGACTGCATTTACCGTGTTCCGTGTGAATGTGATTATGTTGGAGAAACTAAGAGGCCACTAAATGTGAGAATCGGTGAACACAAGAGAAATACTCAGCGAGGAGAAACAGCGAAGTCGGGAATAGCAGATCACGTATGGACTAATCAGCACAGCATCGCATGGTCGGAAGCCGAAGTTATCCACAAAGAACAGCATTGGTACAAGAGAAAGTTTATGGAGTCGGCTTGTATTCAGAATAATGACGTGTTCAGTCAGCCGAGCATAGAGATTCGGAATGTGTGGAAACCACATATCACTCAGCTAGATCGATTGAGATTTCAATAAAAAACTCTCTGTCAAGACCTGTCAAAATCGGTCATCAATAATGACACTCACCAAAAAAGGTCTTTGTATCACATTAATTAACATTGATGACCTGAGAACATCATAATTACCGTTATAGCAGGTACATCAGTTGCAGGCTATATAATAAGTATCCGAGATATCTTGTCGCATTCACACACTTGATAACTACAGTAGATGTTAACTGTTGAAACGTCGTGACTCAAACACATGCAAAGAATTTATTTTCTTTGTTTCTAGACGATGGAAGTCCAGAAGAAAATTAATTTTCCATGTTTTCATTCCATTGTATTTCAGTGACTAAATAATGAACAACCCTTCTCGAACACGAACCAATATAATAAATCGACCCATGGATGAGTTTTTGTTTATATACCTATTAATGACTTCCAGTACATTGAATACTAATACGATTTCGGCCCTACATCAAAGCTCCCCTGATTAGAACATTGGGAGTCGCGAATGCCGAAATAGCTTTTTGCTTGTATGAGTTACGGTCATTCGGTCTAGTGTTATCAGCGGGTAAGACAGTGCGGTAATATTGGAAATATATACGCGTATTAGGGCCAATTCGTATGCATGGGATCCGATAAATGCATCCGTCTCTCTCTCTTTTAACAAACTCTCCGCTCCTTCCGTCTCTACTCGCTGCCCCCGCCGTTTGAATATTCTCGCTGTCCTCTCCTTTTTGTTTCCATCAATTCTCAATGGGGATATTGTTACCGATTTTAAAGTCCATGAGCGTGTCTGGTGATATTTGAAAAGATTCAGAATTATATGACATACGAACAACGCATGAGTGTGCGGATTGAAAGTTTGATTTTGCGGAGGAAATTCAATTTATCTTGAATTTACATTTTTTCATTTCGGACTGTGAAAGGTTAAACACCGGAAATACCATGTCAAAAAACGAAAAACTCACCCTATGCGGCACGCAATTTTGTTTGGAAAGTGTTTTTTTCCTGCACTAGTGCAGGAATAGTATATTCTTCAACGAGCGTATAATGATAGCTATTATTCTTGAGGATAAAAATTCCGAAACGAGCCGAAGGCAAGTTTCGGAATTATCCGAGAAAATAATAGCTATTAGACGCGAGTAGAAGACTATACTTTCTCTACGACTATACGATAGTCATAGTTTTAATGAAATCTAAATATTATTTATGGAAATAAGTATATATTATAAAGTAATATAAGGTAGAATAACAATAATTATACATGAATAATCGGTGTTCATTCCTGAATGAATAAATGCCTCAATTGAAAATAATTTTTAAAAAACTTCCAAGAGTGGGAGTTGAACTCACGCCTATAGCTACCTTTGTTATACTACTTCATGTACACGCTTCTACCAACTGAGCTATAACAGACACTCGAAAATTTGTGAATGAAATACCTACTAGAGAAACTCTGACCAAGAACTGAGAGTGTGTGGAACGTTCAAGTGAAAGTTATTTGACATACCTTTGTTGCAAGATATATTTCATATTCCTCACTATCACTGCTTTCCCAATCCGCTCTATTCATTTTTATATTAGGTACGTGTCACACAGATCAAAGTTAAAACTAAGAAAATAGTCAATCTGACATTCGCGGATGCCAAGCTGAGAGAAAAGTTCAATCAAGCAAAGCCTTCTTGTGAAATAATGAGTTAGGATCCACGGTGTCTTGGAATCATCTTTATTCTTCAATTAAAAATCAATATGTAATGAACGTCGAATAAATGGTCGTAGAGAAAATTATATAATAATCAAACCTAGATCATAGAAATCCGCTAGGTGGCTCTACATATAGAACGTCTTCTAAAATATATTTAATACTTCACATAACTTGTTTTCAAGACAGCTTACTCAGTGGATATGGCGACCAAAAGGCAAACTCTGGTGTCACCTTGATCAACCAAATGACATTTGATAATTTCTAGCAAGGCATATTCACTTCCACCAATATATCCAAATAATATTGAACCAATATGTATCAATGTTTTGAGGCCATTATTGCTTCAAGAATATTTCACCAATACTTTTTTTGAAATGTCTAAATAATAATAATGTTTGACCAATATCGCAAAATGTTCACATTTTACTTCTCGACAAAATGACGTTTGAATATTTTGCCAATATTTTCAGAATATTATACGAATATCGCTAAATATTTTGAGGTCAATATTGCTTCGAGAATTCCGCCAATATTATTCAAAGAAATATTGGAACAATATCGCCGAATGTTCACATTTTTTTCTCGCCAATATTGCATTTCAAGTATTTTGCCAATATGTTCACAATATTGTTCACAATATTGTTCACAATATTGTTCACAATATTGTTCACAATATTGTACTAATATTTCACCAATATAGGTGTGCTACTTGGGAAGTAGTATACATCAACGAATACAAACATAAAGAAAAGAACAAATGAAATTGTTGGATGTTTATCATTCTAACTGCTTGATCTTAGGAAGTTCACGACATACAGTGTCCTTCATAGAGTTGTCATCATTCGGAAAAACCTTTTATTATTAATATATTTTGAAATTCGATTTTCGTTAATTATACTTTGAGAAATATGGAAAGTGGCCTACTTGGATGTGGTCACGTGACATTCGCTACTTGTAAAAAGTATTATTTTTTCAAAATAATCGCTGAAAATAGACTCATTCATTCTAATTTCAAAAAAATTTGAGAAAAAAAAAGTTGTTTTTATTCCGTTCTATTTTACCATTTTTTTTGATAATTATGAAATCGTTTCTAATCATAAAACTTCTTTACGAATCTAATCAACGTTTACGACATTTTATGGTACAAATCTCAAATTTAATTCTAATTCGGCTATGAAACTTTCATCAATTTTGTGGAGACAAATGAAATGGATAATCTAAGATAAAAATTAAAGGTGTGTCAACAATCCTACAAAAAAATATATTGTCAATTGACCCAATTGAGAATTCTAGAGAGTAAAGTCAAACAAAAAAATTATAAATTCAATTGAATAACAAAACATAAATTATAAGTATTAATTTTCTGAGCCAAACTCAACTTTACATTTCTGTACGTCTTCCATTTGTTTCTTGCTTCTTCAGTGTACATCTTGTATTGCATTTCTGTAGAACTGTAGCTGTATATTTATATCAATATCGGTAAATGGCGGTACTTGTACACTTGATGCTTCAAGTAACCCCACATGAAAAATTCCAGTGGGGTTAAGTTAGGAGAACGAGGTGACCAATGGTATTCCAAATTATTACCACTCATTTTACCTTTAAACGTTTCACCAAGAAAATTTCTAACTGCTGTGGAGTTGTGAACATGTAGCATTCAACTGAAACCTCAAATCTTAAATAAGGGTCTAAAATTTCACCCAGTAAATTTCTTTAAAATTTGATGAATTGCGCATCGTTTGAGATTCCTGTGAAAAAATGTGGCCTGAAAACTTGATAGTTCAATATACCACTAAAAACATTCGTTTCAAATGAGTACTGGTCTCGACATTCAATAACAAGATTAGGGTTTTCCTGAGAGAATACGGTAGAGTGTTGGATAAAACTCAACCAGAGTTATTTTCGGATGCTTTCCATTTGAATTCAAGAGATTATTCACAACCTGCAGGGCTCGATCAGGGTTTGGAAAAATTTAGAAGAATTTATCGGTTAACTAATGATTTTAAGACGTCAAAGCCTACCAAGCATCATCAAATTTGGGTCTCAGCCATCTTGGTGTTTTTAAATTTAATGCAGTTCAACAGCCAGAGTTTCAAGACAAATAAGTTAGGCTGAAGAAATAGACAAGGTGAACTTTGAGAAAAAGAAGTTGGGGTTAGACAAGAGGTTAAAATATTCCTATGAATTTCAAATTATTCCTCTTTAAATAAAAAACCTACAGGCTACTACATGTCTTCTGTGTCAAGCGGTATGACACCTATAAAAACTCGAGAAAACGAGATCGTTGAACACAAAAAATAAGTTGTTTTTCAATGCCTTTCGTATTATTGTTACTAAGAAATGGCTTCAAATCGGAATGTTTCGTAAGGCGTACAAACGCCTGAATTCAACTACGCACTTGGTCGACCCATATCTAACAATAAAATAGGTTTCCAAGTACTATTCGAAATGCAATAAAACACCACGAGCTGCTGATAAACATTAATTACCTGCCACACTAAAAAAATATAAAAACTGTGGGCACCACCAACCTCACATGAACATACAATTTTCAATTGCTTGAACCATAATTCAGGTTGTTTTTTCGTGAGAGCCGAGGGAAAGTAGGAAGGAATTGGTGTTCGTCTTGAATTTATGCAGACTGTATGCCGTCATGGTTTTGTAATTTCAACCACAATTTTTAACAAACAACAATACGTAATAACAGTACCCACTTTTAAACGGTAAAATTTTTTCAACATAAACTCATCTTCAGTTTGAGCATCAGGAGTGAAGCTGATATCTCACTGATCAAGCGTCAATCACTCCACATCGTGATCCACTTGAATCTGCATCCTTATGATCTCTAACAACATCGAGAGAAAACCTGAGACATTACCATAACTAAATGAAGAGGGAGTTTTTGTGCAAAGCGCTTTCGACTTTCGTCTCTGATACTCTGATTGTAGGAGATTCTTGAATTTGAATTTAATAAATTTGTAGGGTATGAAATTTGGAAAAAAAAGTTTTAGAGTTTGATGAGTACAAGTCAGGTAACATGCTGACTTATCAGGTTTCTTCAAGTGATCATTGATACGTGTTATTAGTGGTCTGAAAGTTCGATCTATGTTAAGCCTATAAACGCCACTTCTATTTAACTTGTCGATTTTATCTTTAGAAATCACTAACATGTTGCTCAACTTGTTGCAGAGTTGAAGGGAGATTTTTGTACCAGGTATGGTTTCTAGTATGAATTTGGAAATATCTTTACATAATTTGTGATAAAAAATGCATAGAAAAATATTTGAATGAAGGAGAAATATCAAGAGTAGCATTGAATGCAAGTCTTCTGTCTCTTCTGTATTTGAATTTATGGATTAATTTGTTTATGGTGGAAGGTTGATAACCATTGTTGGCAGCAATCTGTTTGATTATATTTACTTCTTCTTTGTATTCGATAGGAGTAGAAGGAATATTCAATAATCTAATAACATAACAGTTGAAGGCAGCCATTTTATGTTTCATGGGATGGTTAGAGTTGAAAGGGATGACATGGTCCTTCTGGGTGGGTTTTCAATAAATGGAGAATTCCCACCAACCATTTTCACAATTAAACCTTAAATTTAATTATGATGTCTACCCTTTTATAACCAAACATTTCAATTCACTACTATCACAAGTTTTATTGTTTGACTTTGACAAATGAAGTAATTTTGTCTTCCAAAAATACCTGACATACCCACATGGCCTTCAATTTTCTAACATGATTTCCGTTGGAATTAAAGCCAAAATATTATAAAATACATTTAAGATGTCTTCAAAAATTGTGATTCTTCCTGTTACCTGACTTGTTAGTACTCATCAAACTTTAAAACTTTTTTTCCAAATTTCATAACCTACAAATTTATTAAATTCAAATTCAAGAATCCCACAGAGTATTTACTTTCAGGAAGCACTTTGCTTATTCGAGAAATTATACACTTTATACAAAAACTCCCTCTTCCTCTATTCTACGCAAGTGCATTCAGCTTCCCACATCAATTACCATAACTACCAACCACTTTCATGGGATGCAATGTTTTCTTAGAAACCTATTAAAATATAGCCATCATATCATGTAAAATATCGTGACGGATCTAAGGCAGAGCAGTCGAAGGTTTGAAGTAAAAAAATTACAATAATATGTACACGTCCCTGTGAATTCAATTAGTAGACATTTTCCCATCCTTCTTGAACATCATCGTCTAGAATCAGTCAATCATTCACAATTAGACACACAATAAGATGTAGTAGGGATAAGTGAAGTGTTTGAATTATAGGGGCTGTTCACGGTAATTTAGTGCAAACAAGGGACGAGAGTGACAAACTCCCAATCTCCCTTCTGGGGCTCTACTCAACGTAACCAGCACGGGTCGCTCATAAAATACACTTCAGAAATCCTAGGTGGCAATACGTCAGGGCTTAAAACACAGGTAGATACTCTAAAGCAAATTTGTACTCGTATATGGAGAGTTTCGAGTATATAATCTTGATAAGATTTAATTGTAAGGTTATACGGTTGATAAGAAAATCTTAAAGCTCCATACACAATAAAAATAAGTTTTGAGACTGACAACTAATACCTACTTAGTACTTTTGAGTTGTAATTTCAATTTTAAAAACGTTACTTAAAAGAACAAGTGCGAAAAGTTTGTTATTATTCACATTAGTGCGAAAAGTAATATAATGGAACAAAAAATAACCAAATTATACAGCTACTTTACTATCTACAAAATCAAGGTAATACAATATGAAATCACATGTAAGTACCTAAAACATCTCATTTATCATTTATACAGAGTTAGTCAAATGTATAGACGCACCCATTTTTCTCAGTTAATATGAGGTTTATAGAATAAAAGTTCGAGTGAAAGTTGAAGGATACTCTACTTTGCACCTTTCTATGAATTCAAATATTTTTCAGTTTTGCCATCGGTGGAGAAATGGCGTCATCGACATTTTTTTAAAATAGGACCATATGTCATGTCTAGTGTCGCAGGAATGCTTGTTTTTTTTCTCATTTTAGCAGTACTATTATTATTTTAACTCTCTCGATAGGTACAGTGTGTTTTGTATTTTTGTGTCAACATTTGTAATTCACATATCTATTGCTTAATTAGTTAAAAAAATTCTCTATCGGAGAACGTAGCCAGTTGAATATTTTCAGCGATATGACAATTTGATTCAGACTGTGGCGAACGTAAGTTTTTATAAAAACATTTTTTATATGCTTCATGGAAAGTTGTTTCGTTAAAAAATTGATAAAATTTTTTAATGAAACCTCTGTCAATTAGCATATAAAAAATATTTTTTCTACGACCGTTAAGAAAAATGAGCATTTCAATTGCATCTTCGATTAAGAAACCCACCACGTTGTAACACCGATTTTCATTTCCCACGGGCTAGCTGTATCGAAATATTTCATTTCCTACGACTTTCATGAACTACTACACTGTCATTATAGGTAGGTATTAACGAATTTTAAAGTCCGACTGGTATCAACCAAGGAAATCCAAAACATTTTCTACAGATCAAATTAATAAATTTATATCAGAAGCTCCTGATAATGCCTATCTTCTGACAAAGGTATAATTTTCTTTTCATAAAACCAGAATAATTTCAATAAAAAGATTGATTACAATCGGATTCTATATTTTTCAATAGTTGACAGTTACTTTCTAAATAGCAGTTAATTTGAACAAATTATTATGTGCTCTAGTAACGACGAGTGTTGATTCAGATGACACTTGGACTTTGGATGGTGAGAGCGAGGGTTCAAATCCACGCAGCCACATTTTTTTTTTCATTTTATGAAATCGATTAGTGTTTAATTTTTATAATAATTTTCACGACGTAGGTAGGTACGTGTACAAAAAGAAAAAATATATGTTTCATTCAACGGGCGAAGAAAGAAAAAATTATCTAAACCATGTAAAAATGACGGCAGGAGAGTTTGATAAAAAGGATTATTAAAAATATTACAGATTTGTTAATGATTCAGATGGTCGTAGAAAAAGTATACTGTACAATGAGCATGAAATGACCCATTTCCCACTCGTGAGGTATATGAGGTGTAGTACGAGCGTAGCGAGTACTACAAAATTTCATATATCTACGAGTGGGAAATGTATGTCATTTCATGCTCATTGTACAATATACTAATTATATAAAGACTCACGTACATAAATAGCTATTATGATACAAGTTCGTAAAGTAGGAATTTTTTCTATGAGCGTGAAGCACAAAAAGCACTTTACGAAAGTGTTTCATATACATTTTTTTCTTCGACAGTTATTATATTGCCAAATTGTAGCAATTATATCATTAATTTGAATGTTTAATGATATGAATTGTAGTCGTATTATCAGTAGTAATACACAAGTGATTGAATTTTCGCGATAAGTCTGTCGATTCATTTTTGAACGAAACTGAATTGTATTCAATTGAGTTCAGAAATAAAAGACAGACTTATGAGATAATTTCAATCACGAGTGGAATTTTATTAGACTATTTCACGAAGCATTAAAAGTATTATTATAAACATGAACAATCAATTTATCATAACCATAATCAATCAACTATAATTACAAAAAATGTATTATAACTATCCATAATTTATTATATAGTTACGATGCGACTCATTTTGACGTTTTCGCCTACAATTATGATCTGTCAAAATGTCAAACTTTGCTTTGTCATCTATGGTTACATCATCGTTGTCTTTGATTTGTGATTGGTCAGATTACGTGAATATCTTGAGAAGAGTGGAATAGTCAAGCAAAGACTTCCGAGTTAGGTATATTTGACGCAAAATACTGTATTTTTCAAAAATGCATAAATGTATGAACAGTGTGTGAAAAATTACTTTTCGAACAGTTGCTGATTTTATGCACAGGATTTTTTACGCACTTGCGCGAAAAAGTATTACTTTTCGCACTGTCAGCAGTGCGTAAAAGCTTAGTTTACGCACTATCGTAGAAAAACTTATTTTACCACATCGCCATAGGATTGTTCGGTATCGAAAATCTTCGAGTATATTGGGTGCAAATCCTATAATTCTCCAGAAGACCATATACAGAATGTAGCTGTATAACAAATTTAAAAATCGACTAAAAAACATAAACTCTTCAAAAACTGCTATACCGTAAAATAATTTTTCAGTTAGGGAATAATATAATTCAAGTATGATATGAAGTTCACATATTTTTACATTTTTATTCATACAGGGTGTTAGATAAACATGCGGCAAACATTCAAGGGGTTATTCCTTGACGTATTCTAAGAAAATATTTTCCCGTGATGATTTTTGAAAAACCCCTTTTTTGAAGATACAGGGTGAACAAAATTTACGACATATACAAAATTTTATTATCAAAATGTACAAGTAAAGTTGCTCAATCAACAATAAATGTTCGAAATGACTTCCCCCATCCTGGATACAAGTACTCAATATTCTCGTCATTGACTGCCGAACTTTTTCAAACACACCAGGGTCGTTTCTAATTGAGTTACATCCAGCTATTATCCGATTTAGTAAATCATCCAAATTTTGCAATGGAGAAGCGTAAAGTATAATGACTTCAGATCCACAGGAGAAATAATCCAGGAGGTTCGAGTCCCGGGATCAATCCAGCGATCTTCATAAGGTAGTGTTGGGGAATAAGGCCCGGCTGTAAATAAGGCCCACTCCACTGTCTTTTTTCTTGAAGACTGGCAAATTTTTTCAAATCTGTCAACATGGTTAGTTTCATCATCCGAGTGGTAAAGCTTTATTAAAAGATCGTTGACTTCAGTTCGCTATTAACAACACTAGGTGATTGTGCAGTTTTAGGCTGCACAGATTATAAGTTCGCAAATAGGTGAGACGTCTTTTTTAATTCAACCTATTTTACTTGAAGAAACAATAGTGCTCCATCAGTTACTATAACATTGGTACTATCTTTCGCACTAAGAGAAAAATTAAAAGAATTGTTAATTTTTTTGGAAATTGCATTTTTGAGAAAAAATGCTCGCCCGCTAATAAGGCCCTACCAACGGTCGCGTAATAAGGCCCGCGGGTAACAAGCGAAAGTGTCTAGAATGTGGAACTTGGTTACACGAAACTTGCATAGGACTGACGACTGAAGATGTTGCGGATTTTTACTGTAGGGAATGTTCTTAAAATTTAGTCAATCAGTTTTTTTTTAATAATTTAATTTCCTTATTTGAATTTTGTTAAGTTTATCACTTTTTTTAGAAAATAATGTTTATTTTTGTTTTTTCTATTAGAGTTTCATTGAGTTTCTACCATTTCTGATTGATATAAATGATCTGTATATATTTATGTATACAATAAATAAACAAACTTCTGCATAACTTACTATGGGCTTTATTACCCTAATAGGCGGGTAATAAGGCCCAACAGCAAGTTTTAGAAACTTGTCTCATTTTGGTTACTAAGGTATTGAAGGAGACGAATATTGATTTTAACATAGCGGCAAACATCACAAACAATCACCTCATCAAGTTTCGGATTTTTTTGAATAAAATATAAAGGATACAGAAATTTGCAAAAGTTAAGTGGGCCTTATTACCCAACACTACCTATGTTGCTGTTGAAAAATCACGAGCAACTACACCAAAATTTGGTTGGGCACAATCGTACATAAACCACATTTCATGTCTTGTTGCCAATGGTACATCTTCCAAAAACTCAGGCAGCGTTGTTTCAAAAAGTTGCGATACATCTGACCAGTAAGTCTTTGTGGTAGAAATACTGGTCCAATTAGAAGTCACCTACAATTGTTACCCAAACATTCTACGAGAACTGATGTTGAAAACGATCTTCAAATACCTTATGCGGATTTTCATGGTTATTATGGAAATTCCTTATTGGTTAAAAGAATTTGTTATCGCAAATTTTGTTCGTCGTGTATCATCGAAACAAATGGGTTTTTCCTAAATCATAGGACAAAATATTCTTAGAATTGATCAAGGAATAACCCCTTTAATTTTTGCCGCTTATTTACCTATCTGATTCAGTTTGTAATATTTTGTTAAAAACCTGTAATAGTAATGTACGTAACAAGTCCGGAAAATACTGTTTTTTTGGACGAGTAGACGCGTTAGCGAGTCCTGGAAGTCTGCGAGTCCAAAAAAACTGTTTTCGGACGTGTTGCGTACACTATTTTTTCGGCAACCATGTAGAATAACAAATCAATGAGACGCATTAGTATAAGAGACGAAGAGAGGTCGACTTTCACCCATCTGTTAACCGGATGAAACGATTCCAAATTTGAATATTTCGAACACTTCAGTTCTTATTTGTATTATATATTGAAATTCGAACAGAAGATACCAACAGAAACATTCTAATTCTTATTTATATTAATATTTGTATTAAAATTCGAGCACTTCCCGGCCTAGTCCGGGAAGTACGTACTTCCCGGACTAGGCCGGGAAGTGCTACTTTCCCAAAGAAAAAGTGTCCGGGAAGTGAACACAATTTGTTTTTATTTTTGTACGAATCAATTACTGAAATAAAAATATTATTATTATTATTTCACTGGAATGGAAAAAAATTAAGATAGTTTGGAAGTTGCGAATAGAGACATCGAGACATATTGCCTTGAGGGACTTTAGCGTGAGAGAGAAAATTTCCCGGTTTACCGTAGGTACAATCCAACACTGCACCCAAGGTATCATTCAAACCTCCTGATTCCTAACTATAATCACACCTCGTTAAATAAAGCATCAAAAAAAGAGGGAGTAAAAAGCTGCCTGCCTACGCAAGGGAAAGTTCAGCATTCGATACCAATTCGAATGAGATGGATTCGATCAGATAGACAAAGAAAATGTGTTTTTTCTATATTCGTTGACGAAGTTCTGGTTGATTTTGGTGCTGAGATCGTACTTCAACATTTGTTTTGAAAAATCATTTCACATACAGAGTTAGTCAAATGTATGGACCCGCCCATTTTTCTCAGTTATTTTAAGGGTTATCGAAAAAAAGTTCTATGAATTCAAATATTTTGCAGATGTGCCATTGGTGAAGAGGTGACGCCATCGACATTTTTTTTTAAATGGAACCATATATCATGTTTATTATCGCTATCTTGTTGTTCTCTCATTTTAGTAGTACCGATATTATTCTTATTCTCTCGATAGATACAGTGTGTAAATGATAAGAATCCTGGTGAATTACAGAGAAACCAGCAGACCCCCACAGAGTGTACAAGGGATTTATATAGTTGGTAATCGTTTGTGCTCTTATCACAAAGTTTTAAGCTGCTAAAGCGTTCACGAAAGCAGTTTCTGGCATCTGACACCATAAAAGAACGCCCATATCTTGCGTTATTGTCGTCAAAATTACTCTCGACAAAAGTTAATCAACTGCGTCCAAAGTCGGATTAAGAGTATAATCAAATGTCAATTAAGAGAGAAAGGCCCCGCTGGATGTAGAGGACGTAGCGCCAAGAGTGTTCCTATTGTTTACACCGCCAGGTTCAAATTCGATTTATTATTCTATTAATTTCGGTAAACTTGCATGATTAATTCAGATAAAACCAGAATTTTTATTTGGCTATGAATACTCAGTTAGTTTCAGGTCTTCAGAGACTGTGACCAACTTTTCTATCCAGTTACATTTACCAAAGAAAGAAAAACTGAAAGAACAGCAGGAACAACCTCAAGAGTACTTGAGGGAGAAGTACTCGCACATCTTTGAAATAAATACAAAAATACTTAATAGTACTATACAGGGTGTTCCATCTCAAACTAGCTACCCCGTATATTTCTTATTCCATAGTGAGTAGAAACATTTCCCGAAACACGTCGAATGATTTTGTTTGGGGACATCTGCATATCTGTATATTTGAGGCTTGAACGAGCAACCCCCTATTAGGGGGCGCTTCAACCCCTCAAAATTAAATAGGGGAGAGGGGTTAAGTGATACTTCATGTGAAAGGTCTTGGAAGCCTCTTTACAACGGTGTATGAAAAATTTAAATTTGGTGAACCGTGTTCGTAAAATGTATCTGTGAAAATACTAGTTAAGGAAGAAATGAATGCTCGATAAAAAAAGACAAGACATAAAAATAAACAATTCATAAAAAAATGAAGGATGTTTGTTGGAACGCAAACCCTCAAATATCTGCATAAGGTTAGTTCGGTCTGGTTAGATCAGACTAAAAAATTATTTCACAAAATGTATGTTTTATCAATCAACCGTTTTTTTATCATGTAAAAGTGATTTCAGTGTCAAGTAGTGGTACTTTCGCGTTATTTTATATTCCATTTTGAATTGTTCATTGTGCAAATGCCCTTTAAATATCAAACGCTTTATTCTCACCCATTTTTGGTTTTGTGTTATTCCCATCATAAAAGTTATCAAAATCAGTTTCATTATAATTTTCATTCTACCTTCTCCACTCAACAGGGGCGACCTCATAAATTTGGTTAGATTTTGTATCTTAAAACTATGATAATGTAATTATCATAGAGGATGTTTTTTTTTCTGGATGATTTTTTTACGAAGTGAATTTTTTCGAGGGGAATTTTTCCTCATAGGATTTTTTCCACAAGGGATTTTTTCCAGAGGGTATTTTTCCGAAAGATTTTTTTCCTGAGATATTTCTGTTTGATGGATTTCATCCTAGTGTCCGGTTTCCATTTGAAAAAATCGTCTTTAATCAGTTTTCTTGATGTTCAAGGTTGAAATTTTGACCACGGTGTAAATTATTTTGGTAAAGGTAAAGTTATCGGGCTCATTCTCCAAAAAAAAAAGTGAAACTTACGTAGTTTTGTCTCCTGAACACGAATCTGAATTTTGTGGGGGTCTCAATTACTTTAGGAGTTATAGCCATTTCAAAGTCGAAAATTGTAGATTTTCAGACACGAATTTTGCAGTCAAAATTTGCACAAAATGCCTCCTTCTTTTTGTTGACACTGTCATTAAACACTAATCTATCCATATTTCACAAATACAAACACAAAAAATTAAAATTATACTCAAAAACTCGACCTTCTTTTACTAGCGATTCTAACCCAACTTTTGTTTGGTTTTTAGTAATTTTCATGATTGCAGTAGGTTGGTTACCTGAGATTTGCGCCGCCAACTACTCAAATTCAAATATGTGCAATAACTTCCCCTTCATTGCTAACGAACAGTCGTTACCGACCGATGATGAACCCTTTACTCACATAAACACCTAACTACGTAGGCTTATTATGGCAAGAACCTGTCAGAAAACAACTACTCCCCTGGCTAAGACCACGACGGGTATTGAATTAAATCTAACAGCTACTTGTGCAACGTTCCTCAAAACATCAGAGGACGCAATTGCAAGTGCCCTCTATGACCAACCAGCAGAATTATGTTTTGATTTGGACGGGGTGACCACCTGCAGACTAGTTTCGAGGTTGTTGCTTCTCATCAGTGCAAGGGCAGGTCAACACAGACAGCACTGAAGCCATCAGTTCTCCGTCCAAACCAATACACACTCCGCTGATTAGTCAATTCTGGTTCACGAGATGAAAGCAGTTTCTAGGCCGCTCCACCTAGCGAGCAGAGGAAGAACACTCCGATCTCCGGGTTGAGAGATTTAATCGAAGAAGACAGATATCTTTGGGAGATCGTTTGCTAACGAACAGTCGTTACCGACCGATGATGAACCCTTTACTCCCATAAACACCTAACTACGTAGGCTTATTATGGCAAGAACCTATCAGAAAACAACTACTCCCCTGGCTAAGACCACGACGGGTACTGAATTAAATCTAACAGCTACTTGTGCAACGTTCCTCAAAACATCAGAGGACGCAATTGCAAGTGCCCTCTATGACCAACCAGCAGAATTATGTTTTGATTTGGACGGGGTGACCACCTGCAGACTAGTTTCGAGGTTGTTGCCTCTCATCAGTGCAAGGGAAGGACAACACAGACAGCACTGAAGCCATCTGTTCATTGTTATGTTCAATTGTTTAATTTGCGCCATGACGGCGCAGATTCAGTGATACCAAATTCTTATGAGCATGTAAATAACTAACAAATGGGTTAGAATCATTAGTAAAAGAAGTTCAATTTTTTGTGTGAAAAAATTAGTTTTTGTGTTTAAAAACGTGAAATATGGATAGATTAGTGTTTAATGACAGTGTCAACAAAAAGAAGGAGGCATTTTGTGCAAATTTTGACTGCAAAATTCGTGTCTGAAAATCTACAATTTTCGACTTTAAAATGGCTATAACTCCTAAAGTAATTGAGACCACCACAAAATTCTTTCAGATTCGTGTTCAGGAGACAAAACTACGTAAGTTTCACCTTTTTTTTTGGAGAATGAGCCCGATAAGTTTACCTTTCTCATTATTTTTGAAAATTGGATTCAACTGTTAATGACTTACTGCTTCAGGTGTGATTCTTTAAAATTTCACATTTCCAACTGTTACTGTCTATGAGTTATGATTTATTCGGAGTAGTGCTGAAGTGTCAAATTTTTACTAAAAAAATTAAAATTTCGAAAACTAACCAATTTGGTTATAGGCATTTTTATACAAAGTGGGCCAGAAATCTACTGGGAAATAAAAAATTTTTATGGAATACAGGGTGTTCCATTTGAAATAAGGAAGTTACCCTCTATATCCGGTATAAAGAGACCCGGAGTTGAAAATATTTTAGTTAAGAAAGCCATATATTAAAACCCACTACCTCAAAATTTCAAGTTTTTATTTTGAATAGTTCTTCATATATTTCTAACAAAAGCTTGTCGTGAAAGATCCTGCATATAGCGATCAGTGAGCAAATTTTTCATTAATTTTTTTGTAATACTGAAACTAATCGCTTTCCTTATATAATGTTACAGTATTATTATTCTCTACTTCGACATTCCCACTTTTCTTGATATAACCAATAAAAACATCGCTTCCAAGTTTCTCTGTCTCTGCCAAAACAGTAAAAATTGGACGTTTGTTTTCAAAACATCAATATTTAATTTTCAATTTTATATCAAAAAACCAAATTATTGAAAAAAATCAAATATACAACTTGAATATAACTCTTTATGCACTTGCGAGGTTTCATAATAATAATAATACTTTTATTTCCATATGACAATAGAATTGAATCGGAAAAGTCAATAAATATAAGTACATAATATGTGTAGAACAGAAAGTAAGTAACATGACAACATAAATGTGTATCAGACACAACACAGATTTTTATCACTTTTTTTCATCACTTATTCGCTAATTAGTGAAATATTCTTTTGTTGAATAAAAACATTTCGATATCAGAAACTCCTTGAGTTTTGTTTTGAAAGTAGTCAATGAAGAACAGTTTCTGAGTTCCTGTGGTAGTTTGTTGAAAGCCCGAAAGCCATTTTTATCTGGAGAATTGAATTCAACATTATATTTGCTATGTGGTACATAGAATTGTTCTCGATTACGAGTGTTCATTTGATGAACATCAGAATTTTTAATAAATGTTGATCTATTCCTAAATACATGAAGACATAGTTCAAATAAATATGCAAATGGAAGAGTGTGTGCAAAAAAATTGGTTTTATATTCTTGTGGAATTAATTACTATTTAACCTTGTTTTCCAAAATGAACAGTTTCTCGAGATCCGCGAATCAAAAATTTCATGTTGATATTTTCAGTACGTCCACCAAAACTTGCTTTTAAAAAACTAACAAGATTCTTTCGCGTACCGCTAGCACTACCACACAAGTTTTCGCGTTTTTCGTATCACATCTGAAAAATTTTAGGCACCGCCAACCCAATTATTCAAACAGCATCGTATTCGATCCCATGTCTAGCAAACATACTCAAAATCCTCATTTGTTTCCCATCAAATTATCGTGCAATTCATCATATTCATGTCGCCAGTTTCTGCAAATTGGATAATTGAATTATCACCTTAACAATGTCAACAAAACAGACTGATCGATGAATAATTAGCGAGAGGTTACGAATTTATATACTAGTGTATTTATCAATATTTGTTCGCATTCATTACCTCTCTGGATAGTCGCTAATGACGGCTGTTCGACAATACACATGATTATATCAATTATGTCACTGCGAAGCCGGTTGAGCCGAAGTATCAAGTAATTATTCATGGAATTCATTTGTCTCGGCATTCAAGATTTAAAGGTATTTTAACTCCTAATCTATAGGGGCACAAGGCACGTGCCATGATCCTCCTTTGTATAGGAATAACTGAGTTATGAAAATTTCGAAAATGAGATTATCAAACAACTGGTTTGAATCAACGAACTCAAATGGTGAAAACTAATAGTTATTCCGATATTAGTTCAATCCACCATGGTGTAACTCAGGGGTCTGTGCTTGGACCTGTCCTGTTTTCGTTTTATTTCAATGACCTTGCAAATATCAAGACTGAGGGTATATTCGCTATTTATGATGACGACATAACGATCCTATGGCATGATCATAATCCAAACAATCTTCTTAGCAAAATGTCTCGGGACATAACATAACTGCTGTGAGAAAGTGGTTATTGCGAATCTGCCTTCGTTCAACACTAACAATACTTGTCATTTTAATTCAATATACCAGACATATTATTTCATCTAACAATATGAACAACTTTCTAGGGATTCATTTAGACTGTAACCTCAATTTTGAAAATCTCATTTTCTTTCTGGGTAAAATGCTACCTCCAGGGTGCTATGCCGTACGTGTTATTTCAGAAGAATTGGGTGCAACAACACGAAATTAGTTTCTCACGCCCTATTTGAGTCACATGTCAGGTATGGTAGCCCTTTCTGAGCACCTGCAACAAACAGCGTTTCAACATGATTTTTACACTTCAGACCCACTTGTCAAGATAACGACTTGAGACTATCCATACCATCTTTCAACTTGATAAAAAGCTCAAGCATTTACAATGCTGCTAAATTATATATAACCATCTTCCAGCAAGACAAGTGTCAAAATCATTGATTCCATCAGTTTATTGAGCATATCAGTTTAACACATTCTTATAGAAGAAGTATTTCATGATATTCAAGATTACCTCAATGAAAACATTATTGATCCATTGAGTTAAATTTTTAATCACTCGTCAATATATTGTACTTTAAGTATAAATATACATATAATTTTTCAATTGGATAGTGCTTCCTTCCATGATAATGGTAGTGTCAATCAATCAATCAATCAATCAATCAAACATTTATTGAATAAGTGTTTTTTCACAATAAATATCAGAAAAAAAAATTATAACATCATTGCAAAATACTAGCTAATTCAACAGGTCAAACATCGGAATATGAATATCTATTTATCTAATAAAAGGTGAATTATACATTGTATTCTCACATTAAAAAGCAATTGCAAAAAATAAAATGGAATATTATATGCAATAACACTGAACGAACAAACGACATGGATATACTTAAAAAATTAAAATATTAAAATAACTTAATATCACATTAGGGTTTTAGGAGAAACTCATCAACAGAGTAATAGGCTTCCTGCAGTAAAAAAACCTTAAGTTGCCTTTTGAACACATTGATATTTGAGGACAATTTCATGTTATCACTAAGTTTGTTATACAGCTTAACCCCATAGCACATGGGATGATTCCGCGATACTGCCAATCTACTACAAGGCTGATGTAGTTGGGAAGAATTTCTGGTAAAATCTTCATGAATTTGCTCGTTTTTGGGTATACTTGAAATATTATTCCTGATATATATTAAAGTCTGGTAAATATACAAACTAGGCATTGTCAACATATTGAAATGTATGAATAATTGTCTGCAATGATCTCGAGAGGATGCACCTGCCATAATTCTGATTGCTTTTTTTTGTACAACAAATACTTCATGGGCTTTAGCATATAATCCCCATTGTTCTAGACCATAAGCTATAACAGCCTGGATCAAACTGTGGTATAGGAGTTTAAGAACATCAAAAGATACTGTATGTTTTAACTGACGAAGTAAATATATATGTTTACTAAGCTTTAATTTAACACTGTCGATATGTTCATTCCAGGTTAGCTTACTATCAATAGTGACCCCTAAAAATTTTGTGAAATTCATTTGATGTATGGTCTCATTATTTATTTTAATCAAATAACTTTTATCTACTGAAGTGTTTTTTGTAACAAAGTTGAGCATTTGAGATTTGGCAGTGTTTAACAACAGGCCATTTAGAGAGCACCACTCAGAAATTTGAGCTGTAACTTCTTGAGCTTTATTTAATACTTCAGACATATTACCAGCGGATACCAAAATATTAGTATCATCAGCAAAGACCACAGTGATAGAGGCTTCCGTGCAGAATTTGGGAAGATCATTAATGAAAACTAAAAATAAAAGTGGTCCCAAAATGGAGCCTTGTGGTACTCCAATTGATACACTTTTTAAACTCGAACTTGTCCCATTTACACTAACCAGCTGACTACGACCAGCTAGGTAAGACGTAAGCTAATTCAGTGCCGAACCTCGTATTCCATAGATCAAAGAATAAGCCTAAAATTTGCTGTTTTTTGTCTAACATTTCAAGTACGTGTCTAATGAGTTGATCAATAGCTGTAATAGTAGATTTATTTTTTCTATAACCATTCTGACTGGATGAAAATTATTTGAAAGTCTCAAAATAATCATATAACCTTTGATAAAAGCAATATTCAATAACCTTAGAAAACTGATTGAGTTGGGATATTGGTCTATAAGAGGAACAGGCTGTGCGAGGCCGTTTGTTTTTGTAAATAGGTAAAAATTTTGATAATTTCAAGATATTAGGGAAACTTCCCTCAATGAACATAGTGTTCACGATATGGCTCAATGGCTCAGAAATCAAATTTGCTACCTTTTTAATGACATGACCCGGAATTTCGTCCATACCAGAAGATATTTTCTTGCAAACTTTTCTAATAACTTCTTCAATCTCGACTTTAGTTGTTGGATATAGATAAATACTCTGTAGTGAAGGTGAAATATAATTTATATTATCAGTATCCGGTTTGGATATGCTACTGCTCACAATTGAGAAGTAATCACTAAAAACGCTGCTAATGGTCTGCTTATCGGTAAACCAACCTTCCATATTTTGCTTTTAGAATAATTATTGTTCCTATTGAGTTTTATCTCAGATTAGCCGCATGTAAGGTTATATTATAATTTCTTGTTTTTCTCAGAAGACATTTGTAACTTCCCTTCTTATCAATTACGAAGCTCTTAAAGCTAACGAAACTTCATTTGATACGTAGGAAAGATGAATCCAGTAACTTATTTCAAGCTCATACGATTCATCTCAGCAAATTCCTTGTCTTTGTTCATAAGAGAAAGCAAGTATGGAGTTCTCGATTATATTGCCCATATGTAATGCATTTTATCGCTTTATTCGCATATTGGTTTTGTCCCAAACTTTTTTTCCATAATTTGTGGTATTTTAGCAAAACCATACTTTAGTTAGTAAATAAGAAAATTTTGTGAGATAACAACGTATATTTTTGTGTAACAACAACCTGTCTGAAAACTTTGAAGAAATGAATAAACGCCTACGGAGAAAATCAACATCTTCATTTTATTATTTTTGGTAATCCACTATAACATTCTGAGTAACATTCTGTGACCACTCACAGATCTCCCCATTTTGACACATAAGGTAGAAGGTTACAACAGTAACGTACAAAGATCTGGATTCAGCTTTTTATAACACTTTCTGAATAAAATTACTTCAACAATAAAGAACAAACACAAATATGCTGTTTGCCATGAATCATGAATAGAAAACAATATCCAGTTCGATTGGATTTCCTTCCCTCGGATTTTATGCCGGTTGCGGAGTCAATACCCCGAAGTGAGTTTCCGAAGTAACTTATAATATTGTAAACGACCTTGTAATGCTTTCAAAGTTGTAAGCACTGTCAAGGGCCCAGCGGGAACGGCTCCCCTCCGGCAGATTTCGGTATACAAATGTCGGATCCGAAACTCAATAAAAGCGCCGCAGGAGAACCACCTGATATCCTATTGGAACGGAACAATGACCGAAGTGAAAGTGACAAAAAAAGGGAATGCGATATCAATTTGAATAATGTCCTGTTGAAAGGGGATATTGAACTATCAAGTTCACAGAAAACGCTTGTGCAATGATAATAATTGGCAGCAATATATTTTTTAACCTACAGTACGAGGAATGGTTCGTATCATAACGTTCAAATCGTACTCAGATTGTCAAAATACAATATTCGAACGATAACTGCAACGAAACTTTTAATTCTGATGAGTTGATTAATGGCATAGGTGTTCCCCAAGGATCAGTTTTGGGGCCATTTTCTTCATATGAATGACACGATATTTTTTGTGACAAATTCTTTCACTTGTATGTATGCTAATGATTCTTCCCTATTATTCAAATCAGAACATTTCACCAAATTCTATTATAATATCCACTCTGAGGCCCTATTCGCCTTTCAACTCAAAATGCCCATAAAATCTTTAATTGAATCGGGAAGGAATTGAAATTCGGTTTGCATTTACAAAAATTACTGAATATTATGAAACCGAATTCGAAAATTTGAAAAAAATTATTTTTGGCTAAGAAAAAACGTTTCAACTTGATTTGAACTTTTCAAATCGAGAACGGTTAGATATCTATAGCAATTCTACGGACGCCAAATGATTCAAAAAGGTCGAATTAGCATTATACATATATTACCCATATAAGTAAATAAAAACAAAAGCAGCTGACATTTTCATAGCTTGTTTTTTATTTATAACAAAATTTGTAGAATTTGACGATTTTTCGGTCATTTTGAAATGCTTCTAAAATGGCCCTTGACCAGCTGCGCGTCTGCTGGAAGCATTTTCTCATACCTCTATTGAGCTTTAATACAGCCCAAAATGTTTTAAGCGGTTTTCGGACCTGTCGTGACAGTCATAATAGGCGACACTCGAAAATAGCGTTTTTTTGGGTATAACTCTGGATCTTGACCTCGTTCGTGGGTTAAACTTGGCAGAAGGTATTTCCAGGACCATATCTACCAAAAAATAAAACCAGCAGACGATTTCCGGATCAGTCACGAACTGGTTTTCAAACGCCCCCATCCTTGACCTTGACCTGGAGAAACTCGAAAACTACATTCAGGCGACTTGAGGAAACACCGAGAATTATATTTTATGACCAGCAGACGTTTTCTTTTCCTGTCAGTAAATCAAATAGGCAGCACTCTAATAGGCTCACGTTTGAACCCATCGCCGAATCTTTTGGAACGCGTTTTTTTAGTCCTGTGTTCTGCTAGCGTTAACGTTGAGCTAGCAAAACCCAACATTGAAAAAACCACTCAGAACCAATGCAGTTGGACGATAATTTTAGGCTCTATTCAGGCTACTTTATAACTAAATTGTATATATTTTTTTGCTCTTCAGTTGGAGGAGAAATCGTAATGTTACGAAAAATCTGGTCACACCATAATTTTAAGCTCAATTTAGGGTCACGTTTGAACACATCGTTGTAGTTGATACTTTTTCAAAAGATTGTCAAATTCTAGCTGTTTGTTTTCTAGTTTTAATGAATAGAGTGAAAATCAAAACGATTATAGAATTTATATTTATCTATTTCTATGTACATCTTTTTGCCATGCCGTAATGCAACATCCTTTGTGAGACATTATTTTTTATTCGAATGGATGAACTCATGAGCTACAACTTAGATGTGATGAGTTGATTTCTAAGAAAGTTCAATTTCGAATTAAAGCACCAAAATCAAATCTATGCATAATACCCAAAATAGCAAAAATCGAATTTTTGACACCCTGTAGCTCGAGGATGCCAGGAGGATGCCAGGATCTACAACATAACAGAATTAGCCGAAAGCCATTTTACGTAGTAAATGTGCAGGGGTCCTATCTAGAATTGGGTTTCTTCTGTACAGACACGACTCTACCTATTTTTAAACTTGAAGGAAAACATCCTTGAGACCTGGTAGGTGAGAAAATTTATAGTTTCCTAATGTATTCAAATGTACGCGCTGTGATAAAACTCGTTTTTTACCAAAATAGCGTTTTATTACTATAGTATTGGATGGATGCTGACGCACTGTTGTAGCGTCCTGTATTGTGGACGCTAGTACAAATAAACTAAAAATAGTGAAAAAAAACTTACTCTAGTTTCATCTTCTTCATTCCACCGATCGTAGGATAACTCTTCTTCACTTCATCACCCTCTCCAGTCGTTGGAATGACGGGGTGTAGCCTGTCTATATCTAACCGGTATTTTTCCCGTTCGTCACTATCCAGCATAATATAGTCAACGATGTCGCTGAAATCGTCGTGCTGACTTTTGGTTTTAGCTTCCTTTTCGTCGTCAGCTAAAGCTTCCCCGTTCCGAGAGTGGCTGCTATCCATGAGACTATTAAGGATCGATGTTTCGTTGGGAAGACTTTCTTTGGACATGTTCGTACTGATAGCGCTGAAATCAAATATTAATCGTGAGGATGTAGAAGAAACAAGATATTTGTGTTACAGAAAAGAGTCATCACACTAATTTTCAATTCGAGAATCAGAGATTCAGTTAAAGAATATTTTAAGAAATATAACATTCGAACTTTTCCCTGTATATACAGGGTGCTTCTTAAGTACGTGTCGAAACATTAGCAGCGTGTTGCTAATAAATAAGAAGAAAAGTTCATATAAACATATGTCCGCAAGTTATTCATTTCTGAGATACAGAGTGTCAAAGTTGAATTCTTATTTTTATTTTTTGTGAATAATTTCAAAATAATTTTGATATTTGGGTAAAGTTTGGTATCTGGGAATTTTTATTATTTAGTTTGTGTAAAAAATATATTCTTGGTAGAGGTCACTGAGAGCAACTGTTTTAGAGATATTTAGATTTGAAATAATCGATGCAAGTGATTTTGAATGACAAGATTTATAAATTTGAAATAAATTCAATTAGAAATAATTTTTTCACGATTAACATAAAATATTATTTTGTTATTGAAAAATTATCCCAGATAGCAAACTTTACCAGAATATCACAAATATTTTGGAATTTATTCACAAAAAACAAATATAAGAATAAAACTTTGACACTCTGTATCTTAGAAAGGAATTACTTGCGGACAGATGTGAATGGGAACTTTTTTCTCATTTCGTGGTCAGCATCATGCTCCTAAAGTTTCTACACGTACTTAAGAAACACCCTGTATATTTTAGAATGCATTATATCATTCCTAAAACATAACATATGTACGTCAGAGTTTCTCAAGTTTCCAGATATTGTTACTGGCTTTATAAAAAAAGAAGAACATGGTGTTGGCAATCCTCTCAAGTAATTGACCGGGTCATTTGAATCATTCGGTATTTTCCCAATCAGATCAGCTGCAATTGTGGAGCAGTAATCATTGAACTCTTTAGCTGTTATGGTGGGATCAATTACATTTTTCTTTGAATGATTTCTTTAAAAATTTACAAGTCTCCAGCTATTTCGAACTTTGTTATCGGATTCTCCGATGAATTTATCATATGCTGCTTTTTTATATTGTGTTAATTTCAATGGGTAGTGTTTTTTCAGAATAGTGTAATTATTGAAATCCCTGGTAAAATTACAAATTGATTTGACCTCAGATAATGTGTCTCTCAGAGTCCTGAGTTCAGTTAGGTCAGGTCAACTATGGTCTCCTAGGTTACCAGACCTCAACAGTTAGGATTTTTTCCTTAATGGACATCTAAAATCTTCAATTTACCAGACACCTATCCAAATTGAAGCAGAATTGAGAAATGGAATAATTAATTCTTGTAGAACGATTCAAAATACTCCAGGAATTGTCCAAAGAGCGCGTGAATCAATGAGAAGAAGATTGGACGCGTGCATACAGGCAGGATGTGGACATTTCCAACATGTATTGTTGTTTTGATTTTTGTTTATTATTGTTAAAAAATTAGCGTATGAAGAGTTTCCATGTTGAGTAAAATGAAAGTTTTCAAAATTGTTCAAATTTTTGACAAACACATGCATCGATACCGCTGCTCGTAGCGACTTTTCACAAGCATGCCTTTTTCACGTAAAAATTATAAAGGAAACAATTTTTCTTTTAGAAAATGCGATACCATGCACGATAAAATTGTGACTCACCAAAAGAGACAGAGGCCTGTAGGATGGCTCCCCTTTCATTAAGGGCCATACTAAGATCAAATTTAAATTTCTCAAATTAAAAATACCCAAACACCAATTTTCGACCAAACACCGACATTATTTTAAAAATTATTTACGAAAAACCAAAATGAAAATAAATTTTCAACACTTTGTATCTCAAAAATGAAGGCCTTGTGGACACATGCTTACATGAACTTTTCACCTCATATAAACACCTTGTATGTGTAACGTTTAATGTTTATATACAATTTTTTTATGTGAAAAATTACTATTTCATTGATTTTAAAGTAATTACTATTTGTTTGTGATATTTTTTATATATTTTTTCTGCTATAAATTTTTATGTCTATTTTTAGACTCATCGCCTTGTTAATAATGATTTTCATTCTTCCGATAATGTAGTAAACGTTACTTGACTTGGCATAACAGATGCTGTAGTTATTTCCTAGCTATTTTACAGTTCTTGGTTGTGAAGTCAGCCAGATGGATATTCCTATGACAAGCAATAATTTGTTTGTGAGTAAATGTCAAGTTATCCATTTGGTAATTTTCATTACTGAAATTATTCCGTTCATTCTTGATAAACGGGATTCCTGCCTTCAGGTAAGCAACTGGATATCGTTGATTCAGATACTCGTTCAATTCTAGAAAGCGTTATGGTAAATTGAAATTTTTTATATTTCCATTTCAGTATGGAAATCATTCTGCTGAATAAAACATTGACAACAATATCTCGAACATCATTCAATTCGACACAACAGATTGCGGATTTGTCACCAATACGTTTCTGAGAAGTCCCATTACCAAGTCTGTTCTGTAACCGCCTTGAAAGGAAAAGTGTGGGAAAATGGAGTTTGAATTGAATGTAACACATGAGCTATGTATTGTTCACTGAAGAATTAACAATTGAAGATCTAAGAATTGAACCGTTCACACAATTTCACCAATTTCCATTTCGAAACAATTGAATGAAGAATGTAAGGTTCAACATTCGCAATGTTTCCCTCATGTATGTACCAGCATAATACTTTCAATTTCATATTCCTGTAATAGATATAATGCCATGCATCAAGTATAAATTAATTATGATTTCAAGCAAAAAAGGATGGCCCAATTTCTAGAATAAATATACATAAATCCGACGATGAGGTAACATGAAACCATTCGCATAATAGACCGAGAACCGGCAAAAATAACAAGTATGATTAGCTCAAAGTTATAACTTTTTGAGAAATTGGACAATGTTGCATCGATTTTCTAAATAAACTAATGGAATCAATGATTTTGACACTGGAAGATGGTGATACAGAGTGATTTACCATTACTTACACAAAATTAAATGGGGTACTGGTCTATCATGTGCGAAAGCACCTGTTAAATTTGAGAGCTATCCGTGATGCTTTAACCAATTTTTTTTTAATGACAACCGCAGTGGATACGCCACTGCAGCATTCAATTTTAGGAACTCTCTAAGCGAAATCATAATCAGGCTTCTCTGATCAGGCTTCTCTGAAAGATGTCATGAGAACTGAACCATTGCAGTGTTGCAATGTTACTATCTCCGAGTGCAAAATCGCGGATGGTCGTTGTCTACTTGTTCTCGATTTGTCTTGGTTGTTCACTTATAACAGAACAAACGGCGTATGTGGAAAAACTGAAATCGTCCCTCGATATATCCCGTTTTCTCCAGATAATTCAATTATGAACCGTAATAGTGCTAAGTACAGAAATTTGAGAAGACTTGTCACTGGTGCACGTATGTAGGTATGTCACCCGTTAAAATAACGTCAGTTTGAATTACAACAAGGATCGTATATTGACAGTTTCGTATATTGGTACTGTTCAATATTTCCCACCTCTCGGGTTGAAATTCTAAATATTCAAATTTCTATTCAGTGGCGGCGCGTTCCTAAAAATTAATCTGGTAATTTTTTGTTCAATTTTTGTGATTCCTTTTGGTTTTCAAGTTCTTTTGGTGACAAATTTTATCTAAGTGGTTATAAATCACCTTGTATTTGTTGAAAATGGAAACATTCTCAAATAAAAATTGAACCAAACATGTCTGGAAATGGAAAAAGCCTTCAATAAAAATGAAGTAACTTTCTTGTAATATCTAACAGTCAACAATTACTTCCCGGGCTAAAGTCACGCTGGACAACTTGAAAGAAAAAAATCCGAAAGTGAAAATTTACATTTATTATTTCAGCTATCAGAATGAAAATGCAAATTTTCAATTCAAATCAATTACATCTAATTTTTTACCAACCTTGTATATGAAACCATGGATCAAAAATGCCAATAAGAAACTATTTACACCGACTTCCGAAAGGCATTCAATACAATTGACCTCAATGTCTTGCTGAAAAAGATGTGTAAATATGGATTTTCAGATAATTACCTGAATTGATCTATTTACACAGCTGAAAAGTTTGAAGCCAACTCTGGGGTTCCACACGGTTCCAATTTGGGGCCTCTCCTATTTTTACTTCTCATGAATGATTCATGATCAGTTTTGAAATAAAATGAAATGTACTCAAAACTGAGTAGATTTATTAAGTTCATTAATGATGATCAATCAGACTGAACGTTGTTCGATTGGAATGTAATAATTGTAGAAATGGTTTTGTATTGGATGGTCAACATAATGTTCAGTTTCAAAAGGAAATAAAGAACAGAACAGAATCTATTTTTCGTTTAATTTTTATGTTTTCAGCCAGTCTTTCTTTTGTGATGTATGCTAATTTTTGATAGGGGCTTCAATTTAACATGTTTCCGGGAAGGAGGACATAATTACATAATTGAATAAATTTTTTTTCTTCGTGCGTGTGAAGCTAATGTGCTGATCTTACACCCCCCCCCCAACCACGGAATCGCAGCTGAGACGTTCGTTCATAAATACGACTCTCTGATGCATTCCACTAAATATCGCTTGAGAGGAAATGACTGACCAAAGCTCCTGGACTATAAGCACTCATCAAGAGTCATCCTGCAATTTCCAGAAAATATTTTTTGTATACAGAATATTTTTCAATGTTTTTTTTTTGGAAAATTATCCATTAGACTGTATATGCAGAAAATATTTTGGGTTCAATTAGTGTGTGTGTTCCTTCGTGATTTTTCGAGTTCCTATTAAAATAAATTTTATCGATGATTTTGTTTTCATTTGTCCTAGTGTTATCTGCATATTTTGAATAAAGAGCGTTTGTGATGTTCCAGAAACATCTCTAAAAATGCTTAATACAGTGTGACAATTTAAAACTTACCATGGGCTATATATACAGTGCGGTAGTCCCCCCCTGTTAACTTTTGAACGGTTAAACATACAAACATTGCACACACACCATTTTGATTAGTATCACCGATATTACTTCATGACAAAGAATTGAGACACTTTTTTGAAGGGTTTTTTCGCATTTGAATGTCTTTTCATGTGAAAAACCACTGTCCAACCTCTTTTAACAACTCAACCCTAACAGTTAACAACGTATCACAAAACATGCCTAGCATTCACCTCACCTATGTGTTTTCTGTAGTATCCTATTCCTGAACCTGTTGTACGTCGATCCAGGCCCGTCTTCCTTCACCACGTACTTGATCCTTCCGTGAGACGGCACGAGATGTCTCCCCGACATCCCCAGATCCATCTGAATGTCCACCACCAACAACAAAGTGAACAAAACCGCGGCTACACATAACCCTACGACCACGCGCTCTTTCAATTTCAAGCCACTCCGAAACATATTGGGAACTTCACTGTTGCATATATTCGCCGATTTGTTCACCAAAACATTCGATGCAACTTCAGCAGAAATCAGTTTTGTTGACACAACACACTCGGCCGAGGAATTGTTTAAATAAACACGATCGAATTGTTCAAGTTCCTCAGATGTGACTGTGTTTTTTTGCAATGTATCTTCAGGCGGAGGAGAGTACTTGGTTTTGACACGATTAGTTACACTATTAGTTACTGCATCTTTGGCTGTTTCTTTGGTATCGGTTTGTTTGTTAATATCGCGATGTTTTCTTAATGTCAGTTCATTTGATTGCGGAGGCCAGTTACTACTATGTTTGATTTGTTGGGAGTTATCAACTGGATGATAAGAACAAGATAAAACTTTATCTTGTGGGTTACGTTTCAAACTAGTTATGTGCTTACAGTTGTTATGATTTGTTTCATTACTGCATAATTCCTTTTCATCAATTGCGCTGGGGGTTTTTGTGACTAGCTTTGGTATTTTTGGTACTGAGGAACTGATTCTTTTCAAAATATTGTAAATGAAGGTAGTTTTTGCAGGATTCGTGCGCAGTTTTTCAGAAACTGTTGGTGCTGATGGAAACCCACATTTATCATCCTCATCTGTGTGTTCTACTGGAGGATGTTTTTGGTTCTGCAAGGAACCTACTGACTTTGATTTACTGAAGCCTCTCCTAGACGAAGTTGGGCTGTAGTGCTCATGGATGTAGCCTTCTGAGCGCGTTGGTAACTTCTGATGTGAGTTTTTGGTTGCTAATTGTTTGAAACGTTCGTTTAATATTTTCGAGTTTTGCACAGAGTTGTGTGTTTCTGATTCCTTGTAACCCACGTTCAGTTTTTTCTGGGTGTGTGTGCTGGGAGGGTACAGAAACGGTGACCGGTTCTGTTGGAATGTATTTGAATTGGCTGCAGAGCTTGTACATTGCAGCCTTGTGGAGGTGTTTGAATCCAGATTCTTCTTTTCTTAACCAAACATCATCTGAAAAAAAGTCAATTATAGTTTCGCTAGGCTATTGTGAGGCTATTGATAAGGGAATTAAGATTCTGACCAGCCACCTTTCAGCGGTGTATCTTGGGGTATAATTTCTGCATACAAATGTAATGGTGAATATTTTATGTAAATATTCAGGTTTACTACAAATAAATCTGTGGTTTTACATCAAACCATATATAACTCAAATTATGTGGTCAAACATTGCAATAGAGTATTTTTTCTTAACAATTGGTTGGTATTGAATTTGAAACAAAACATAGCAAGGTGTGTATTTTTATCGATTTTAGTATTTTGGAAGGTGAAAACGTAAAATGAAACAGTCATTACTTATATAAAAATAACTAAGATGTAGCCGACTTAAATTATTACAAAATATTATCTATATGAAATCACAAACAATTGAAGTTATTTTCAATTTTTAATAAAATTAAATTTACAATAAGTACAGAATTTACAATAACTATTTTACATCAAAGTCGAAAGAAACTAAATCATCTTCATTAAGGCCAATAACAATTAGATCAATCGAGTCTTCAAAAATATAAATATTGTCAATTTTCAATTTCCAAATAGCATGTTCTACGGTTATAACATGGTCAATGCATTTTCTCCAAATGTCGCCGGTTACTTCACTAACCGCACATTCAAACAATAACTGAACATCTTTCATTTTGAAGATCGTCTTTTTCCGGACTACGTTCTTTTTCACATGAGCCCATCAATTCTATAGGATTCAGCTCGCAGTGATACGGGGAAAGTCGAAGTACTGATATTCCAAAGAGAATAAACGAACAGCACGGTTTAATGAGCTGTAACCATTCAGAATCTTGTAGAATCAACACGTCATAGTGACGTACTTGGATATGAGTACAGAGTCGAACTCGAACCAAGCAACAAAACTGTCACATGTAACTCTCATATACCAAGAGTGCGGAGTGCGCTAGTCCGTCACTGTCTATAGAGAATGACATATCCAACTATGTCAAATTTCGTCACAAATGTTCTTTCATCTCTTTCTATTAGTGTCACCATTGTCTTATGAGGATTAGACTCTCCTAGTCAGATAACGTTTAATCTCTTTGCTGATATTCCACGTGAAGCAGCTAGTTGGTCAACGATGTACTTTTTACATTTTTGTTTTTGTGGATTTGAAAGATCCAATAAAGTTCTTTTTTTAGTGGATCAGTGGGAAAAACAAATTTTTATTGAGCTAAACCACTCCAATAGTTTGCCTTTTTTCCAATTACTTGTGGGTAAATGTTCTTATAAACTAGAATTGTAACTCGTGTTGTCCATAACAATAGAAGATCCCCGCGGAATAATATCGATCATTTGTTCAAACCATTCTTCAAAAACCTCACAGTTCATATCGTCGTGATAGTCACCAGTTCGTTTCAATACAAAAGTCAAATGTCTTCTTTCCACAAACCCTTCTGAAATACCTATATGATCGATTATTAATCTTTCACCCTTACCTGATGGTGGATTCAAACCTGTTGACAATCCTTTGATGAAGGATTTTGCCTTCTGCTCTCAATATTGCTCTCCTGCCAATATTGAAATATAGTATACAGTGTGTCTCACTTCTCATGGAAACACCCCCGTATCTTCCGTAATTTTTTACGTAGAACCATGAAATTTCCAGGATCGATAGATACACTGGAAATGAACTCACTGCACGGGAATGGTCAATCTACGAAATATACACGGCACGCCAGCAGCGAAGGAACCACCCATTTTTCCATCGCTGCTGGCGTGCAGTGCACATCATGTAGGATGACCCGTTTCGTGCAGTGAGTTCATTTATAGTATATCTATCGATCCTGCAAATTTCAGGTTTCTACGTATAAAATTACGGAAAATACGGTGGTGTTTCCATGAGAAGTGAGACAAACTCGAATTTTTCAGGACTGAAATTTTTTCAGAGAAAAAGTGTATCTGTAGTAAGTTGATGGTCCTGATCACAAATCTGAAGGAATTTTTAGCCTATTTTGCCCCCTAGTATGTTTTACCGTAAAAATGTGTTGTTCCATCGCGATTGGCGGGCAGTGTATATCACGTAGGCCAACCCCATTCAGGTGGTAGGTGCATTTTGAGCATATCCATCAGTCCCAAGAGTTTCATCATTCAACCTCAATTATTACGGAAGATACGGGGGTGTTTCCATGAGAAGTGAAACACACTGTATATCTTTCGTTCATCCAAGTTTCGTCCAGGTAATAAGGAATAAGGAATTATTGTGAGTACCGATTTCATTAAAGTATAAAAGAAATAATATAGGGCTCAGAATAGAGCCTTGTGGGACACCTGCATTGACTTCTGCGGTTGGAGATGATGAATTTTCTGTTTTATCCAGAAAATCAAACTATCAATCAATAATTCCATTCAACTAAGTCCAGTTGAACTAATGAAACTGTAGCATTGGAGATCTACATACAGGGTGGGCCAATTGAAACTTTCCAGCTCAATTTGTAGGATTTAAAATAAAAATTTTGGAAAACGCTCGAACACATCGATATTTGATTTGAGGAGGAACTAATGTTCAGTTTTTTTCATCCTCGTAGCTTTAACCTTGTAGCTAGGGGTGAACAACCCTCAAAATTTGAATAGGGAAAAAGGGGGGTACCATACCTCTTTTTGAAGGTCTCATTGAGTTCTTGATGGCCCTTTAATTTTGCCTTATTATTTTCATCGATAACGAAATGACAGGTTGTCAAAATCTTGGAAAAGGACTATTGTTTTCGTAAAAAAATAACAAATAATTGAAGTTTCAAGTTTAATAATCAGGTGTACACGTCAAATTTATCTTATAAACTGTTCGAAGTGTCCACCTGATTATTAAACTTGTAACTCTAATTATTTGGTATCTTTATTAAGAAAATAGTAGTCTATTCCAAGGTGTCATTTCGTTTTCAATGAAAATCATAAGGCAAAATTATGGGGTCATGAGACCTTCAAAAAGAGGTATGGCTCGACTCCTTTCTCCTATTCAAATTTTGGGGATTGTTCACCCCCAGCTACAGGGTTAAAGCTTCGGGGATGAAAAAAAACTGAAAATAAGTTCCCTCTCAAATGAAATAGCGACGTGTTCGAGCGTCTTCCACAATTTTGATTTTAAATACAATTTAGGGTGGAAATTTTCCACTGGCCCACCCCGTATTTTGCTACAAAGTATATTCCTTATTCGTCGCCTCCGATAGAGTAAAAATTTGCGATTTAAGATGTCGGTCAGGAAAATTATAGGACTTCAATCTCTTTATTATTCAAATTGTGTAATTATTTCGACGGCTTCTGTATTTTTCGGGAGTGAGAGCACATTGTTATAGCATTTTAATGGCCAAGGGTGAATTAATTTCAATTATTAAGGGTCCTACGGATCTCATTGAAGTTATGAATTTTACAAGTTTATAATTGTCGGTATTATTCATGCACGAGTCGGAAATTCATAGCGGAGATTTGCTTTGAAATCCTGCTGTTAACGGAAGGAAAACTAGATTCTGAAAATACGAAAATTCACGTAGGTACTATATACCTGAAAGGTTGGTGAAACTGATACCACCTTTCTTCGACTGTCTTACAATCATTACTTAGAGTGGTGCCTATTATTTTTGTAAAAAACGAAAAAGCAAGGACCAGGTGAAAATTTTTTTTGGGGTTCCAACATTAAGGACAAAAATCTTTTAAACACGATATGATGACTGGTGAAATGGGGATGCAGTTTAAGGGTTGAATACGGTTTTTCACAATTTGTGGCGAAACGTGACCTTCCAGCGGAAAATGATCAATTAAAAAGTTGTAGATAATAAAAAGATTCAAAACTTTTGTGTTCAACACTTTTGACATAACTTCAAATTAACCGTCAAAATGGTGGAATACCGATTTTTGAGTATTTAATTGTTTTCTCGCGTATGAAGAATCTAATTCAGGTGATTTTTTTTGGAATATGCATTTTTCGGTGTCAAATAAGCATAATTTTTTCGCAATTCAGAATACGATGAGTTTACGAGTTCCACGAACAATTGTCTTGATGTTTTTTGTATTTTAAAGGTCTATAAGTGATCGTTTTGATTGTTGAAATTCTATCTGGAAATTCAAATTCAACAGTTTTTTCACTGTATGGTGCATAAAATTGTTTAGAAAATGTCGATAAGTCAAGTCAAGTCAAGTATTTATTAATCCATTAAAACGAGCTTACAAAAGCAATTGGACAAGTCAGTATCAGGTACATATCAAATACAAATATATAACAAAACACATTCAGAACTAACAAAAAAGTATTAAAACAATCGAGTGACTAAGCAGAACAGCAATGCACATACAATGTACATATTTAAAAAATTACATAACAAAAACATTTATAACTAACAAAATGCATTAAAACAATCTGAGTTAGTACAAAGCAAAAAATACAAACCATTTTATTATTGTTGGTAAGAAAAAAACTCATCGATTGTGTAGGGGCTAATTTGAAAAAGTAACTGTTTTATTTTATATTTGAATTCTTGTTCCTTGGTAATATTTTAAAAAAACTCCGGAAGTGCATTATATAGTCTCAGGCCCAAAATCTCGAACGACTTATGACATAGAGATAAACGTGATTTGGGTATATGGAAATCATTTCTGACGAGTGTTATAACCATGAAGAGATTTGGTTTGTTTAAAAACTTCTTTTTTTATGAATGTACAACAGAACTTCTAGAATGTAGAGACCTGAAAGGGGCAAAATATTTAATTTTTTAAACAATGTTCTACACGATGTTGTTCGTGATTCGTTTGCGATAGTTCTGATAATTCTCTTTTGCGTCATGAAAACACCGTGTGCAGCTGAAGAATTACCCCATACAATCAGCCCATAGCTAAGTCTTGATTGTATCTGCCCGTGGTAATATAAGAGAAGACCAGAGTTGTCTAGAATTCTCTTCAGGTTTCTTAGCAGGAAACACTGCTCATTGAGTACTTTAATGAGATTATCGCAGTGCTGACGGAAATTGAGATTGCTGTCTAGAAAAATCCCAAGATATTGTAGATAGGTGCATTTTATCGTCGAAAGCATAGCCCTTTTTTAGTTACCCTTTCCTCAAATTCAATTTTTGAGATGATATTCAGGGTCATCCCATCGAGAAACTTTCGGAGGATGTTCGCAATTTTTCTAAAAATGGAAAATAAAAGTTTTCAAACATTCAATTTCCTTCAAAATCGAATAATTGCATTATTTGACTTTGATCGACTGGGAATATTTTTAAAATGCAAAACTCCCGCGAATACTACTTGATCCTAGAGAAAATTTTCTTCTGAATCAGAATTTTTTTTTTTTTCAAATCAGAACTCTGGTCAGATAGTGACAGATTTAGGTGCCCCATTTTCACATACAAGCCTCGAATAGGGTTGAAAAGTAAGTCGATGTTGAGTAAAATTAAGGGAAATTTACGAGTGGCTCGTGGGGAAAACATATGGAAAAATCAAAAAGAATTTCCATTATGTTTTTCGGTGTAGTGACGATGTAGGTTTTCATAGTTTCGATGGGCTTGCGTGGGAAAACCTGTTAAAATCTCGATTTTTCTTTACAAGATTACAGCCTCATTTTATCCCTTTAGCCACCTTCAACACTTAAGCCTTTGATCTTCTGAAGCCAGGTTCTATTAATTAATGATTAGGTGAACACGGCTCGCGTTAAAATATGTTATCCCCAGGAGCCACTCGTAAATTTCCCTCCATTTTACTCAACATCGATGTACTTCTCAACCCTATTCGAGGCTTGTATGTGAAAATGGGGCACCTAAATCTGTCACTATTTGACGGTCTATTAGAAAATGTCGATATTGTAGATAGTTGCATTTTCTGTCGATAGAATATCCCTTTTTTCGTTACCCTTTCCTCAAATTCAATTTTTGAGATGATATTCAGGGTCATCTCATCGAGAAACTTTCGGAGGACGTTCGCAGTTTTTCTAAAAATGGAAAATAAAAATTTTCAAACATTCGATTTCCTTCAAAATCAAATAATTGCATTATTCGAATTTGATCGCCTGGGAATATTTTAAAATTGCGAAATCCTCGCTAGTATTACTTGATCTCGTAGAAAATTTCTTTCTGAATCCGAAAATATACTTGTTTTCACAATAAGAATGCAAGTTCATTCAGAAAATGTGGATTTTGTAGATAGGTGCATTTTCTCGTCGAAAGAATTGCCCTTTTTCAGGCACCCCTTTGTCGAATTTAATTTTTGAGGTGTATTCGGAATCAGCCCGTCGAGATGATTTTGGGAAAATATTTCAATTTTTCGAAATATGGAAAATAAACATTTTCAATAATTCGATTTTATTCAATATCAAATATCGCATTTTTCGAGTTTGATCGCCTGGGAATATTTTTAAAATGCGAAATCCACGCGAATATTACTTGATCCTATAGAAAATTCCTTTCTGAATCCGAAAATGTAATTGTTTTTTGAATTACAACTTTAGTTCATTTGGAAAATGTCGATTATGTAGATAGATGCATTTTTTCGTCGAAAGAATTGCCCTTTTCCAATTAACCCTTTATCGAATTCAATTTTTGAGAAGATATTTGGAATCAGCTCGTCGGAATACGTTTGGGTCAAGTTTGCAATTTTTCGAAAAATGGAAAATAAACATTTTCAATAATTCGATTTTCTTCAATATCAAATATCGCATTTTTCGACTTTGGTCGCCTGGGAATATTTTCAAAATGCGAAATCCACGCGAATATTACTTGATCCTATAGAAAATTCCTTTCTGAATCTGAAAATGTAATTGTTTTTTGAATTAGAATTTTACTTCATTTAGAAAATGTCGATTTTGTAGACAGGTGCATATATTCCTTGAAAGAATTGCCCTTTTTCAGTTACCTCTTTGGCAGTTACCCCTTTGTCGAATCCAAGTTTTGAGGTGATATTCAGAATTAGCTTGTTAAGATACGTTTGATGAATGTTTGCTAATTTTCGAAAAATGAAAAATAAACATTTTCAAAAATTTGATTTCCTTCAATATCGAATATCGCATTATTCGACTTTGATCGCCTGGGAATATTTTTAAAATGCGAAATCCTTGCGAATATCACTTGATCCTTTAGAAAATTTCATCCTGAATCAGAAAATGTACTTGTTTTTTGAATAAGAACGCTAGTTCATTTAGAAAATGTCGATTTTGTAGACAGGTGCATATTTTCTTTGAAAGAATTGCCCTTTTTCAGTTACCCCTCTGTCGAATTCAAGTTTTTTGGTGATATTCGGAATCAGCTTGTTAAGATACGTTTGAAGAATGTTTGCTATTCTTCGAAAAATGGAAAATAAACATTTTCAAAAATTCGATTTCCTTCAATATCAAAAAACGCATTATTCGACTTTGATCGAAAAATTTATTTTTCCGAAAATTCGGTTTCTTTCAATATCGAATATTGCATTATTCGACTTTGATATTTATTTTTATTGATCTATCTTAAAACTCGAATAGCACCCTCGTAGAAGCTGTAGAGGCCTGCAGAGCAAGATAAACGAATTTTTTTAAAGGTCCATAGGCGTTGCAGATTTGTTGTATTACATTAAGCGGAGAGTATGTTGAATAATGACATATTTTGACATTCAAATTTTGTTTGCTTTTAGAGTAGACTGAGAACTTTCCTATACATTCTCGTAATCTCATCAAAACAATGGATAAACTTGGTGGTTAATTTAGGAGGCCATGAACGCGATCATATTTGGGGCACTTTTTCGGTCAATTGATAAAACGGTTCTTCTTATCGATTTCAAACAAGAACAGAATTCGATGCTAGGTACGTGCTGTAATGGAAATTGAAATTTCAATCCACTTTTTCACAAAAAAAAATCTCAAAAATGTCCCAAAAATGCAGTTACTTTGGAGCAACTTTTTGGGTAGATGAACAAATAATTTGAAAAAAAAACATTACAGCACATACATAGATCAACGTTTTACCTTTCTTTTGATACCAAATTGATTTCGATTGGATAAAGATTACTTCAAGTTTTGATGGAAGAGAAATACCATTGCAGCTGCTTTGATTATCTGCGAAAATCTTTGTGAGGTGCTGCCGAAGACGTAGATACATAGAATCGAACGTCGTCTAGAATCCTGTCCTTGTTTGAAATCAATACGACGAACTGTTTTTGAATTTTCGATTCTTTTACCCAAAGAAACTGGAAGAAGACATCCAGCTTCATGAAAGGACTGACCTCCCCGTACAAGCGATATTGGAACTACCGCAGTGCTGCCTACACAACTCATACTTTCAAGAAAAGATCCGTTTCTTCTCCCAAGTTGATGGACTGCCGATGGGATCTTCTCTCTCTCCAGTAATCACCAACATATACATGGAGTGGTTAGAGGAATTGGCTATCAGAGAGGCAAAATACAAACCAAAACTATGGCTAAGATACGTAGACGACACCTTTATCATTTGGAACCATGGAGATGAACACCTTGGGGAATTCTTCGCCAGAATGAATAACATGAAGGATTCAATCAAATTCACAATGGAAAAGGAAACTAACAGTACCCTATCGTTTCTCGATGTGAAAGCTGAAAGAACAGCAGACACTGGAATCATCACCTCTGTCTACAGGAAGAAGACACACACAGGACAGTACCTCAACTACTGCTCTAATCACCCAAACTCAATGGAGGCGGAAATTAACCACATCAAAAAGGACCTACGCCGAAACGGATACTCCGAGAAACTCATAGGAGAAGTTCGGAAACAACTCGAAATGACCAAGACAACCGAAGAAAGACCACAAAACCCCGTTCTCATTCTTCCCTATATCAGGGGTATCTCCGAGAAGGTCAGAAGGATTGGAAATAAATACAACATCAAGAGTTGCTTTCAATCCGGCAGTACCTTACGAAGCTTCCTCACCGAGACGAAACCAGAGGACACAACAGAATCTAGCAAAAACTGTATTTACAAAGTCCCATGTGAATGTGGAGATTCCTATATCGGAGAGACCAAGAGGCCATTATCAGTAAGAATAGCCGAACACAAAAAGTGGACTCAACGAGGGGAAACATCAAAATCGGAAATTGCTGACCACGCCTGGACTAAACACCACCGAATTCTTTGGGACGAAGCTAGTGTTCTTCATAGAGAGAAACATTGGTTGAAACGGAAATTTATGGAAACCACCTATATAGAAGCCAATAGTGCCTTCAGTCAACCAAGCGTGGAAATTAGAAACGTATGAAAACCGCTCATGGACTGTTTTGGAGGGAGAAAGAGCGCGAAACCACGCGCGCCACAAGACCACGCGTAATTACACCGTAATTACACTTTAATTATAGACCTATAAAAGGTCGCGTAGCATTTGATTTTGTCATTACTCACCAGAAGACGATTGCGGATTCAAGCAATTGAAACGTTGTGAAAAATTTGAAAGAGATAGAAATCTTTCAACCATTAAGATGATGGACGTCCGAAATATAAGTAATCAACATCCCAAATTTGATTGCGCTCATAGCCTCTTAATGGCCCATTTCTGATTATTCTCATGCATTGGTGCGCCAATGCTTGTGTAACTTTAATTCAACGGCATATTCACAGGAAAGTGATGCTATTTCCGTTCATTGTAATGCCTAGTTACCCACTGCACACATACTGATGCTATTGTTATCCACTTGTTTGTTATCGATTGAGGATTAATTTTGAAATGTTGGCATTACTCGTTTCATTTCTAAGTATGGTCCAGTTCAGTATACCTCAGTATATTATGTATGGGATTTCAGCATCCTCCCAAACCCATTATGATAGATTTTTACGTAACAAATCTGATAATAAACAGTGAATAAGTGAATAAGTGGGACATTTTGGAGATTTTTTTTTGTGAAGGAGTGGATTGAAATTTCAATTTCCATTACAGCACGTACCTATAATCGAACGTCCTTTAGAAGCCTGTCCTCCCAGGTAGCATATCATATCGGCTGAATCTTGGTTCCATATTGGGCCAATATAGATATATTGTGAACGAAGAAATGATATTGGTCCACTCGTCCTGCGGACTCGTGGTGTTTTCTCGAAGCAATTCAGTTTCGTTCAGAAATGAATCGACAGACTTATCGTAAAAGTTCAATTACTTTTGGTATTACTACTGACAAGTTCAGGTAAAAAATTTAATAGAGGTTGTATGTTTCACCCCTTTGAAAAATCACAACAAAACAATAATATTGTCGTGATATCGAGCAATGACATTTGAATCGTTTTGGTGCACTGATCTATTGTTTCTTGTTATTAATTGATTAGGTCATGATCGCAGGTCATTAACAATTGCGGGTTTGATGACTAGCAAATTATATGACCGTGACAGTGCACACCAAATAAAAATAAAACATTTCTATCTATATATAAATATAAGGTGATTTGCATTAGGGAGATAGTTAGTAATAGACTCCTGTAGATGAGAGAGCCCTAGCGCTCTGTTAGCCTTATAGGCTAGGCCCTTTTGGCCTTAGCTGTAAGTATTGGTTAAGTGATGGTTTTAGGTAAGAGTTGTTTTAAGTATCCCATATTTTATTATTGAGTATCTCGTATTTCAAATGTATATTTGCCTTTCCCCCCGTATCCCAGTTGTCGTTTAATAAATATTTATATTCCTTTGCTACCCCTTGAGTTTCAATAGCTACCATCTGTAGCTACACCCCAAGTCGCATTTAGTATAAGGGAAACAACCCCTTATACGACTCAGGATGCTACCCTAGTAGCCCTAGTCGCGACAATATGTACCTTTTTTATGTGCAGAACACTGCACCCACAAAATGCAATTTCTTTAAGCCCTCAGCAATTTTAGGAAAAAACCAAACTTTTTTTTTTCATTTTAGAAAGCGTGTTACTTTTGAAGGAGAGCTTTCGCACTTATTTGGAACACCCTGTAGAGAAATCATAAAAGTTATAGAGGCTTTCGAGGATGATTGTAGCGCAATTACGTACGTTTTTCTTCGATATAATTGTGATTGTTCATTCAGGCACCGTAAAATAGTTTCTGAAACGATTAATGGATGCATGTAATCCGCTCGCGATGTGAAAGCACCCGATTTGAAATGTGTTAGTAAGTGAACGCACCGTGTGCATCTTTTAGTCGACTTGCTCACATGACCTTGGCGTTGGATAACAATGCCGTTAGTTTACAGTTCATGAATGTCCAACACGCCAGACATGTGACCATTTGCATTATTCATTAGGTTTCCGGTAATTTGAAGTCTGTCGGCGTACCAGTCCATTTCAAACAAATTGTCTATGGTGGGTGGGGAAAAAGATAAAGTCAAAAATTGCGAAAATCTCTTTAAACCAAAATTCGATGTTGGGTGATGTAGTTAGTCATATGGTCTAACCAGTAGAGGTACGTCAAAATATAATCAAAACTAATTTATCGAATAGTAATAGATTAATCAATCGATTTCAAAACACTCCCGAAGGCAGTGGCGGATTTACCAGCAGGCTGAGTAGGCTGGAGCCTAGGGCGGCAAATTTTAAGGGGCGGCAAATTTAGTTCATAAATTTATTATTTCGGTTTACAAATTAAAAAAAAAAAAATTATTATACACACACACATAATACGAATTTCGAAAATTGAAGAGAAATTGAAATATTTAACAAAAATCGAAATATTCTCATATACAGTGCTAATTAATAAATATTTCAACATCTCTGCATGAACAATTCCTAAACGCTTTACTAATTATACATTAATGATTATGAACTTTTAGAATATCGCGATTCGATATTATAATCGAAATTTAGTAATTTTTACATATATTCTTCACTGATAACTGCTATAATTTTTTCTCCTTGTACCTAATAATTATGAGATCTGCTTACCCAATTCAATCGATATAATATCGATGGTCTAATAAAAATACTGACTAAAATTGACTAATTTTTATTAAATAAAAAACTAGTTCAATATCTTATAGAGATCATATTAATCAAATAACTGATAGTTAAACGACTGTGACTTGACAATAAAATAATTCCCTCCACAAAATATGAAGTGAGACAATTTGCTCATTAGAAAATTGATACATTTTATCAGTTAATTATTTTATTTGCAGTAAGAAAAAGTTTGGAAAATCCAAATGAGCAGGCCTTAAGCGCTCATGTCGTACACGAATTATTTAAATTAAATGTTTACATCAGTATATTTGATAACTTTTTCGCAAAGCCAACTTTTTCAGAAAATGCCAATCGGAATGAATTAATTATAATAAGATAAAACAATACTCAGCTGCAATTTTTTATTCAACGGCTTCTCTCCAGTTAAACAAGTATATTAAAAAAAAAATTGAAGTGAAAAAATTATTTTTTTGAAAGTTAAAATTTAAAATTTTAAATTTATAAATATAACTTAATATAATATAATTAAGCATAACTGATAACCGAAAAAATAATTTTTATAAGCTCAGCGATCATTTTTCTTTCCGATAAGTTGCTTTTTAAATAATATTCATGTACATCATATTTATTAGGTACGGTTTAATGTGAGAAAACATCGGATTTAGATTTTTAGGCAAGAGTAGAGCATACCTACTACGCGCTTCGTACTTAAGGCATGCAATTGCGTATATATATATATATATATATATATATATATATATATATATATATATATATATATATATATATGTTCGGAAAGGTTTCCGCGGTCAGAAATATGTACATTACTAAGTTCATGGGTTGAACCGCGTTGAGAGTTTATAACTCGACGTTTCGGCTCCTGCTTTGGAGCCATTTTCAAGAGTGTGACTGCGAGGCCTCTATCTGCCTACTCCTCGAGTCGTGGTCTTGAGAGATATCAAGGTCTCAACCTGCCTACTCCTTGATCTCAAAAGACGATCCGATGTTGGTTGCACTGTAGTATTTATAGGTGGTTGGCTACCTGGAGGTGGGCGGGTCTTACGGGTTTTCTCGTTTGTCTTGTCTGCTGGTGCCTGCTGTGTAGTTGGAGTTAATGGGATAATAATTGATTGCGGATAAGTTTCACGTGGCCTGGTAATTACGGTTGGAAGAAGGGGCTTCCAAATGGGGTTCAATTTACGGCTATCATCTTTAATGTTCAGGCAATCAGGCCGTTTTTCGATTTCGATGGCTTCTCTGATAAAACGAGAAGTTCTTGAACGTACTGGGGCGATGGTTTTCGTTTTCTCGAAATCTATGGGGTGACCCGTTTGGATGAAATGAAGAGCTAATGCGGAGCTGGTGTCTCGATTTCTAACTGAAAGGGAGTGTTGATAGGATCGAAAATGGATCTGTTTCGAAGTTTCTCCTATATAAGAGTGGGGGCAGATAGAACAGGGAATTTCGTAAATACCATGGTCTTCGTTGGGAATTTTGTCTTTTGTTGGTCTGATGAGGTGTGATAGTTTTTGTTCTGTGGTAAAGATGGTTTTGATATTTGCTTTTCTGAAAAGTCGACTGATTTTGTCCGTCACCCCTTTGATGTAAGGGAAGAAGACTTTGGATGGACGGTCTTCAACTTGTGGTTCGTTTTTGGTTACTAATGGTTTCTGAAGCTGTTTTTGGATGTTTCTGTCTATGTGGTCTGGTCTGTATCCGTTTTGTAGGAGAGCTTGTTTTACGTTGTGAAGTTCGGATTGTCTGTTGTGGTCGTCGGTTAGTCGGATGGAGCGAGATATCAGAGTATTTACGACTGAGTTGAGTTGTGAGGGATGATGGTGGGACTTGGAGTTGAGATATCGGTTGGTGTGGGTGGGTTTTCTATAAACTTTTCAGAAAAGCAAATATCAAAACCATCTTTACCACAGAACAAAAACTATCACACCTCATCAGACCAACAAAAGACAAAATTCCCAACGAAGACCATGGTATTTACGAAATTCCCTGTTCTATCTGCCCCCACTCTTATATAGGAGAAACTTCGAAACAGATCCATTTTCGATCCTATCAACACTCCCTTTCAGTTAGAAATCGAGACACCAGCTCCGCATTAGCTCTTCATTTCATCCAAACGGGTCACCCCATAGATTTCGAGAAAACGAAAACCATCGCCCCAGTACGTTCAAGAACTTCTCGTTTTATCAGAGAAGCCATCGAAATCGAAAAACGGCCTGATTGCCTGAACATTAAAGATGATAGCCGTAAATTGAACCCCATTTGGAAGCCCCTTCTTCCAACCGTAATTACCAGGCCACGTGAAACTTATCCGCAATCAATTATTATCCCATTAACTCCAACTACACAGCAGGCACCAGCAGACAAGACAAACGAGAAAACCCGTAAGACCCGCCCACCTCCAGGTAGCCAACCACCTATAAATACTACAGTGCAACCAACATCGGATCGTCTTTTGAGATCAAGGAGTAGGCAGGTTGAGACCTTGATATCTCTCAAGACCACGACTCGAGGAGTAGGCAGATAGAGGCCTCGCAGTCACACTCTTGAAAATGGCTCCAAAGCAGGAGCCGAAACGTCGAGTTATAAACTCTCAACGCGGTTCAACCCATGAACTTAGTAATGTACATATATATATATATATATATATATAGAAAATTGATATGATTGTGGACTAAGATATCAAAATTTAGAGGCGGCAAAAATTGAATAGCCTACGGGCGGCAAATCTATAAATCCGCCACTGCCCGAAGGCAAAAAAATTAAACTAGTTCGAGAGCTCCGGTGAAAATGACTTCCTCATAAGTTACCAAAGGTTTGAATTGGCACGTCTACTCTAGATTGTAATTTCAAAACCGCCCGTCTGCCGGGCGCGAGCGGTCGCTTTATTAGATTTATAACTTAAAAATAAAATAATTTAAAATAGCTAATAATTACCTAATTATTACCAAAACAAGTGTTTTGTGAAAATGGTCTAAGATCTTAACCAAATTAAAATCGTAAGCGTCTGTCGTTGGGAATGGTCGCTATTTTGGAGCAGACGCTGTCAAATTTATCAAAAAAACTCCGTCAACTTCCTCACAGGTTACTACCATTATTTTCGTTCCAAAGTTTCACTAAATATGTTACTAACCAAAATTCAAATAGAAAACTTTGGCAGACGGTCGCATTCAAACAGCAGACGATGGCATATCACTGCCTGCAGAATCCGTGCAAAACAGAAGTATTCCTACTCAAGAAGACCGGAAAGAGTATTCAGTTATTTTGAAAGAACGAAAAATTGCTGCTACTGTTATGGAAAGAATTTCCACGAAGATATATGCTATATGCCCCCAAATGAAATCTGATGATATTGATATAAGGAAGAAAAAAGCTTTGTTTCTCTTGTTTCAAACGGAATCATCAGAAATTCAAATGTAGAAGTAGGAAAGCATCTGGTGTTTCAGCCTGTAAACTGTAACACAACACTACTCTCTTTTACACAAAGAAAAACATGAGTTATCAGTTATTCCCTCCGAGAATGTTGCTGCCGATACGGTCACCCGCCGGTGCAAAGATGTGTATTGTGGAAAACGAGAAATCAGTCTTACTACGCATGGTACCAATAAGATTGCATGGACCAAAAGCAATCTTGGAAATTTATGCTCTGTGTGATGAAGCCTCAACGGTGAAACTTTTGGATAGCAAGGTAGCCGAAAAACTTGCTCTGAAAGGAACCAAAGAACCGCTCTGTCTTCAATGGACTAATGATTATGTTTCTACGCAAAATAACTCCCAAAAGCTCGATCTGAAGATTTCTAAATTAGACCAAGAGCCTTTTTTTCTGAAAAGCATTCGAACACTAGAAAATGTATCTTTGCCTTCGCGGACAATAATAATGGTAAACTGGAAGAAATACCCATATTTGAAGGGAATACCTATCAAAAGTTTCGAAAACGAAAACCCGTCATGATAATATAAGAGAAATCGGAAAATTACGGTATTTTCAAGTAAATACCAAATGTGATATATCATTTGAAAGGGAATTTTATGGCATTTCCAATACTGAAATTGAATATATGGGTTTCCATTTGAAAAAAAAAAACAAAATATATTTCAATTTGCATTTCGATCTATCCGATATACACAAAAAAAGGTAATGTAATTTCAACTGTGTGTCATGTTACAGAAACTAGATCATATTGGAGTAATTTTGCCACCCATAAGTTTCTAGAATTATTTTTCCACGAGGAGTTACAGAGTGTTAAATACCTTATGTTTTTTGAAGTAATTTCGATATACAGTGACCGCCAAAAAGTATGTACCATATGGGAAAAATTTTTATTATTGGAGTATTGGAAAAAATATTCTGGAGAAAAGTTTGTACATGTCCGATAACCTAAAAATCGATTTTGACACATGTCACGTGATCGCTAAAATGGCGGCAAAATGAAAAAAATTGCAATGCAAAGGCAAAAAAGGGGTAAGATGGCAAGATATCAAAAAAAGTTATTTGAAAAAGTCACTTAGAATTCAATTTTATACACACAAACGAAGTTTCAAGAGATAATTCAAAAAAATTGAAAATAGCAATTTTTTAAAAATATTTTCCCATCTATTTAAAAATATTAATTTTTTTTTCTTATGAATAGCTTGACTATACTGAAACATTTGCATTTTAATGATAATGACAAAACTTTCTCATTTTCTCCACACCAGAGGGCACTAAATTAAAAAAATTGGTTTTTGCCAGAACCCTCGCTGTTACATTGGTTCTTATCTAACAGTTATATCAGAATTCCAAGACTATTGTGTTGATATGGCAATCTAGAAACACCATGTTTCCTGATTTTAATCAAGTTTCAATAATAATGCTGTATGAGCGTTTTACTTTCCACATAAACTTTAAGAATCTTTAATTTGACGCACTATTTTCAAGTTTATGTGCGAAGTGAAACGCTCATGCACGATTATCATCGGAACTTGATTATAATCTGGAAATTACCATGTTTTTGGAGTGTCATGTCATCACAATGGTCGTGGAATTCGGATATAACTGTTAGATACGAACCGATGTAACAGCAAGGGTTCTGACAAATTCCCATTTTTTCAATTTAGTGCCCTCTGGTGTGGAGAAAATGAGAAAGTTTTGTCATTATCATTAAAATGCAAATGTTTCAGTATAGTCAAGCTATTCATAAGAAAAAAAAATATTTTTAAATAGATGGGAAAATATTTTTAAAAAATTGCTATTTTCAATTTTTTTGAATTATCTCTTCAAACTTCGTTTATGTGTATAAAATTGAATTCTAAGTGACTTTTTCAAATAACTTTTTTTGATATCTTGCCATCTTACCCCTTTTTTTGCCCTTGCATTACAATTTTTTTCATTTTGCCGCCATTCTAGCGATCACGTGACATGTGTCAAAATCGAATTTTAGGTTATCGGACATGCACAAACTTTTCCCCAGAATATTTTTTCCAATACTCCAATAATAAAATGTTTTCTCATATGGTACATACTTTTTGGCGGTCACTGTATCTCCGGAAATAACGTTGATGAACATACACGACCCTTTATTTTTTGAATGGTGAAAGTAATCTCTATTCAACCATGTGATGAAATATAGGGTGTTCCATTACAAAAAAACATAAGTTTGGTTTGGTGCACTTTTCTGGGTCACCTTGTATACTTTAGAATATTTTCCAAAGATACTCACTCAAGAAGGGAAGATGCTTGCATTCGAAAAAAATTTCAAGTTGCGCCGTTTAGAAGCTATGGACCACCGGAGCAGTTGCAGGACCCTGTATTACACTATATAAAATTTTTGCTTAAGGAACTCTATGCGGTCGTTTTCAATAATTACATTACGCGTACTTTCATATACTCAAAGTAATTTAGGCCCGTCTACTGTTACAATGCGACCGTCTGCCAAAGTTTCCTTTTTGAATTTTAGTTAGTAACATATTTAGTGAAACTTTGGCACAAAAATAACGGTGGTAACCTGTGAGAAGTTGATGGCGTTTTTTGATACATTTGACAGCGTCTGCTCCAAAATAGCGACCATTACCAACGGTAGACGCTTACGATTTCAATTTAGTTAAGATCTTAGACCATTTTCACATAACATTAATTTTGGTAATAATGAAGTAATTATTAGCAATTCTGGGTATTTTTTTCAAATTATAAATCTAATAAAGCGACCGCTTACACCCGGCAGACGGGCAGTTTTAAAATTACAATCTAAAGTAGAACCGTCGTGCCAATTCAAACCTTTGGTAACTATGAGGAAGTCATTTTCACCGCAGCTCTCGAAATATTACTTTACTTTACTCTACGGGGCCAGGTAGCAGCCGAGTGGTTAAAGCGACATTGTTTCAATCACTTTGGCTGCCAGTCGGCGATGGGTCAAACCATGGCGACTGCAGAAATTTTTCTGATGGCCCGAAAAAGTGCTAGGAATCGCACGTAAAAAGGTAAGACCTCGTTAATCCTTAGCTCGCACAAGTTTCGACTTCTGAGGGCTGCCGTTCGTAAGGGGGCGACAGCTGGTTAACGGAGAAAACATTTTTTTTAACTTGTTTTCATGAAGGTTTTACAATGGCTGTATACAAATGCACGATACATACCAAAAAGATGTATCGAATAATTCATTTAGATATTCAGTTTTATAATGGCATCATAGCACTCCTCAAGTCCATGCCATAGTTCTATAAGAAAAGTAACAATGCGGTTTCATTAGTGACTTGAAGCTACACCTGCCATATCCGGAGGTATGTGACAATTTATAACCTTTTTATTACAATTTATTACACCAGGTCCGAATTTTATTACACTTGCCGTTTTTGAGATATGCGTAGGTGGTGTGGGTTCTATCTAAAGCTGGACCACCAACTTCTAACTTTTTAACCAATTGTGATAGCGGAATGGGATTTGGGCCAGAATTTATTACAAATAAATTACAACTAACTGGTTGACATCGAGCCCCAATTTTAACCCTCCCAAGGGCGAAAAACACCCCGAAATCAAATATTCCGTCGTGTTATTATGAATTACTCATTGAGATATCCAGTTTTTCTACAAAACCAGATTGTATCACCGCCAAAACCACATTATACAGAGTGTTTCATCCCTGTAACATCAGGCGGTCTGGTGTAATAAAATATTGAACGCTGATAATAGTAGTTTTGAATATATACGAAACGAATCATAATCCAATCGCAATTTCACGTTTTTCTCCAACCGGATACTTTATCGTTTCGAAAAACACCACAAACGGGGTTTTTCAACACTGGTAAATCAGGTGGTCTGTTGTAATAAAATAATGAACGTCAATAATAGTGGCTTTTAGAGTATACGAAACGAATCATAATCCAGTTGCAATTTCACATTTTTCTCCAACCGTATAGTTTGTCTTTTTGAAAAACGCATTAAACAGGGTTTTTTAACCCTCTAACATCAGCCGGTCTGGTGTAATGGAATATTGAAAGATACTAACAGTAGTTTTTCGAATAAACGAAACGAATCATTTTCCTGTCGCAATTTCATGTTTTTCTCCAACTGAATAAATTGTCTTTACAAAAAACGCCTCCACCAAGGTGTTTCAACACTGTAAAATGTAATAAATTGTCACATACTTCCGGATTTGGCAGGGTGATTTGGCTGGTGTAGCAAGTAACTGGTTTTATTAATGTTTTGAGATGTATTCCCTAGAACCGCTAAAGAATCAAGGCATAAAACTGTTTCTAATTGAATGCCAGCAACTCCCTCTAAACGGCAATAAATAAATCATAATACTGGCAAAAGTTTTATAGAAAATCATTAAAATATTCCAATGGTTTTTTTCTGTGGCCATCATAAAACTGAGCGGGAGACATGTCAAAAGTCAAAATTATCGAACAAATAAATAATTATTGAACTGTTCATAAGAGCTATACGGATGTCCGCGGAAAGTGGTTCGCCCCTATAACTTCTTTCTTTTTGAAGATAATGGAAAGAAATTTGGAAGATCGACATAAGACATGAGACTGCGTTTTTTGACGATTAACTCAAGTTCATGCAACTTCCGGTTTCACCGGAAAAGACATAAACTTTCGATTTTTAAGTGGGTCACTCAGTATATTTTCACCTCTTTTGTTTCCATACGACATTTTGAATACAACCATGTTTTATTTGTCACTTTTTGTCATACATTTTTTTAACTTTGAATTAAATTCGTTAATCTTGAGTGCTGTGGATACATTGAAATCACTAATTACAGCCCTAAAATTTTGTTGATTTGAAGGTATCCTTAGTACTCTAGAATAAAAAATCAATTTCATACTAAAAATAAATTCCGTTTCCAAAAGTGACGAATAAACAAATTGTTGTATTCGATAAATAAGCAGTTTTTAGTCTTATACAGATCCCCTGAATTTCATTCCATTATCTTCAAAAACAAAAAAGTTATAGGGACGAGCTACTTTCCGCGGACATCCGGTATATCACGGGAGTATAGACACTGAGTACTTGTTCCCAGATATCACACGTTATCACAAGATTACGAATTGACGAATGTCAGGCAGGATGGACATGATTCTCGATACGATGATTTATTATAAGGTTAAGAAAATGTTTTGGAAATTGGATTTACAATGTTTTTTTCAACATTTTGATTTGTCGTTTTGCCTATGGCATCTCAATAGATAGAGCTTTATTGTCTAAAATTTACATTTTGTTGGCAAAGTAAAATCAATTTCGTTTATACATTTGTGGTATGTACATATTAAAAAAATTTCAACATCATCTTATACTTAAAACATTCACATTTATGTATAAAAAGTCACACGGTAAAATATATAACAAATAAATTCGTACTAGGTACACATTAAGAATTTACGAACAACAGTAACAACACGCATTAAAAGTAGGAATATATCGCTCTCCGCATCTCATAGTTCATAGAAAGAATAAAACTCATATGCGAGTAGAAGCATTTTCCCACGAGAAGTTTCTTGACATATTTTCTAAATTGCTTTATCTGTTATCGACTTTTTTTTCAAAAATTTTGACTTTTTTCTCTCAAAATTTCGACTTTTTTTCTCAAAATTATGAGTCTTTTTCTGAAAAAAATGCGAAATTTCGAGAAAAAGTCAAAATTTTTAGAAAAAGTTTCGGAATTTTTCAGAAAAAAAGTCAGAATTTTACCTTTTTTCTGAGAGATGATATGTCTCAAACTTTAAACTGCTATCAATGTGCAAGCCGAGGAATTTTGTAACAGGTTTACAGTTAATAGTTTGTGACTCTAATGTTACTTGTTCTAAGTCCCACTTGAATGATATTAGGCTGGTTTTCGAATTATTCAGTCAGCAAATTTGCATTACATCAATTTTTGATTTTTTTTTTTAATTTTCGGGGATGGATTGTACTAGAACTAGAGCAATACGATCCTCATTGTGCTGTAACAGCGTAGCTGCTCATTGTATCGTCTGCAAACAGCGTAAATTTACCAGAGATATCAAGGCTAGCCATATAGTTGATATAAAGTAAAAATAGAATAAGGCCCAATACTGACCCTTGGGGTACTCCACTCCCATTTTTATTCTCTGATTCCGACCAATAAATAAGGTATGATCTGAACCAATCTAGAGCTGAATCTAATATGTTTAGTTGTAGACCTCTGAAATTGGGTCAACTTTCGTTTAGCTGAAATCAGTTATGGAAAAACTATTGCCATGGCAACCGTTGCTATGGTAACTAGAATATAGAAAACTGATTCCTATGGTGCGGAAATGCGTGGTTGCCAAGTTGTCTACTTTAGTTTAGCTGAAATCAGTTATGGAAAAAAGGTACCATGGTAACCGTTGTTAGGTTGAAGATTAAATAAAAATGATAATCCCGTTTTGCGGAAACGCATGGTTGCCAAGTGGGGCCAGTTATAGTTTAGCTGAAATTAGTTATGGAAAAACTGTTGTCATAACAACCGTTTCTTTAATCAAAAGTAAACAAAAACCCAATTCCCATGGTGCGGAAACGCGTGGTTGCCAAATTGTCTGCTTTAGTTAATTTGAAATCAGTTGAGAAAAAGTAGATGCCGAGGCAACCGTTGCTAGGATGAGTGACAAAAAACACCCGATTTCCGTTGTGCCGGAATACACGGTTGCCAAATCATCAATGTGAAAATAAAGTAAACTTGAAAAGGGAAACATTTTCAATAGAAAAAACATGACTCCTCTGGAAATGGTCACGCTGGACATTGAACTACATCTGATAGATATTGTGAAAAGACCCTAACTCGAAACAAAAAATCCGAAAGTGAAATTGGCATTCTCATTCAGATTGTTTAAATTAAATGAAGCTGTTTTTTGTAATATCTACCAGGGAAAAACTACTCTTCTGGCTAAGGCCACGCTGGACATTGAACTATATTGAACTAACCAAAATGAACCTTATTGCTTCGGAAGAGGTGAATTCACTGTTTATACCAATTGTGGGTCGTTCATTTAGGAATAGATCATATAATTCATTCACTGCAAAATCACAGATAAATTTAAAATATCATATCCAGAACACACGAAACGCGAGCGAAGCGAGCGCGTCCGGCCGACATTTATGTTGCGTTCATGTTACTACTTTGTCAATTTCCTCCAATCAACACGAAAACACTGCAAAGTGAGATGATGCACAAAAAATATTTGAAGGGAAGACTGTCCTGTCCTGAACTAACTAAACTTAACCTTGGTGCCGAAATTGTTTCGGAAGAGACAAGTTCACGGTGGAGTATTTATAATTCGGTCATATTTTGAATTTATTGTGAATCATACGGATATTTGAAATATTACAACTATATCACAAAACACGCGAGCGAAGCGTGCGGTCCGTCCGACATTTCGCAAATATGCGCGCGCGGATTAGCGAAATGTCGGCCGGACCCGCTCGCCTTTATGTTACTACTTTGTCCAATTTCTCAAATTTATGAAAAAGTTCTTGATCTGTTAAAGTATATGTGGCCTGTGTGGCAAGCGATTGCTTTGCTCATTTGTGATCAAAGTAAGATTGACAGCAAATGGTTACATAAATAATCTTTTTGAACAATGTACCTTCAGATTTCCAGTGATGTCAAGTCTAACGAGCCAACTTGACCTCAATAAAGTTTCGTAAAACTGAAATTATACCAACTGATTAGTATAAATATTTATTTTAATTTTATTTACCAGTTTTTCCATAACCGATTTCTTCTAAACTATTACTTTCCCAACTTGACAATCTCGCATTTCCGCTAAACACTCTGTTCAATCTTAACGACTATCATGGCAATACTTTTTGCATAACAAATTTGAGCTAGCAGACTATTTGGCAACCATTCATTTCCGCACCATGGGAATTGGGTTTTTGTTTACTTGTGATCATAGCAACGGTTTCTATGGCAACAATTTTTCCATAACTGATTTCAACTGAACTATTACTGGCCCAACTTGGCAATCATGCATTTCCGCAAAACGGGAAAAGCACTTTTGTTTACTCCACCCTAGCAATGGTCACCATGGTAACCTTTTTTCCATAACTGATTTCAGCTAAACTAAAGTAGACAACTTGGCAACCACGCATTTCCGCACCAAGGGAATCGGGTTTTTGCATTCTCCTTACCCTAGCAATGGTTGCCATGGCAACAGTTTTTCTGTTACTGATTTCAGCTAAACGAAAGTTGAGCCCACTAATTTTCTGTTACAGAATAAAATGACATCTCAACAAACTCAAATTTTTTAAATACTAATGAATTAATTAATTAAAGATCGGTTGATAATTTATGAAGTATCGATTTGAACTTCAAAGTTCCTATAATGACAATGTCAAATATTTAAAACGCAAGACAGATAAATGTCACGATTTGAGTGATTCAAGGTTAACTTGAATGTTATACTAGGCATCAGAACGCACAGTTGTTCGTTTCCATTTATTTATTTATCTAGTGAACGTACGTGAAACAATGTTTACCGATATAGGAGTAGAAAAAATATAGGTAAATATTATCATGATCTAAAATTTATGTCCTGTGTTGTTTTTAAGTCATGATGCAGGTAATAGGTAAAAATAAGCGTATGATACACGACTACAGTTTGTTAACAATCCCTCATAGCGCTTTGTACGACTTTTTGAATATGAAAACCCAAACTATAAACTTGGAAAGGTAATTTTATTTGTATATGTATTTTGCTTGTTATTTTATTTTATTTTTATACTTATGTAGTTATTATGCCAATACGCAATATTTTATAAATGCTAATTTTATCCAAAATTTCAACACTGCCTATTGTTTAATTGTAAAAATTATCTTATCTTGTTGTTACGAACACCATCCATAATAGTTTTAAAATTTACTGTTAATATACCACGTACAGCCCTAGGCTTGTGGTTTTTTTCTGTTTATTTGTTAATGAGTCAAATATTTTGATGCCAATATATCTTTGTACAGGTAGGTGTATGAGTGCCTTTGAGGTTCAATCATACTCTAGTTTCATAATATACCTACCTACTATTTTTCAGTAATTTTATTAGATCCTAGGCGGAATTAAAACGTTAAAACTGTTTTCTTATTTCAGTCATAGTTTTTATCAGTTATATTGTGCTACGAATCGCACGTAAAAATGTAAGACTTCGTACAACCACTTAAAAGCAATAGTTCTTCGGAACTAAAGCTTCTGTGGTAACCCTATGTTTATTTGCTGTAACTTCCTCTATTGTATAAACATTTCTTGTCTCGGAGCTAATACACTTTTTCATTATTATTATTCATTATTATATTATGTTAATCATTGGCACTCACAAGTTTCGACTTCTGAGGGCTGCCTCGTAAGGGGACATCTTGATAAAGGAAAAACAATTTCAAAACAATTTTAAAACAATCAAATTAAATAATTCATGACATCGAAAAAAAATTACTTATTCATATAATTAGGTTACTTGTGATATCAGTTGTAACCGAGGTTATAACAATTACAAGTAAAAATTATTCAACCAAAAATAAATCCACAATATCCACAAGAATTTGACAAAGTTGAAGAGTTGTCATAAACTATTAAGTATTGATATTTGACTTTTGATGATTTTTTTCATGAATGTGCAGGCGAGTTCTCTAGATAGGTATTAAATTCCACGTTTGTTTGAAAGTGGTTGACAATGTTTCACTTTGAGTAAGGTTATTCTGAACTTTCATTGTCTAAAAAAGAACAAAGAAAAATTCAATTCTTTGCAATTTTTAATCACGACATTTCAACCGTTAAAATCTACAGTCGTTATCAAGTGTATAATGCGACAATCTCAAGGATACTTCTTATATATGCTGTGGATAATTTTGTGTCTAGGCTAATGACAAAAAATTATCCACAGCATTATACACTTGATAACGTCTGTAGATTTTAACAGTTGAAACGTCGTGATTAAAAATTGCAGAGAATTGAATTTTTCTTTTTTTTTAGACAATGAAAGTCCAGAATAACCCTACTCAAAATATTAAATTCCAATTATTTGGTAGTAGTTGAAGTGATATATGAAAGTACGTAGGTATATAGTCTTTTTTGACAGATAGAGAAAAGTACGTGAATATATCCTACTGCGATGGCGACAAAGCAAATATAGTACAGTTCTAATAAAAGAGTATCTATGGGTGTCCCGCAGGGATCCGTGTTGGGCCCCATGTTCTTCATGACATATAAAAATGATGTAGATGAACTAGGTAATAACAATTCGTATATTCTATAGGCTGACGATATTTCCTTTGTCGTTAGCGATAAGAATATTAATATCTCAGATTACAATTATTCGAAGATTATAAACCGCACTATAGATTGGTGCTCTACAGTTTATTCCTCAATCCTAATAAAACTCAAATTGTGAGATTTCATAACAGAAAGAAATAAACGCAAAGACTGAATGTAAATATTAATAATGAACATTTGACTCAAATTCTGTGAGGTTCTTGGGAACTGTTTTAGATTACACACTGAACTGAATGGATCTCATTGCAATACGAAAACTAAATTTTTTTTTTATTTCGAAATTTGGAACCGTTGTTAAATTGTAAGCAACTATTTACTTATATTATTATATTACTATCAAGTCGATTGAGATGTGGCCTTTAATTTTGCGCCTAATGTATTCATAGCACAAAAAAACTTGTGAGAATGATCGCTGGTGTTTCTCAACGTGGTTCCTGTAAACCTTTGGTTTGTCTATTCATTTTGGAAATGTCCGTTTATGTTTTTAAAAACAGAAAACTATTTCTGACCAATGACTGTAAACGTGAAGCAGTCCTAGGGAGGAGTATTCCATTTTGTAAATATAATGTTACATTTGAATTCACCCAAGTACTTAGGGTGGAATTTTTTTAATTTGTTGCCCGAAGAATGAAAATGCAGTCAGTGTGGGGGTTTATTTTTTAAAGAAATCTCAAAAGGTGTCATTCAGAAAAATAATACTTTTATAATTTTTTTTGGGTAAACGTAAGTTTATCGGACTTTTCGAAACAAAAAGAGAGGTGGTGATACTTATGTAGTTCTATCTACTGAACCCGTATCTGGCGAATCCGAAAGAATTTCGTGGGGGTCTCTAATTATTTTCGAGTTATGACCTCTTGAATGTTGAGAATCAACCATTCTCAAACACGATTCTTTCACTCAAAAATCGCAACAAAATGCCTCTTTCTTTTTGTCGGCCCTTTTTTTAATACCCAATCAACTCATCTTTCACAATCAAAAGCATCAAAATCAAACGATTTACAACAAAATTTGTCTTCTTATATTACAATACCTAACCTCACTTTTCATAGGAGTTTATTCTTGATCTAAGTTGGAAGGGTTATGTGTATACTTTGTGAAAATGTTGATGTTTTGTGTAAAATGTTTGGTTTTGGTGCTTGTAATTATGAAATATATATTGAATAGACTCTGAAAAAAGAAGTGTCAACAAAAAAAAGTAGGTATTTGTGCGATTTTGAAAAAATCGTGTTTAAAAATGGTTAATTTTCAAGATTTCATAACTCGAAAAGTATTGGAGACCCCTCAGGAAATTCTTTCGAATTCATGTTCAGTAGATAAAACTACCTAAGTAACACCAGTTTTTTTTTTTATTAGAGAAAAATCCCGATAAACTTACCTTTATCATTATTTGGGTGGTATGAAAATTACTGTTGTTTCATAATGAAAAATCACTAGATGTATATGATTGATGTATATTTGTAATTATGTCTACTTTTTTATCCATTTATGCTTCTCTTTTTCATGTAGTATTTATAAAACTACATGCTTGCTCTTGTTTGACAATTTACTATACGATACTTAATGTATTGTCCACGGAAATAAATTATCTTATCTTATTGTTAACTCACGAACTCACCATACTATTATTAAATACCTATATATAGGTTTTCAACAAGCACCCACATTAATTTAGAACCCTTCATTTCATCTAGCACATTTTCCAACTCCCAGCAACAAACGAATCAAATGTAACATGATCTATTTCCACGTGACAGATTGTTTTGACTTCGCGTGTGTTTCAAAGCTAATGCTCGACGCGATACACCCACTAACCCGACGATTTCCCAATCACTGAGTTTTCTGGCCGCAAGCCGCAAAATGCAATGAAACAATTGTAGAGACCTGCGCCTGAAATGTTTTCCGAGTGTACCGGCATCTATTCTGTGTCTATTACACCCACCAGTTTCGCGACATTTCAAACGTTTGCTGAACTTAAAAAACTATTTTTTGACTTCGCTCGTTTGGATGTTTCAGGAGCATTCGCCATTTCGATGATTTGTAATAATATTAGATCGGGGCGAATCGTTTTTGAAACAAAACAATTTCTTAGCAGTATGTGGGTGTTCGGAAAATTTAGGGTAACTATGTAAATTTTAAATAAATTAAGAAAAAAAAGGCGACTGTGTAAAAGTTCCGGAAAGGGGGTGAGGGTCTAAATCTACGTTTTCAGGGTTGGATATTGGTTTTATTACGATTCGTGGCTGAAATATGCATTCATGCAATAGGAAAAACTTGAATACAAAAGGTGTTGAAACCAGTTCGAGTTTTTACGTTTGGAATAGAACTACTCCAAATTATAAGTTTTTATGAATAATGTTTTGATGACTTTTTGTCAATATTGTATTTTTATTGTCGCTTTTCGAAAACCGTGGATACAAATCATATTCAAAATATAGGTCAGGACTAAAACTAATATATATTTGCCTCGGCATTATGACAGAAGTCCATAACAAAAGGTACAGATTAGTCTAGTCAACATGTACCATTAAAAAAAAAAGTGTAGTCACCGAAAATTATGATCATGCAGTGGCGGCGATAAGGCGCCCGCAGAGCCCGCCGTGCGGGGGGGGAGCTCCAGAAGGGGCCCCTTCGATCTCTTTGCTAAAACTTGTAATTTTCTAATTGCTCCAAATGAAGGAATATATAACACATATTGATTATCATCATTGCTATTTAGCAGTGTTTATTCTAAATCTTCTATGAAAGCTCTCTCTCGGTCAGCAAAAAAGTTTGTTCGTTTTGTCTTCATTCGCCAATCCGATGAAGTTGTAGTACAAGAAATGAAAATTTATTTGCGGTAGACTTTGATGGCCTATTGGAATGTTGAGGCGTCGGTGGAAATGCTATAGATTTACCAATTGAGTCCGCTCACTCTCCGATCACAAAAAACGCGAAACTTTTCGATCACATCAAAGGAGTTAATGCTGACAAAGAGAAAACCGAAAACCAGACATATTTTTGTTATGGTAAGATTTTATATTCGAATCACCATGCAAATTATGGAATTTATATTTTCGAGAGTGGCAATAAAACCATATACCGAAATATCGCTAATTTCTAAGAAAAATGTACGCTTCTTATGATATTTTTTCTATGGAAAATATTTTAGTATAAATAATATAATATAATAAATAAGTATTTTGTGTATTATTATGTGGAATTATGCCTCATTATGTCTGGTATTTCCAGATTTTATTACCACATGTATGAATATCCAAATAAAATTTGGCAGGGGGGCCACAAAGCACAAAGCAGAACATTTTCACCAAGTATCATAAAAAAACAATTTTTTTTATTGAAAATGATAAATATAAATGTTTTAGATTTTTTAATTATCTATAACTTTTGCATTTTTGAACTTTTTTCAATAGATGATCTTGATTGATATCACTCCAAGCTTGATTTCTGGATGAGATGAAACTGAATAATTTCTCACACGACTGCTTCAACATTTACTTATATAGTTACTTTTTGGTAGTCTTTCATCCAAGTAAATTGATAATTATCCATCTTTGAAAACTAAACATAATAATTTTTAAAAACTCCAGTTATTGGAAACAAAATCATTTCATGGAAACAGTATAAATATGTAGGTACATAAATGCATAGATCAACAGATAGATAAATCCATTTAAATTGTATATGTAATAATAGTCGAGTCGCAATAGGTCATAACATACAGAGTGGAATACTATTCTGCACCAAGTATACGACATGTGACCCCAAACGCTTCGTTACCACAGAACTTTGAAGTTACAAGATTTTCTTTTCTTTAATTTTTTCATAGCTTTTCTATTTTCTGAGATATTGAGTTCAAATTTGAACCGTAGGTCACGTTTTAGGGGTTACATCATCCAGGATGTCGAGTGATTGCAAGAATCTACAGGGTGATATTTTTTCAGGGGCCAGGCATTTTGCGCCCCTTTGCACTTTTTTGTAGTGCGCCGATGGTGGATTCTGCAAAACAAAAGGTATTTTTTGATCTGTTTATGAACTTCTTTTTCTTTTTTGTCCTGGAACAATTAAAACAAAATACAATAATTATTTATTTTTTCATGAGAACAATGCTGATACTACCTACTTAAATAATTAAAAATAGATTAAATAATCTACTCTTTTGCTTTCACCTATACGAAAGGTGTATTCGTCGGCAAGTCTCTAACAGAACACAACTACTGCCCCCTACGACCGTTGAATTATATCTGATAGATTCTTGTCAATGTTTTCTTCAAGAACTACTTTGCAGTACTCTTTAATTACCATAGCTGAAATTATCTTTCGATTTAATTGGGGAAACACCTCCGAACCGATTTCATGGTTCTTGCCAATCATCAGCGAAGGCACGACACGTAATTTTTGACGTAGAACCATGAAATTTTCGATAAATACACAAGGAATGATCTCACTGTATAAAAAGGGTTATTCAACGTGTTATACACTGCACGCCAGCAGCGATGGAAACTCCTATTTTTCCATCGCTACTGGCGTACAGTATATATCACGTAGGAGACCCCATCAGTTAATTTCTAGTGCAATTGAAAATTTGATAGTTCTACGTCAAGAATTACGGAAGATACGGGGGCGTTTCCATGAGAAGTGAAACAAATTAGAATTTTTCAGGACTGACTATTTTTCAGGACACAGATGTATTAGTAGTAATTTGGGGACCCTGAACACGCATCCAAAGGAATTTTGGGCCAATTTTGCACCCTAATATAACTTTCTGGAAAAATAATTAGTTCCATCGCTGCTGGCGTGCAGTGTATATCACGTAGGATGGCCCCTCTGGTGCAAATGAAATTTTTGGCGGTCTCAAGTAATTTCGGAGATACGGGCACTTTTTTAAATGAAAATTGGTATTTTCTGGTACACGTTTCTTCTTTGAAAAACACACTCAAATGCCTCCTTATTTTTACAAGCACAATATACACACCCTAATTCACCAGTTTTACACTTTTTTTTCATTGAAAACAGTTTTTTATCAACAAATTGTAGCTTTTTCTAGCAAATATCAAATCAACAAATTCATACTGTTTTGTTTAGTGAATATCTGTCATTTCAGTTGTCAGGTTGGTAACAAAGGAATTGGCGAAAGGGCGAAGCTAATTTTGCGACATTGCCAATGTGATTCCAGAAATATTCAATTCACATATCACATGGAATATTTTAGTGAATGAGTATGAAAAATGAGTTTATATAACCACAATTTCCCATCAACACTCTGACTGCACATTTGAAACAATGGTACTCATACTGTTTCTAACTGACTATCAAAATTCAAAAGAACTAGACAGATCACGGAAATGTGCGCAAACAAATATAAATATACATGCGCACAGAAAAATAAAGAACACTTTTCACATAAAATAACCTACTCTAATGACTAAAAATCAACCCGACAGACCCGATCTTATGCAACCCTAACCGAGCTTACCCGACTATACTATACGGATAGGTTGCGTCTTTTCTATCTGTTTGCGCATGCGCATATACCAAAAATTATTGTTTGTGATCCGACACGTTTATTTAGGTAATTATTTGTTCGCAAAAAATGTCTGCTACATGCTCTGTCTATTTAAAAATATCTTTTGTGCATTCAAAATATTAATACCAAGATTTTTATTCCAATCCAGTTATCTGACAACGAAATGGCTTCTTTCATAACAAAATAGCCAGTATCAATGTCTTTTACTGACGCGCATTCTCTTCAGAGTTGACAGAAATCGACATAGTAGTGATGGGAATGCGTGCGCTCGCTTCGCTCGCGTTTTTCTGGTTTTGTTCACTAACGAATAAGGGATGAAAATTTCTGCTCAAAGTTGTCATAAATCGATAATAGCTAGTATCAATGTCTTTTACTGACTCAACAACAACAATGAGTCTTAATAACTTTATAAGAGTACAATGCGACGTTGTCAGTTTCTCTAAAATTCCTGCATACTGAATACTCATGAATATGAAATGTTTGTAGTGAATAGTTTTCGGAAGTATTGGCGCCCTAGAAACTGGCAATTCTTTCATCAATAGTAATAATGATAGTTCCTAATAAACACTCGAAGAGTGAACCATTCTTAGTGAAGATATTCAACAAGAAATACGCAAGCAAAGCGAGCACGCGCATTCCTATTACTACTTTTGTAGCTTATGTAACTTATTTCTTACTTCTTGGTGAAGATATCTGCAAGAAAGACACGAGCGAAGCGAACGAGCGCATTCCCATCACTACTTTATCGATTTCTGACGAGTTTGAGTAGAAATATTCATCCCTTATTCGTTAGTGAACAAGACCAGAAAAACGCGAGCGAAGCGAGCGCGCGCATTCCCATCACTACTTTGTCGATTTCTGTCGACTTTGAGTAGACATTTTCATCCCTTATTTGTCAGTGAACAAGACCAGAAATACGCGAGCGAAGCGAGCACGTGCATTCTCTTCACAGTTGACAGAAATCGACAAGGTAGTGATGGGAACGCGCGCGCTCGCTAAGCTCGCGTTTTTCTAGTCTTGTTCTCTAACGAATAAGGGATGAAAATTTCTGCTCAAAGTTGTCAGAAATCGATAAGGTAGTGATGGGAATGCGCGCGCTCGCTTCGCTCGCGTTTTTCTGGTCTGGTTCACTAACGAATAAGGGATGAAAATTTCTGCTCAAAGTTGTCAGAAATCGATAAAGTAGTGATAGGAATGCGCGCGCGCGTTCTTTCCTTGGAATCAAAATGTAATCTTTCAGCGGGATTACGAAAAGTCTTGAACGACACATGGCCGATTCGCAAATAACGGATTCGGTTGTTATAATCCTCGGCAGCGCCTCGGATAACAATATTCAACCTCATCTGTTATTTGCTACATATCGGCCTCGTGACGTTAATAACTATAATGTCATATTATTTGAAGATTTCCTTGTACTCAAACAAGTTTTTATTTTTCGTTAACGTCCCTATTCTTTACTACTCCCTATGTCGCTGTATTTTCTAAATGAGTTTATCTGAGCTACGAAATTTATTTCAATGAACCCTTCCCTATTAAACCGCAATATATGTAATGGATCAGTGAGTTTTATCGCGATGTAATGAGGATTATGATTTCTGAAGAAAGGATTTTCATGTTACGAGACTTTTTTTCAAACTCTTTTCGGTGTGATAACAATTACATCACGCAAACATTTATATCTGACTCCTGTTTAGCTGGTTCATTTGAAAAACTTTGTGTTTTCATTACTTCCGGTAATCATGTTCTATACGAAAGTCATTCTTATTATCATGTGTCCCTCGATATTTTGTGACAAGTTTGGTTGTGATAATTACCTGTACCAAAGAGTTGCAAGCGATTGCTTGGAAGATATCATTATGAACACTTTTCCCGAGTCAGGAAAAGAAAACAGCCACACTGTGTTATTAACCATAATTGTGAACAACTCAACGTCACTATCGTACGGAATACAGCCAATTATATTAAAGAAAATTCACGGAACTTTTCAAGTGAAAGTTTACTCAGTGGAAGATACATACCAATTCCAGTTGGACACTGTTAGTGAATACAGAAGACATTGGCAAAGTGAGAAAGAACATCGGTCACAGTTTTATCTCATAATTCTAGAAAATGAGGATGATTTTGATGATATTTACCAAAAATTAAACAAACTAGCAATATTCAATCCGAACGCATATTACTTATTATACATCGACAATATGAGTGTGGATTCTGAAAGGATATCAGAAAATCTCTTAAAAAACATGTTGGATAATTTTTTGGCGTATACTGGTGTATTGGTACCCGAAAATTTGCAGACGTTCAAATTCTATCAGCTGGAATTGAGGACCAGGGATTCGTTTTTTTGCGGTTCACAAATTGATGTTTATTTGTTGGATACATGTGTAAAAGGTACGTATTATCAGAATTACGTTGTTTGCTACACTTTTCATTTCATTACAAAATAGTTTACACTCGTCAATAGTTAAAATACTTGAGAACATATTCAAAAGGGGCTATACAGTATATATACAGGGTGTCCGGTAAACCTTGTACAATATTGAAACGGGTCAGGACAATTCAGAATATCGGAATTTCACCTCAGTAAAAATCTCACCGTTTTCGAGATAATGATTTTTTTTGAATTTTTGGAAAATCACTACCTCACCTTGGATCTTTGAGTGCCATGTCTACAAATTGAGAACAATTCAAATATCTTTGCTGCTGAATATTACTGATGAGTGATGCTTTCAGATATACAAAACAGTTTTTCAGAAAACGGTACAATTTTTCAAGAAATGAGGGTAAAATGCCAGATTTGAGTTTCACCAATTTTTTCAACAACACTTTGACATTATTGTTTGAAAAAAACATAACCAAGTGGAAGTGGATATTCATTACAAAAGAATGCCCATTTCGTCCAGACTCTACCATGGTATAAAACATACGATACTTATTTTTGGAAGGAGTAGAATTTTGATTATATCAAAGTGTGATGTTATTCTGAGGTAAAATCAACTTCATTAGACTTTGTCAGTAATGTTTTTTATTTTTATCCTATCAAGATGAAATGATAAAATAATTATGAAGAATAACTTACTGAATAATATTACAAAAAAATGTTATTTTCCATCCACTCGTACGCAGAGACGATATCTTTTCAAGAAAAACTTTTTCAAATGATATGAAATCAGCAATTCTCTGAGCGGCATTGTGCAATCGGATATCGTTATGCATAAAGCGCTGCTGCAGCAGTAGCACTACCTCCACATTCACCATAATGTAGTGCATATGCGCATATTCTCGGGGAGTATAACGTGTGTACGGAATAACAAAGAAATAAATACCACTGAATGAAACAAGCAGAATAATTTCAAAAAACTACGACAGAAGTCACAAGTTGTTCAAACAAAATGTGACAGCCACCTACTATATTTTTTCAATTCTATTTACAGAAGATCCGTTCATGCACAGTGCTGTATTTTATTTTTTCATTAGGAAACTATTGCTTCCACGGACACAACACAGGAGTTAAAAATGTTTTTAATTTTCGACAAGGATTCACCTTCTAAAAACTGTTGCACTCATTTGGTTTCACCCTGTATATCTGTCGCTCTCTGAAACTTCGTTGGAATCTGGATGTTGGACAATTGCAAAATTTATCACAAGAATTCGTATTAATCGGTGCCATGTCGGATTTTCGACATTTCATTTCATTTCATGGATTTTTCGGTATCTCAGTTCAAAAAATTATTTTCTATTATATCATTAGAAAGGAATGGCTATGCTGAATAGTACAGGCAAGAAAAAGTTGTATGTTATTTAAGTTATGGACCTACAGAGTATTGTTTTTTTCCCAATTTTTCCAATATTTTTTTTGGCGGCTTTTTATAACGCCGACGAATGAAAATAAAATATCACAGTAGTAGCAACTGTTATCAAGTAACTTATGGTTTCCATAGCCAACTTTTCAATTTTTGGCTTTCATTTTGCTTCCACGGCCTACTCGGTGAATTTCAATAATAATTTTTTTCTGATCTAGTTTCTGGTTAGATACCAACTTGTGACATGTCATTAGAAAGGGAATTGAATGTTGAATAAAGCGAAAAGAAAAAAAAATAGGGTTTCCATTTATAATAAGAAAGTTGATGTTACTTCCGGTTAGACCGGAAGTTAACTTCGACATGTCAATATGCTCAAATTCTAGCTCTTATGTCATTATATCGACGCTCCAAATTTCACAAACCTACTTCATACAATAACTGAGATATTCCGTAGGCAATACTTCCGTAGCCACCCGGTATAACAGAATTATATTCTTGGAATAACGAAAGCTGCATTATTTCGAAAACTTGTTTATGTTCATGCAAATCTGAATAAAAACCTGTTTTTGTACATGTACGAATGATTATTTTGATAAGTTTTCGGTGATCAATCCATGTTATAATAATTTTAATAAGTAAATATCATCGCAAATTCATTCCTTCATTTCGAAAGGACAAATGCAGTTCTGGTCAAAAATAGGTTGCAGTGTTGAGTTATTCATCGGAAAATATCAAAATTTTTATTATAACCAGACAACCAGTCGATTACTCCAAATAATATTCCTATTTCCTCAGCCAGCAGAAATGTTTATTTGTTGAGTATTTGAAAAATTTCGAAATTAAATCATTAGAAATGTTATCTGGAGATGATATTAGTAAACTTTGAGAATAATATTATCTTGAAAGGAGAAAATTGAATATTTGTACTAAAATACACATTCTTACGAATACCTTAGTTCTCTCAATACAAGAATATTTTCTCAGAATTAGAAAATTGCTCAAGAATATTAAAGTTTTGAAAGAAAACGTCCGATCTGATCACAGTAACCAAATTTTCTTGATTAGAAACGATATTCTATCAATTCAAGATAATTGATTCAATACTTTTGAAATTGTTAAGTTGAGAAGTAATTTTTATGTGTGTAGGATATTGAATGTGATGCCAACTCTTTGGATGACACTGTATAGCCCATTGTAAGATTTTAAATTGTAAAACTGTATATTTGCGTTCACGTTAGGACCCGATTCATTCCAGAATTCAGTCCTTGTTAGTCAATCAATCAAAATATACTTTATTGTCTGAAGAAATGTATCCTTGTTGACAAAGCTTTACTGAGCAATTGATTCATTGAATTGATGATGAAAAAACTCATTTTTAGGCCGACTGTTGAACCCAAAAAAGAAGTATTTCCAGTTGAACACATCCACTATCACTTGGAACTGTACAGTGAATGTCATAGCGGAATATTTCCCCCCTTTCGTCGTAAATGAAGAAGAAGGTTTCGAAATTGAAGTTTTGGAGACTATTGGATCCATTTTAAACGTTCAGTTCAACATAACAGTGATCACTCACAGTTGGGAGAACGAAACTGATGAAGGTTTATACTCGGACAATTTAGATTTAGTCTACAATAAAATGTACTTAGGAATTGGAAATATTGATTCGGGCATAGAGTATGTAAATGATTTCGATTTTTCTCACTTTTATCACATGGAGCCTTTAGTATATGTGGTTCCAGCTGCGACGCTTGTACCAAAATGGCGGGTACTAACTGCGATATTCAACATTGAGATGTGGGCGATTTGCATTGCTACTATAATTTTATATGCAGTCACTTTTTACTCTCTATCTGTATGCTCAAAACAATACTTTGCATACCAGACTGCGTTGTTGTCTTCTCTTCAGGTATTCATAGGACAAGCCGTAGACAAGCACCCTGTGAATGACATACAGCGTATTTTTTTCGTTAGTTTGAGCATCTTCAGCATAATAATCTCATCGATATACACATGTTCTCTGATTTATCACTTGAAGAATCTGATTAGGCATCATCAAATCACAGACTCAGATGAACTCTTCGACGTGTTTGGACAAATGAGATACGATATTGGAGGGCTATCGAAATACAGAACGTTGTATAGTGGAGCGGATTCACCAGAAATGCAAGACATTTTCGAAAACTATCAGAGTATCCAAGGTAAAAACGAGACTGTTGAATACTGGTTAGAGCTAGTAGGCAACAGTGATGATCTGTGGACGATCTCAAGCGAGTTTTTTGTCAATTATTTACTGGCTATCAATAGCGATGCGATCACGTATCCAGATGGTCAACCCAAAGTATACCCTCTCAAGCAGCATCTGATGTCGTACCCTGTGAGCATCATCATGAGGAAAGGGCACCCTCTGTTACTCAGAGTCAACTCTGTGATAAGGAGATTGCTTCATGGAGGATTTGTTACCCATTTCTGTCAAAAGTATATGAGTGAAATTGGTAGGGACAATGCGATGGATAATACTGAAAACACAACTCCATCCGAAGCTCTGACTCTGGAACACTTACAGGGTGCATTTGCAATGCTGATACTGGGTTATATATTAGGAGGATTGATGCTGTTGTTTGAACTTTTTGTGAAAAATTATTGGTTGGAAATCCTCAGCGTCATGAAGTATTTGAAATCAATGTTCAAATAAAATATAATTATCAAATTGCCAAGTTATTCGATATACCGTGTGACCACATTTGTCTATGGATTTGAAGGTACAGGTTTCAAATTTGGTATGTCGCTATAGTACCTACTTAAATGCGCCTATTTTGACGCTACATCTGGAAATTTACCACTTCCTGAAGTGACTAAAAACTATTTCTTTATTTTCGAATTTGTGACAGAAGTATTTTTCAGAATTGAAAGTTTATTGAAAAATTACGGAGATACAATAGATTGTTCAATCGAATAAGGTTGGCCATGAAAATTAAACTAAAATCATCACAACTGAGAGACAGCGTCCAGGTAAGATACAGTTGAAAATGGGGGTGCACCTCCTATATTTTCCAACAATTACCAATAATTCTCTTTTCACTTCGTTATTTTGAAAATTAATTAATTATATAATTACTAGTATGAAAAGATTTGGTGAACTCCAAAAGAAACCTTGAAACAGGATTTTAACTACTTTTGGTCGACAAGGATTTTATACCGTGTAAGGGGTTTTGTGTACGTGATATTACCATATCATGTAATATAACTACTTATTTTTTTATGTTTGATATATCTACGAGATACCAAGTCTTGTTGTTTTATTCATTCAGTTTGTTAGTTTTCTATCATTGTAGTATTTTGTGACTATTCCTATACAATGTATGTTGTCAATTGTGGAAAATAAATGAATAAATTAATAATTCTGAGTTTGTTCAAAAGATCGTTTTTTGTCACGCTTGAAGCAGAAAGGAAAACAATCTGAACATGAAAATAGCAATAAATGGAAATGAAACATAAAAGGTGAGTATAGGTAAATAAAATGAATCAGATGAAGAAATCTGATTGAAAGCATAGCTCTTGGTGTGTCGTAAATGAATCTGTTTACCTTATTTTCAAACATGTTCGTTATATACAGGGTGGCCCATGGAAAACGTACCTCAGAATCGATGGCTGGGGAAAGAACTTTTCGACAAAATCCAAAAACACGTCAAGTTTGTTTGTACAACTTTTGACGCAAAGCATGGCAAAATCTGCAACCCCCTAGGAAATATGGAGGAAATATGGAAAATATTCGATTTTGTGAAGTAGCTATTTCAAGATTATCTAAATCTGGTCTGCTAACGTCATTGCAACTGATAGCTGGGTATTTGGTTATTTTCAAAATTAACCGTCAATAGCTTATGTTCGAGCCAGTTATATGCTTGTGAAAAGTCATCCTGAGCTTCATCTCGCAGTAAGCATATCCCAGTTTTCAGCATCATACACTATTGCATTGTCATCGGCAAATCCAATTATTTTACCACTACTTCTCAATGAGAACAATCCGTCTATATAATTATTGAATAAAAGTGGTCACAAAACACTACCTCGAGGCACACCATTCTAAATAGGTTTTGTTTATTGGTGATAAGTTCTCAATATTCTGGCAAAAACGTGATGGAATTTAAGAAAAATGGTCTCAAAATAAAGTTTTCTCGGTCAAGATGGTGGAAATACTTTTTTCTGATGTTGTTTGAGAACGCTGACCGGCTTCTAGTAGTGTTTCAGTCCACTGCGCTTCTCACAGGTACGAATTTTACAATGATTTTCAGGTTAAGTGCCGGGATATTTATTTGGCTCGTAATTACTTTTACTTGAGAACTTTAATTAGCTTCCTTTTAGTTTTGTTCAATCAATTTCTAATTGCACAACTGGTACTAATGGATGACCTTTCGCGTATCTTTTACACAAATCTCCTAGCAACGAATGTTCTTTATTTTTGTCAATGTGCATCAGTTGTTTAAATAATCAACAAATATTTTTGTGAAATAATGATTTTTTTTTCAATTTTTGAAATTGGATTGAATTGGATTTTGCATTTGAATACTGATAGGGTACATGATTTCACACCTCTTCTACTATCACTTTTATGTGATGTAATACGAGTTGTCAAATTCTTGACGTTTGACCTACATACAATTGTACACATTGAGTGCATGGCATTTCATAAACTACGTTACATTTTTCAATTGTATCAAGAGGTGTTCTTAATTTTGTGAAAATTCTAGAGACTGTCTTAATATTTTTCTTTGCAAATTTTTTATTTTCATTTTAGAATACGTTGATCAATACAGGAGTCAATTCGTGATATGTGAAAATGACTTGTAAATTGGTGGTTGAATTTGTTCGACAACTTGATGTTGAGTTTCATTTGTTAAATCTTGTTGACTTTCATTTGTTATTTGACTATTTTGGTTTTCACTACTGAAAATATTTTTTTTATCAATTTCAAGGAGTGGAAGCTTTCTATTGAAACATATTTCAGTTCTTCAAGGCTTTCGTGTCTCAATGAGTGATGTAATAATTCAATAACTCTATTTTTTAAAGCTTGTTTCGAATTGATTTTATTTTTTTGACAATAAAGGAGATAAAATAATGGACGTAAAAAACGATGAGCCTGCTGGTTTGGATGGAGACTCTTACAAAACCTACCATTTAAAGTGCTATCTGTACTAACATATATAATTAATAAATCTTTTGAAACTGGAGACGGCACTTGTTCTACCTCTTTATAAAGAACGTGATGCCACAAATCCTTCAAACTTCAAACATATCTATCTTATTGCTATCCACTATTTCAAAGATTATAGAGAAATTAGTGAAAAAAAGGTTGTTGCAATTTTTATCGGATGGAAAAATTATAAATGAATGCCAATTCGGATTTCAAACTTCTAAAAGTACAAATGACGCCATCTTATCGTTTAGAGACAATGTTTACCAGAATTCAAATGAAGGAGATGCTATTACAGCAGTGATCTGTTATTTTTCGAAAGTTTTCGACTGTGTTGATCATGGAATACTGCTGCAAAAAATGCATCGTTTTGGAATAAAAGGAACAATTCTTGAATGGTTCAGATCATACCTCGAGAATAGATCTCAAATAGCGAAAGTACAAGAAGTATACTCTTGTCTTTCGACAATTCATTGTGGGGTACCACAGGGATCTGTTTTGGGACCTATTTTGTTTTTACTGTACCTCAAAGATCTCGCGACAATTAATATTGAGGATCCTTCACAATTTTCGCAGACGATACTACATTATCATGGCAGGGGAAAAACTCAGAAATCGTGAAACAAGTGGTGTCCTCAGATATATCAAAGGTTAAACAATAGTGTGATTCTAACTTTCTTCGTTTCAATGTGGACAAGACTAAAATACTAAACTTTAAATTTAACTATGATAACGTGACACTTGATGATATCAATATTGAAGAAACACTTTGTACTAAGTTTCTTGGTTTACACATAGATTATGAGTTGAAATTCAATGAACACATGTAAGAAATTGGCCTCTGGATCATTGGCTGTAAGAATTGTTGCTAATGAGTTAGAATCACTACAGCCAGATCAACTTACTACGCCCTAGTAGAATTCCATTTGCGATATGGCATTGCTTCCTGGGGATTTTGCAGCAAATAACTTCTCAAACAGGTTTTTGTACTACAGAAGAGATCTGTAAGATATTTATGTAGGGCAAACTACAGAGATAGTTGCAGACACCTGTTTGTACAACATCGATTAATGACTGTGGTGTGCATTTTTATTCTTGAAGTAGTGTGCCTGCTTCACAAAAGATATATTATGGATTCACGTGAAAATAGACCTCATTACGTGGGTTGCTATTTTTGTATTGTGAATTGGCAACACTGGTGTTGCTAGGCGCGATCCAACTGCGTTATCGCAAAGTTTGACATTTTTGACAATATACGTAATCAGAACTTTTTGTCATACATACGCTATTTGTATTGTTAATAGACATTTGAAAATTTCATCTCGGCCAAAAAATGGTGCTAAATCGTGAACATTTTCGTGCTATGATTTTTTACGATTTTCGTCGTGGATTATCTCAACAGCAGTGTGCCGATCAACTTACTGCGATTTTTGCTGATGAAGCACCATCCAAGGCCACAGTATATCGATGGTTTAGTGAATTCAAACGTAGCCATACTTCGCTGGCGGTCGAAGTTAAAGATGGGCGTCCAAAATCGGTTGTTGTGCGAGAAAACATTGATGCTGTGTCCGAACTGATAACGCAGGATCATCATGTGACATATCGAGGCATCCCTGGGCATTAGTATGATAAGTATACATAAGATATTGCATGAACATTTGGCAGTCAGAAAGATTTAATTTCTTTGGATTCCGCACAATTTGACAATCGATCAAATTGGTGCAAGGAAATGATTACAAAATATGACCGCGGTGCATCAAATGCAGTTTATACACAGGTGACGAATCTTGGATTTATTGTTATGAGCCCGAAACTAAACAGCAGTCGACTGTATGGGTCTTTCAAAATGAACCAAATCCAACAAAAGTTGTTCGTGCTCGCAGCACTTCGAAGCAAATGGTGGCCTGTTTCTTCGGTATAAACGGTCATGTGGCATCCGTGCCTTTAGAGCAACGTAGAACGGTAAACTCTGAATGGTATACTACTATTTGTTTGCCAGAAGTCATCAATGAAATAAGGAAAACGAACCGTCGACGAAGGATAATTCTCCATCATGACAATGCGAGTCACACACATCGGCTCAAACCATCCGCTATTTGAGCACTCAAAACGTTGAATTGATGGGTCATCCTCCGTACAGCCCCGATTTAGCACCCAATGATTCCTATTTGTTCCCTCAAGTGGAGAACAAATTACGTGGTCAACGCTTTTCGACGCCACAAGACGCTGTTTATGCATTCAAAAACCTTGTCTTGGAGATACCTACTTCGGAGTGGAAAAACTGCTATGCCAATTGGTTTATTCGAATGCAAAAAATATGTAGATTTGTAAGGAGAGTATTTTGAAAAACAGTGAAGAAGTTTCTACACCCCAATTATTGTTTTAGTTCTTCATTCTCAATACATAAATAGCAACCCTCGTATACCAGACAAAACTGTAATATTGGCCTCCCAATACCTAAAATGACCTCAACAACATTTTCTAATATGTATGAGGGAAAAAAATTCAATCTTCTGCCACGAACAACTGAGAATATTCTAGATCAAAAAAAATTTAGAAGATCGGTAAAAAAATCTACTTCTTGATAAAGCCTATTATAGCCTGAATTAATACCATGCTGACATGTCGCAAGCATAGTAATTGGGATATTGATACTTAAGTTATGCTATGATAATTAAATATATGTAACCACATTTTATCATTCCAATTTTAATTTTATTTGTGTTTGTATTCAATCACATGTCTGATACGCTGATTTGTATATGTATTATTGTGACTATTGGTATCTTTTTATGTATTGTACAAATATTTATTTATATTTTAGTGATTTTACTTTGTCAATGAGAATTTATTTTTGGACTATAAAACATATATCTATCTATCCATCTATCTATGATATCTTGATTGAATGATTGTTCAAAATCTTGTGACTCGATTCGGGTGAGTACTGCCTCATTATGATTTTTGCGGTACTCTCTTATATCTTGTTAATCAGAACAAATTAAATCAATTACAAAAACTGGAGAATCGTAGAATGCGAATAATACTACGCTGCAATAGAGCGACACCTATACAAGATATGCTTTACAGATTAAGGTGGCTTACGGTTTTTCAACTATGATATTTATCTTTAAAATAATAAATAAATTGCAACCAACATATTTAGCTAACTTTCTAATGACAAATAATGAAATACATCATCATAATACCAGATCGAACACTAATTTCCACATTGCAAGGACAAATTCACGAAGCTGTATGAAATCATTATCTTTCAAGGGTCTGGATACTTTTGATAAACTGCCAAATAGTATAAAAAAATCTTCTGCTCTCCGTTTATTCAAAAGGGATTTGATAATATTTATAAGGACAAATTGAACTATATTAAATCTAAGTAATTGTTACAACGAAAATATAAATTCATATCCTATATAGAATATGTGTTATGTAGTTTTTCTTGTATTTTGGGAAAGACAGGTTTTTTTATTGTCTTCATTGTCTTATTTTTTTATGTATAATGTGTAGATATAGTAAATTAATTATGTTTATATTAGGCTTGCCTATTTTTGAAATAAAGTTCTTCTTCTTCTTCTTCGATTCACTGTTGCGTTAATAATTAACAGTACTGCTCATAAGGTGGCGTATGGAGTTAGTAACAAGGCCTAGCCAGATCCCATAGTGGCTATTGATCATAGCAATCGATGCCAATAAAGACACCAAATTAAAAAAAGGAAACACTGGTATGTAAATTATTTCTTTATTCATCAAATCAATATTATTTATCCTTCTCGTAACAAAATTATCAACAATGTACAACAAACAATACATCCATACAGTTGAAGGAAAATTCCACAATAACATGAATTAATACAATGGAAAGGATATAACTTTTTATTCATAGGTGCCTTATATCAATAACATCTTCTCACACATACGATAATGATTTATCTATGAAGAATTCGTTGCCATGACGATACCGAGTCTGCAGGGTTGAAGCTGTTGAATACGTGTCTCTGTGAATCCCGCAGTCTCGGTGTCTCATTTTTGAATTATTGAAAAACGCAACTGAACAAATATTATATTTCGAAATAGAATGATGAAAGCCGAATCCGCAATCGATTCGCATTGGGATGATATTTACACTGCGATAGAATGTTCACCTTAAACTTATAACACAGCGTCAGATTTATTCGTATTCAGGTGCAAGGTCGAATCTGGGAGGGAAGGCTCCTCCAAGGGAATCCCCCATTCCAAATGTGGGACGCTGTCTCTGAGGCTGAAAATATAGGTTTATATTATTATACGTAAAATACAAGTAGCATTGCATCAATCAATAGAGCATCCAATTTGTGATTTTTTTCGTAAAAAAAAATACTAATATCAAACCGACTGCGCCATCACATGAAAGACAGTCCGTAGTTATATTCAGTTATGTTTTGGACGCTCCACTGTCATTTATTAATTTGTTATAGACACTTAAATGTGCGTTTTATTTAGTATTTTGCTTATAAAATGAAAACTGAACAGCAATCTTGTAGCTTCGAAAAGAATTTGTACGTGTTCTTGAAATGAAGAAATAAATTCTTGTAGATACTTCAAAAATCACAGCCTGGGTTAGCTGGAAGATTCATTCATTAATATTTTTATATTGTTCTAAGGCACTCTTGAAATGTCAATACTACTTTCCAAAAATTGTAGGTAATCTGTGAAGAATTTTTACCATCAAAATCTGGTAATAAATTTGATACATCACCTGATAAAAAATGTACCTCACTATCTAGATTCAACCTGGAAAAGTTGGAAGCAATATTGGTGTTTGATACACTATGTATTTTATTTTATAAGCAAAATGCTAAATAAACACGTTTTTCGTATTTCAATGTTTATAACAAGTTACTAACTGACAGATGCGAATATAAATAACTACGGATTTCTTCCATAGGATGGCGCAGTCGGTTTGATACTAGTATTATTGTTACGGAAAAATCCTCTATTGACTAACCTACATGTAGAACGCCTGGTCGTGTATAACAAAGAAATAAAAAAACATTAGAAAACGACATGACACATGTAACATAATCACAAACAGTATTATGTCTTGAAATATGGTCTACAACTTGGTGGCAAACAGTCCAATTTACAATGACACTTACAATTCCGTTGTTATTCCAATGCAATCGGTAAACGTTGAACCGCTTGCTTCTGTGGATTCAATGAAAAGTTATCATTATTAATGAATGTCAGTGGTTGCTTGAAAAAATCGACTTTTTCCCCGTTTTGGAAATTCACGATAAAATGATTTTTTTTACATATTACTGAAAATTACAAAAATAATACAGTGCTTCTGTCAGTTTGATGTAGTTGGAAAATGCCTCAACCGAAGAAGACTGATTTTGCATTTGTATGCATTTACTGGAGGCAATCTTTTGCTTGCCTGTGCAGTGACAGCAACAATTCATTCAATAAGAATTGTTAGCAGAAGAAATTGAATTTGAATCTTTGCTAGTCCAATGACCACCCTGTGTAAGCGTAACTGGTCCAAATAGAACATCCCCAAATGCCATTATGGAGGTAATCCTAAGCATTACACCCCTCCATATTGTAGTGGAAATTATAGCGATAAGGACAACATACAGAATGAACAGAGAGGGAACTACCAATACAAGTTTTGATTCTTTCCTGGGAATCACCAAACTTGAAATTTGCCCCAAGATGAGATGACAAAAAAGTTCAGCTTTGTAGAAGAATGCAACACAAAACTAAGCAGCAAAGGCGAATGGGTCTAAGACTCGAAAGAAGTGCTATTAAATGGTAGGTACACAGATGGATCCAGAACAACAGAAGGAACTGGAACCAAATATTCCGAAAGTCTAGGCAAATCCAAAAGGAAAAATCAGAAAATGTGTCCAGTTTAATATGAAAAGAAATTTTTGCAGACAAGAAATTATCATTATATCAGACAGCAAAGCGGCCATTGATGATCTGAACTTCCCTGTAATCAACTCCAAGATGGTTTAGGAGTACCTAGAGAAACTGAATGAACTAGGCAAGACCAACACTGTTGTCCTCCTATGGGTTCCTGTAGACACACTGGAGTGGGGAGTTATGAAATAGCAGACGTACTGGCAAAAATGGGCTGACACGCCATTTCTGAGTCCTGAACTCTTCTGCCCAATTTTTGATGAACTTGAAAAAAAGTTCGTAACAAAACATGCCAATACCAGATATAATAACAAGGAATTGGGCAGGACAAGATACTACAACAAGAAGAGAAGTGACCTACACCAGAGTTAAATGACCTGTATATGAGTACAACATTTTCAGGTTGAAGAAAATTAGCTACTGTTTCAGCTAGCTCTCAAAACTGATTTTTACCCACAACCTGATTGAATAATTTTCCATTGCAATATGCGGAGATCATTTGCTGCTGCTGCTGCTGGACGAACTGAGATGCAAATTTGGGTAAAATTTAATATATTCGTCAAATCTCCTGTTTACATCATTATTTGTTCTTAAGTTCCACAATTAATAACGTTCTCGAATCATCGAATATCATCTTATGTTACCTGGCTCATTTCACAAATTCTACAAGCTGCTGCAATCCCAAATACAACAACAAACTTGGCCATTAAATAAACTTTTTCGGTAGCATTATTTGAAAAATCTCTTATTTGTGTACTCGTAAAAATCGCAGCTTTCTTGGGCGTGTCTTTCCATTTTGTTTCAGAAATGTAATTAGTTTGAAATATTTTTAAACGTCCACGTCCATTATTGGATTGTAACATACTTTTAATCATTGAATAATTCGGCCAGACTGTTGATGGCTTTTGTTGTTGTGCCACTTCCGAAAAATAAGTCGATAACATCGTCTCCCAGAAAGAAATGCATCTTCCATTCCAAAAATCTTGAATACGCGGTTTCCTAAATTTTCCGCGATTCAGCTGGCAATAATTTTTGTGACGCTACTTTCGATGCTTCTACTAAGTCCGATGGAGTCAGAGAAAACTCGAAATCAAACATTTTTTAACTTTATATTATTCGAAATAAATACTAAACAACCACTTGGTTCGTAATTTTTAAATTAAATCACAAAATGAAATTGACCGATATTTGATAAATTTAAAGGTTTCCTTAGCAACACATGGTCTAATTGTCGTTATAAGTACAAGTGCCAGCCAGTTTAAAATAGATAACCATTCATCTAAGAGTTACTAAAAAACTTACCGCTGGGCTGGCTCCCCTGACTGCTGATCCTGAACGTCCCTTCGCGCGGAATTTGGCAATAGCTTGCTCAGCAAGGTCTGCTCGCTCTTCAGCTTCTTCCAACTCCTGTTGCGCCTTGCGGAATTTGGCCAAATTGAGAGCAGCGATTTCTTCTGCTTCTTCGATCTGCCTCTTGTAAGTCTTGATCTTCTGTTGGAGTTTGTCCACCAGATCTTGCATCCTCTCGTGATTCTTACGGTCTTCTTCAGCCTGGAAGCTGAGCTCCTTGATGCGACGTTCTGATTTCCTCAGGTTCTTCTGAGCATCGGCGTGTCGTCTTTGTTCACCGTCAAGTTCGTTCTCCAATTCTCTGACGCGTTGTTCAAGTTTAGCAATTGCTTTTTTGCCTCCCTTGAGTGCGTTGGCTTCAGCCTCGTCCAAGCGTACTTGGAGGTCCTTGATCTGGGATTCCAAGGCTTTGCGGAGTTTCTCTTGGTTTTGTGCGTGATCTTGTTCAGCTCTCAGTTCATCTGCAAGACGAGCTGCATCAACCATAGCCTTCTTGGCCTTCTCCTCGGAGTTCTTGGCCTCGTTCAGAAGTTCGTCAAGATCGGAATGGAGAGTTTGGAGTTCGGTTTCCAGTTTCCTCTTGGCACCGGACAAGGAAGCGTTTTGTGCTCCAAGATCGTTCAACTGTTCGTGGGCGTCTCCAAGTTCTTGTTCGGCTTGACGACGAGCACGGTCGGCTTGCTCCAATAATGTACGAGATTCTTCGAGTTCATTCTGGAGAGCGTTAGCACGACGTTCAGAGATTCCGAGCTGTTCGCGAGCCTCATCACGAGCACGTTGTTCTTCTTCCAAAGCGGTTTGGGTGTCCTTGAGTTGTTGTTGGTAGCGTTTGATTGTCTTTTGTGCTTCGGCATTTGCCTGTGGAGAAAAAATTAATCAATGAATGTATACGATGTCACTTTTTGAAATATTTACCTTGTTGGCATGATCCAGAGCGATCTCAAGTTCGTTGATGTCTGCTTCCAACTTCTTCTTCATGCGTAGAGCCTCAGCCTTACCCTTGGCTTCTGCTTCAAGGGAAGCTTGCATGGAATCAAGAGCGCGTTGGTGATTCTTACGAGTGTTTTCGAATTCTTCCTCTTTCTCTTGGATACGTCTGTCGATTTCTTGTCGTACTTGGGAAAGTTCCAGTTGGCTGCGTAAAACTTTGTTTTCTTCCTGTTCAAGTGCAGCTTCAGCTTCTTCGAGGGCTGCTTGCAATTCATCTTTCTCGGCTTCCAATCGTTTTCTGGCTTTTTCAATCTCGTGAATGTTGCGTCCACCTTCACCAATTTGATCAAGGAGGTCTTTGACTTCATCAGCAAGGTTCTTGTTTTCACGACGAACCGCTTCGAGTTGCTCCTGTCCCTCTTCGTAAGCTCCCTTGAGTCTGAACAACTCCGTGGAGTAGTTTCTGCATTCCTTTTGGCTGGCGTCGAGTTCAGCAGCAAGATCGTCAACCTTGAGTTTCCATTCTCCAATAATCTTGTCGAACGCCTTCTGTTTCTTTTCAGCAGCGTTAGCGATCGCGTTGGCACGGTCGACTTCGAGTTGTAAGTCTTCAACTTCTGTTGCCAATCGTTGTTTGGTCTTTTCAAGTGCGACAACCTTCTGGTTGAGAGACTCGATGGTCTCTTCAGCTTCAGCAAGACGAGCTTGCAGCTTCCTCTTTGACTCTTCAAGTTCCTCCGCGCGTGCAACTCCTTCAGACTCGTACTTCTGCCTCCACAATTGGGCCTCTGCATTGGCTTTGCTGAGTTGGCGCTGAATGTCAGCTTTAGCTTCAGCTTCTTCTTCGACTTGTTCACGAATGTTGTCCAAGTCGTGTTCCAAGTTACGGAATTTGCCGAGGAGGGTGGCGCGTTCGCGACCTTCTTCGTCTGCTAGCCTCTTGGTGTCCTCCAATTGAGTGGTGAGAGATACCTTGATTTTGCTGAGTTGTGATACTTGCGACTCTGCTTCTTCCAACTGTCTCAACAGGTCTGAGTTTTCGATGGATAACTTCTTCTTGGCGGCATCAAAATCGTTTAGGGTTCGGTTGGTCTCATCTAGCTTGCCTTGAACGTCATTGAGTTGTTGTCCCAATTGCTTGGAAACTTTCTCAATGGCAGCCTAAACAAAACAAAAAAAATTATTTAGCTATGGCTGTAGATATCATCATTGTAACAACACATGTGTTTAGATAGGGAGATGTTAGCAAATAAAGAACAGGAAGCTGCTAAGGCATAATGCTTATATATCACATTCAAACGCTGTTGAAATATCTGAAATATTGAAAGCTGCGAAGCCACATTTTTGCTGGTATTCTGTACCTTCTCGTTAGCCAAGTGGTCAACTGAAGCTCGTAGATCATTGACTTCACCAAAGTATTGTGCCTTTTCTTTTTCAGATCTGTGGATTGGAGAAAAGGAAGAACATTAAAGTACAATTGGAAACACATGGGCAAGATGCAGGTGAGGGGGTTCACTCAACATGTACAACATGTACGCTAGATCATCGGGACAAAAGTACCTTTTCTCTACCGACTTGCTCGACAGCTCCACGAGTTTGCTGGAGCTCAGAGTAAATATTTGCACGGTCCCTCTCAGCCCTGAAGAAATAATAACACATTCATTTTTGTGACATTCCTGTCCAACTAAACTGAAGGACGACACTGGATACATGTACTCCTGGGGCTAATTCATTTTATTATTTGCTTCATATTTAAGGTATGTATGATTATCAATTCGCAAATTTTTTATGTTAGCTGTCGATGCTTTATAAAATATTTGTTCAAAAAATAAAATTCTATATTGTTCAAAGAGAATTTTAGAAGAATAATGAAATGGTCTTTCAAGGTAGATATACTCTTAAATTGATGCAAGTGGTTTTGAAACTTGTTTATAAAGGCCTCCCCAACCTATTATGCCATAGGCAAAGAGACTTTAATAAAAACTCATAATTAATTTACGACTGGCAATGTTTCTTGACAACATAAATTTATGAAGTGTTTTCCTTAGTTTTTTCGTATATAATAAATCATTGATTTGAATAAACAGTAAAGAAAGTCCTAAAACTGGCCCTTGGGGGATACCACCTTTCACTTTTCTAGAATAATTTTGATATGATCAATCTGAACAGTTTGTTCTCTTTCAAATAGTTTTAGGCAGATTTCTCTTATTTCAAACCGTTCTAATTTTGATAATAATTTTGTATGTAAAATTGTGTCAGACGCTTTCTTTAAATCTAGAAATATTCCAATAGTTTTTTTGATTATAAATAGTTTCTGTAAATAATAATAATAAATTATGTTTTCAAGAAAATCTGTCAATCTTTCTCCAAAATTTCTCCTTTATATATTGAAGTAGCAAATGATTTTTTTTAAGATTTTGGGAAAATATCTTGTGTGCTTGTTTATTCTCCATTAAAGAAAGAAGATGTGGCTGAGGAATTTCAACAACATTTAGACGCTTTGATTCAAAATGTTTGTGTTAAAATATAAGAACTAACGTAGTGATAAAATGTGTTTTTGTAAACTTTGAATTTTCAAGTACTTAGTGGTAAATTGTTGATAAAATTTTTTCACTTATTTACTGTGATAAAATAAATTCGATATAATCTGAAGTTAAATATAACTGTCATTTCATTTATAGATGTCAAAAATTTCCAGTATAATTTCAGGCACCTTATCTCAAAGAGAAAAATATTTCCGGAAATTTTTTAGTTGCTACGGTAACGATCCAAAATACAGGCTTTAATAGGTACTGGGAGTGAAATTTTCTTGAAATATTTCTTAATTTTTCTGGATAACTTTATATTTGAAATGAAGAATGAACATCTAATCTGATGTAAAAAAACAATTAATATCTCCTCCGTGCTAGTATTCAGATAAGGAGAATAACATCACTCTAATCTGAAATTTTAATTAATTTTTATTTCAGTTATTTTTAACTGAAATAAAGTGAGGAGTTTGTCCGTTCATTCTGGGACAACTGATCCATTCATCCACACTAATAATGAGAAGCCCTGTATTGTCTAAAGGTTTCAAGCGTTTTCAGCCATTTTTTGCAATTGTTTCAGAGCACTAATCACCAGAAAATCAGGAAATTCTTTATTCCCTGATATTTTTTACGGAATATTTGAATGAATTTTATTTAGATAAATGAAAACTGAATACTCACTTAGCCTTGAGTTTGTTCAATTGATCAATCTGTTCGCCCATTTCAGAAACAGCGTCATTGTGCTTCTTGCGCAAGTTAGCCAGGGTTCCTTCATGCTGAATGTTAGCTTCTTCAAGATCCCGACGGAGTTTGGCAAGTTCGGCCTCACGTTTCTTGTTGAGCTCGATTTGAGCTGAAGTAGCTCCACCAGCCTCTTCAAGACGTTCACCAAGTTCTTCCAATTCGCGAGCGAGATCAGCGCGTTGCTTCTCAGCTTTAGCGCGAGCTTGACGTTCAGCTTCAACTTCCTCTTCGAGCTCTTCGATACGTGCTTGGAGTTCCTTGATTTGCTTTTGTTGTTTGCCTACGACAGATTGTTCGTCTTCCAGTTTAGCGGTCAGTGATGAGATTTCCTTGTCTTTGCGTTGAATGGTTTGCTCCAGCTCTTTCTTGTTACGTTCCAAATCGGCAACTGCTTCTTGGGTCAGTTTCAGATCGCCCTCAACCTTACGTTTGGACTTTTCAACATCACCACGCAACTTCTTTTCGCGTTCAAGGGAGTCTTCCAACTCGTCCAATGTTTGTTCCAGTTTGGCTTTAACTTTGTTGAGATGGTTGACTTTGTCCTCAGCGGCTTGAAGCTCTTCGGAAATCTTTTGGTTGTTTTCACCAGAGTTCTTCTTTTCCTTGTTCAGCTTGTTGATGAGTTCATCTTGGTGGGCGATTTCGTCGTTCAAGTTTCTGATTTGGTGGTCTTTGGTAGCCTTGTCTTGTTCGGATTTTTGAAGATTCAACTCGAGGTCTTCAATGTCTTTCTTGTATCCAGACATTTCCTGTTCCAGTTTCTTTTTCTGTTGCATCAGTTGGTTGCGTGCATCTTCTTCTTGGCTAAGGCGGTCTTGAGTTTCCTGTGGTGAAATGTATTTGATATAACATGATTCTACCATTCAAATCTATAGATGGAATCTTTCATTGATAAGCAAGAAATAATAGGATAAATTTTACTGTGAACATCTACATCTGTAACTATTGTTACTCACCGATAACTGTGCTTCCAAGTCATTCTTCTGTGCCTGAAGTTTGTTGGCCCTCTCTTGGGTTTCTGAAAGTGAGCCAGCTTTACCTTCTAAGCTGTTCAACAGTTCTGTTTTTTCCGCTAACAGCTTGGCGTACAAAGCTTCAAGTTCTTTTTTGGCTTTTTCTTCCCTTTCGAATGCCTCCTGGGCTTTAGCAGCCTTTTCTTCAAGTTTCTGTAACACATTTTCGTTCGTTGATGAGAAGTCGTCGGTATCGATCATATTTGTATTTCGAAAAAATTATAAGTTAAAGTAATAAAGATCCACTAGATATCTGTGGCCAACACCACATCTGAAGTATTACTGGAGATGAGAAAGCGGAGTGGTGAATAATTAGACTGAGCGTGGGCAGAATTAGAGATTTTGATGAAAGATTGAAAAAATATGTGATGTCAACACGATGGCAAGGTTTATGGAAGGAGAAATTATATTTAGAATGTGGGACAGGTAATTTTGTGCAAAGCTATTAAAATCTTGGTTTATAGTTGCATTACTATTTGAATGATTCAGAGACGGGGGTTCAAATATCTTGAGAAAAATATTTCGCACTGAACATTTCGTACATTAAAGTTATTTCAGGAATGTGAGTCAGTTTACTCAAATATCATAAATTCAAGTAACAGCATTCATAGGCCATATTTACTTTCGACAAATATTTGGATATCTGAACGGGAACATATTTGATACTATTTTTGATATTTTAGTAGGAAATTAATACAGGTGGCATTCGGTAAAACTATTTGACGTGTTTTGCAAACTTTGAGGATGTGAAGTTTTTTAAAAGCTTTGAAAGGGTACTCTATAAAAACGTGGAATGAATAAAAAACTTACAGCAATCTCATCTTCAATACGTGTAACGTTGAGAAGAGGTCTAACTTTCTGCCACAGCTTGTACCAGGGCCATGTGCGGAGTTTGAGGTATTTGCGCAAGTTACGTTGGCAAACTTGGAGTGCCAAACGTTGTTCTTGTAATTTCTTGAACTCTTTCCTCGACAGGTAACCACGTACCCATGACTGCATCCAGGTGACAATTTTTCCAAGCCTTTCGTCACGAAGTTCCTCCATTTGACCCAGGACTCCGGCACGGAAGAATACCTAAATATTCATTTCAAGTTCAAAACATGTTTTGATTCGCAAGAATTACTCAGAGGAAGGTCTTTGAAAATTCCTATATTGCAGCAAAGCTACGAATGTGAAAACTTCCATGAATACCTCATAGCATAAATAGTTATTTTTGAATCAAGTGCGTTAAATGCTACTTTGGTGGCGCGTCGTTAAAAACGTCAGTTCTCGATCACCAAAGGATTTCGCGCACGAGTTGAAAGCAAAAATTTTTCTACAAACGTCAAAAAATATCCTTCTAAAATGAGTAATTTGCTTAGCTTAATATAAAAAATAGTGTTGAACTGGCTTGAAATATTTTTTTAGTTCAAGTAATCACTGTAATTATGGAAATAAAATGGCATTTGTTCATCGTTAAACAAATGATTTTTTGGGTTTTTGCATAAATGTTAAAATATAAAAATCGAATGATATGGTTTACATGCAGTGTGTGAAATTTGTATTTCACAAACTATTTCGCGCACGGTACCGCGGTAACGTAGAAAAATGAAAAAAAGGGTAATTTCGCATCTTGTTATTATTGCGCGAACGTGGATATTTTTTGAAGTTTGCAAAAAAAATTGTTTTGAGTTGATATGCGTGAATGAATGTAGGGTTATCAATTAAATCAATTTACGTGTTAAAGAAAATCTATATTAATTCAATTAGGCAATGCCTGGGTCTGTATTTCTGGAGAAAGCAAATGCGCCTAATTCAAGAGTCTAGCGGGATTTGATACCATGACAGGTTGATATTTAACATTCAAATGTTTCAGAAATGTGCTTGATAAATTGAACACTATGATATAATTTTTCTCATGACAAATTGAAGATAGCTCCAGTTCTATTATTTTCTAATTTTCTTCTGAAGAAGAACGCATCAAAATGTTCTTTAAAAAATTCATGCTTTGAGAAAAATCAAAATTTGCTAGTGGAAGGTTGTGACTAACTCAAAATACTACTAAAATCCATTTTAGTGTTGGGGGCAAAAAAGATTCGAATTGGTGACCAATAAAATTTAATTACTAAACTCCATTTCCTTTCAAAACAAAATCATGTTATTTATATTTTTGTGAATGGCAAACCAGCAAAGTTTATTTTATTTTTTGGGTATAAAAGAAATCGCCTCTACATTCTATCTGAGAGCAAGGGTGCAATAAAAGCTTCGCATTCAGTACAGATACGGTAAAAGCAAGTGTGGGAATGCCTTCAGAGTATCAATGAACTGGCAAAACACAACAATGTTACGTGGAAACATCAATAATTTGGTATGTGCAGCAAGAAAGTTGAACCTAAACCACTACGGAATTAGCTTGAAAATTCATTCAATACTTGATATATAATATTAATAACATAAACGTGATATATGCAATATCTTAAACTTAAACTCATATCGCCAGTTGAAAAATGCATAATTTTTTGTTTGCTGTTGATATAAAAAGTTGATCTTGAAATTTTGAAATATAATATTCCAAAGTCCTTCCTCGAAATCGAAATTTTGTATATTCTGCATGCGAAGCTCTGTAATTTGAGAGCACGATTAATGTAGTTAGCTTGATCATCGAAAACTAAGTTATTCAATTAAAGTTTCAGTTTCGTTATTATCTAAGATGAAATGGCAATTGTACCTTCGTTTTACCACAACGATATTGTTCGGGATCAAGTGATATATGGTCCAGAATTATTTGAGCAGCTCTTTCAGGAGTCATACCATCTCTAATAGCACTTGCGGACAGAATTTTGTATCTGGTTCACGCAAAAATTATTAAATAAGCTAGATAAACACACACACCAACAGTTTTCAATGACAGGTCATAAGCAGTCATTTAACAATTGAACAAGTATCGTTCGATTGTCTGAAGAAGAAGAGTAAAAGAGAAAATATAGGGTAATAAACATGAGGAACCACAAATAAACATGCCTTGGTGTGTCCAAGCCTATACAGTTCTGCATCCAAGCCAGAGGCCTCCAGGATCACTTGACCACATTTTTTCGGGTCACTTTCCTTGGAAACTCCAGCAGGGTTCAGGATCTTATAACTGGAGAGTTACAATTAAAACAGAGGAGACAAAAATCAGTTCGGTGAAAAAACAGTGCGAAGGAATATTGGAACAAATTCGGTGATAACATTCTACAATCAATGGGGGAACAATAATATTGATGAAATATGGAATAATTGAAAGTTTGGTTCTCATTACAGTTATTCCTGTACTGAAAATAAGAAAATTCCATGGTTCATAATATCTTCACAATATATACAAGTGCTGGTGTTGTTAAGGTTGAAGATAAACTCCTGGACTCGTATACCTAAGGGTTCAGCATGCATACAGGGAGATATAAAAGATATCGGACAATTCACAAGGGCAAACTCGTTTCATTTGCCTTGCCTTGGTATGTCCCACACGGTAGCTGTCTGGATCTAAGCCAATCTCTTCAAGACACTTTCGGGCGGCTTCTTTGGGTTCCTTCTCTTTGGCCATGGTTGCCGGGGCTAATATCATGTAGCTACATATTTGAAGTAAAAATTACAAATGTCCTGTTTAAATGAACTTTCAAAAAGTTTCAATACTATTAAAAAGAATACAATTATCTGATTGATACAACTAAACAACTTTTGTTATGCCCATTAAGATCAATAATAGAAAATAAGCAATTTTACTGTAAAATAGGATGATTTCGACAACGCCTCTTTTTTTGCCATGTGGCTCCCTTGACGGTGCATAGTTTTTCAGATGACTACCGTATTTGATAGTCAACTTTCAACAATAGCTGAAACTCTACAGAACAAACAAATAAAAAAGACTGTCATCTCAAATCTGAAAACATTGAAATATTTCGTGTCCCTCTTATTATTTCAGTATCACTGACCAATCCAATAAAGAAATGAAAACCAGCTCAGGACATTCATCTCCAACTGCAGCCCTGATCTTAGGCTGTCTCATCAACCAAGCTACCAAGGTAAGTAATGACCTTTATGATTATTTTGCTGCTTACCAAATAACTATTCGTTTGATTCGATATTTTGATGTAACCTACCACAATATGTATTGGTTCTATATAACGCAATAATGAATAGCGATTTTTTTGAAAAGGCACTCCAAACCCGTTAACCCCTCAAGTGATTCATTACTATCCTGCTTTGAAACATGTACTGTTCACAAAACTATGAATCCCTTCATTGACTGTATTTCCAACCACCTGAGTCTGAATATCTGATATTTTTTTAAACGCTAGATTGCATGGAGCACGGGCAAATCCCCTAAAATGTATGTGAAATGAGTATGGTCACGAGCAATATTATCGTATCAAAATATTTTCACATATCTGACGATGTCAAGTGGCAGTTTTCATCTGGTCACAGTTCGTAAAATTTCAGCACAAATGCGTTAATAAGTCACCTCTGTGTGAAAACGGCGATAGGACATGAAGTTCCGCACTGTTTCCACAGTTCAAAGAGACAATGCAGGTTGTTTCGTAATATTCCAGGAAGTGGAAAACAGCATAGATAATTGAATTAACCATACTTTAACACTGAACAGACTTGTTCAACGTTCATCAACAAGTTTTATTTGAGAGAATTTGATAAGAGAAGTATTTGAACGTTGTCGTAATCATTCAATTTTCCTGTCACTAATCGTCAAGATTTCTCAGACTGTGAGATTAATTCCATTTGTTACATTTTCAAATCGTACGTTCGTATTTGTCGGTAATTCTATTCAAAGTCTCACAAAACCGTTAATCAAACAATTCAACTTTTTCTTACCGGAGTTTGAAGTCGGGGTACACCATACGGTTGGGGAAACCTTTACGGCAAATACGGATACCTTCAAGTACACCGTTACATGTGAGCTGGTGCATAACCAAGTGGGAGTCAATAACTCCGGGTTGTTTGCATTCGTTGGGGATGATACAACGAACGAAGTGAGGTTGGGTGGATCTCAGTGTAGTCATCAAGTTGTTCAATTGTTCCTGGAAGTAGCAGAGATGAAAAAATTGCTCGGTGGTAACTATTATTTTGACGAACATTTCTATAATGACAGAAGTTTTTTGTAGGATTTGAGCTCTTGAATACAAGAAAATATGGTCCAGTAGTTGTTCTAGGAAAAGTAACGCTGGAAATTTATTTGTTATCATTTTCTTTTGTATAAATTCGTAACATTTCCTTCTTGTATTTTACTGTAGTACTTGTATGCCCTGAAGTACTCAAAGTTAAGTTGGCTTTTCACAGAAAGACCTCGAATCCCACGAAGAAATTTGGTCATTATTCATTAATATGTTAATATGCAAACGGCTGGAAAAGCACGCCAAATTAGTGGATTTTAAATACTAAAAAAAAATCATAAAAAAATGTGATTTCCTAATTTTCGCTCGAAAGTGATGTATTTTTTTCGAAATGATGAAACGGCTGTGGGTATTAGGCCTACATGTTATGACGTAACAAAAATGACAGACAAATCCCTTACTCAGTATTCAAGTATGGTACAAAAATTATTTTACAACGAGTATTAAATAGTTTGGATGAACTATAATCCAATTTAGTGATCAGAATTCCTTCAGTAGATTATTCAAGAATCTGATCATTGATGAATTTCAAAAATGTTTTTCTAAACATACCTTGTAGGAAGATGATACCGTAGCAAAACCACCACCCTTCTTACCACGACCTATTTGAAAGCAAACAGAAAAAAGCATTCAATAGTCATCAAAAAATATTGCATTTTCTCATTCAGATAGTTGATATTTTTTATGGGGAAATTGCAATGAGAATTGATGACTGTCAATGAGAGACAAAACATTGCTTAGGGAGATTTTCTTTTGGGGATGGAAGGATATAGGTTTTTGGATAAAGATTTCAGCGCTGCGTCTAAAAGCAGACAAGAAATTCGTTTACCCTGTATAAACTGGATACAGTCTGGAAAGCAGAACCCTTAGTTCTCTTACCACCTAGATGAAAAAATATCATAAATAAAAAAGGCAAGACAAAAGTGAAGGTACTTTTTCTTATTTTTCAAGTATTACTTTTCCTACGAGTATGTTAAAGAGTGCAATTTTTTTTAATGATTTGCCGTGTGCACTTATTCAAACGAAAATGCATATTTTATCCCGATATCTTGTCACTGAATGTGAGACTCCTCGACTGATCAAAAAGTGGAACTCAAGTTTTAAAACAATTTTTTTTCGGAGAAACTATCGCAGTTGACTTGAAAGGGCATTTCAATTATCTTAAAATATGACGTAATAGAGGGCAGTTTAAAAAATAGTCCAACCTAAATTTCTGAGTGAATTCAAACGTTCCCATTAGAATCGCCTGATGGCACAAAATCGCGATAATCAATTTTTATTTTCATAAGAGATTTCCAGTAAACCAAATTTTTACCAAAAAGAAGAAGATCATATTTTAAAAAAACGTTCAGACAATATATTAGGTGTATTTTCTTTCTCATGAAAATTTTAGATATAAAATATTATACTCGTAGGAAAAATGTTGTATCTAACATATGCGGAACGGTCTTTTCATCTGTCATCACGTACGGAAAAGTACCACTTTCCGCACTTGTTAGGTTAATAACTATTTTCACTGTGGGGAAAAACGTATACTTTTCAATCATAACCAATTTTCCGAAGCGAAGGAAAAGTTCTTTCGCAACTTTACCTTTCTCAGCAGCACCGCCAGACTGTCCAGGGTGATCAGAAAAGATTTCACACAACAATTTGTTGCTTCCTTTTTTGAATAAGTCAACAACGGTGTCATTGAGGGGGTCCTTGTTCTTCTCCAACCATCCAGTAATGTTGTATGGTACCTGCATACAAAAATAATGAACGAAAAACTATTTTGGAATTAATTATTGACACTCACGTTTCCAGCATAATGGCCAAGAGTGAAGTGGGCAGCTTGCTGACCTGGCTTTGGTGGTTTTGGTTTTTGGAAGTTGGGAGACTTGCCCAAATGGTTGGTGTTCAGTTTTTCCTCAAAGGTTTTGTCCGTGGCTTTGGGGAACATAGATTCTTCCTCAAGGATTGACAAAATACCCATGGGCTTGAAACCACAAAAAATATTTTAAACTCAGTTCGGACATATCATACCATTGGGGATAACGAAATTAAATTACAGTGTTTTTTTTTCAATTGAATCAAGTTACTTTGTGAAATTTCGAATGTACGTGGTCATACATAGTCAGAAATTTAAAAATATTTGAATTACCATATGGTCACTTTTCATATTTTTACATACAAAGTGCTTCGTAAAAAATCAGTATGCTCGGTGCTTTTTCATTGGAAGTGCTAGACGAGTGTTCAAATTTACTCAAAAACTAATCGTATCAAATACAATTCGTACTTCAAAATATTCTCGGTTATACTCCTCAAACTTCCTGCACGATTACAAACCTTGTCAGTTTAACAGAATAAACCTCCCGCTGTACTCTTTGTAATGATGCAAAGTAGCTTCCTGCACAATCACAAATTTCGTCAGTTGAATCCCCTCCACTTTTGTGGTTTATTTGAACTGTTAATCTGACACTCTTTGTAATTATGCATCAAAACTTCCTGCACAATTAAAAATCTTGTCAGTTTAACAGAATAAACTTCATGCTTCGTGGTCGGCTTATTTCAATGTTGAATTGACACTCTTTATGATTATGCAAAAAACTTCCTGCACAATTACAAATCTTCTCAGTTTGACAGAATAAACCCACCCCTTCGTGGTCTATTTATTTCAACAGTTAAACTGACACTCACTGTAATTATGCAAAAAAACTTCGTGCGCAATTGCAAATCTTGTCATTTTAACAGAATAAATCTACTTTGTGGTCTGTTTATTTCAACTAATGAACTGATGCTCTTTTTCATTATGCAACAAAACTTTCTGCACGATTAAAAATCTTGTCAGTTTAACAAAATAAATCTCCTGCTTCTTCGTGGTCGCTTTATTTCACTGTTAAACTGACAATACAATTTATCGATGTATAACACAAATAGTTTGAAGTACTACTACTGAAAATATAATCACAAGCTTCTTTCTCGTAATCCAAAAATTACATTTCTTTATCCCCAAATGATAATAACAGTTGTGTTAATTAATAATTGAGGAGATGAATATGAACAGTCATCAGCAGAACGATAAGAACTACGTTTCTGACTTTCAATTCACTCCGTGGTGTGGTGCAAGGTTCGCTGTGCATCAAAGCAAACGTGTTTTGTATTCTGTGCATATACTACCAAGTAGCCACTAAGTAGGTGCCAACTGTTGATCTACATCAAGCAAGACAATGTACCTTCTCAATCAAATAAATGAATGGTTGCAAGTCCATACCAAAATCAATGGAGAACCAACTGATACTTCTCTGTCACATTCTTCCTGTTCCAATACAAACATATGATGATTGTGATATTGCTGCAGTTTTTCTTTGGTGTAGTTTATGCACAGTTGAAGCCATTAGACTGCAGGCAATACAGTTAGCGAAACATGTTTTGTTGACTTTGGTGGAAACAATTAGTACAGAAGCGTTCAAAATTCACAGATCACAGGTGAGATAGCAATATACACTCGGAGGTTGCGATTAGTAGTGTATACCTTTTCAATGAGTTCGATACAGGCGGCTAAGTCCATACCGAAATCGATAAAAGCCCATTCAATACCTTCTCTTTGGTATTCTTCCTGTTCGAGTACGAACATGTGATGGTTAAAGAACTGTTGCAACTTCTCATTGGTGAAGTTGATACAAAGCTGTTCGAAGCCGTTGAACTAACAAAAATAACAAACACAATAACTACAAGTACGTGATTCCCGTCCTGTACCATAGGTGGAATCAAGTTAGCTACATATAAAAAGAACAAATAACATAACATAAACGCAACATGAACAAGTTAACATTGTACAATGAAAATAACTCCTTCGTTTGAGTCTGCCCACTGCGATCGGAAGAAGAAACACATACACTGATATCACAACTCTCACGCTCACAGATCCTCATGAATTACCTTCTCAATCAACTCAATACAAGCAGCCAAGTCCATTCCGAAATCAATGAAAGTCCATTGGATCCCTTCTGTTTTGTATTCCTCTTGTTCGAGGACGAACATGTGATGGTTAAAGAATTGTTGCAATTTCTCGTTGGTAAAGTTAATGCACAACTGTTCAAAACCGTTGAACTAAAGAGGGAGGACAAAGACAACCAATTAGAGTTAGATAGTCAAAACTCACTCAAACGCCATCATCAGAGAGAAACCCATGGATTAGTGAGCAAGCCAAAGAAGCAGTTAACTGCGGAATTGAAAAACCTTTTCAATAAGCTCGATACAAGCTGCCAAGTCCATTCCGAAATCAATGAACTGCCACACGATGCCTTCCCTGGTGTATTCCTCTTGTTCCAGTACGAACATGTGGTGGTTGAAAAACTGTTGTAGCTTTTCGTTAGTAAAGTTAATGCATAGTTGTTCGAAGCCATTGTACTAAAGCGTGAAAAATAAAAAAATGTAGCGCTGAAATTGATTGAGGAAGGAATTAAACAAAAAAATAAAAGATAGTAGCGATACAAGCGTTAACGGTTTCTATGATAATTGAAATAAAAAGGCAATCACAATGTCGGAAACCTTCGAATAAATCTGATGAGTTCCAAATAATTTCTGGAACTCTTTACAAATATTTACATATGGAGAAAGTGATTCAACGACAAGTCATATCTTACATAGAAAACAATGTCGAATAACAACTGCCTTTTCTGGTTGTTCCCGCCCTGATAGTTTTCTATGGCGTCTAGTAGTTTTTGCTCCATTTATGTTTCTTCCAATCATCTGTCATTATTTTTGTTTTTTTTTTGGTTAGCATATTCGACTATTTTTTTGACGTAAATCTCATAACAAATCACAAAGATAAGCATAATATTTTAGGCATTGTGTCTATACAAGATGTTGGAAACTCAATACAAATATTTCAAAAGCGTAGTCCTGGGGTCAAAATGATACTCTTTTTCTCTAAAAATGACCCCCTTGTAACCAAATGTACAGAGGCATTTCAGGACAGGAAATATTAATTTAAATGATGCCTAACCTAAAGATGAAATATCCTCTCAGGTCATAAAACCATCTAATTTAAGGGTTGCCTACAATATTTATGGACAAAATTTTCTATTTCCGCCAAAAAATTCAAATTCAAACATTACCATTGAGTTGGCCATGAAATCACCTAAAATGTTGGCCCAAGACGTTTTTTTTAAATTAGTTAACTGTTTTCGAGAAATTGTCTAGTGAAGGAAAGTACAATATTAAAATAACAAACTGAAATACTCAGTGAGCTTTTGACTTTTAAATTGTAAAACAGCACTTTAATTTACTTGTAAGTTTTACCGTTTGTTGAACGGTTAATTTACGATTATTTCGCACAACTTGCTTGGAGGGGGTAAATTTCAGAACACGTGCTTTTGGAAAAAAGTCTCATTCTGACTACAGGAATACACCTTAAAAATATTTGTAATTAATTTTGTAACACCATGTATATAAAAAATGAAAATGTAATAGGGTATGACCCTCAGAGTGTCGAGCAGAGTGTATACTGTGTTGCAGACTTCTCAGTCATCGTCAGTATGATATAGTCCGGTATACAGATGAATCTTCTAACTAAAGCCACAGATGTGCCGTAGGATTTCTGTTTTTTTTTGATCTTCCATCCAAGTGTCGTTCATACCAGCTGTTTGAATCTGATATCATTGATGATGTCGTGTTTAATTCTCACTACATGTCTATTAGTTTTGTCTGGAACCTTATCTCTGCTAGATTTTTCAGTGTCTTTTTTGTAACTTTCAGCGTTTTATCTGTTTTCTTTCTATACTTTGCTTTCTTTTGTTATGATTTCGTCCCGTAAAATATTGGCTCTTCTTCCTTGAACGTTATCATAGGATAGTTTCTTTGGTTTTTAGAATGGTTTGTCTCATTGCAAGTCCTAAGTTTTGATATTGACCTCCAGTACCAATACTATTTTCCATTCTTCTCAATAAGCCTACGAATTATGTGTTCATATCATCAATATCTTGTGCCACAAATTGGTCATCCACGAAAGATAAGAATTGAATAAGGATGCAACGATTTATATTGTATTGTTATCTGTTGCATTTCTTTTTCCATGTCTTCTATGTCCAAGTATTTTCAACATATTGTTAACTTTTTTGAACTCTGTCATCATCCAGAGATTTCTATGAGTCTGAATATTCTAAATTCATAAATCACTTTCGCAATCTGAGACTTCTCCCAGCCGGAATGTGACCATTCAAAATCTCTTTGTTCCCGCAGAAAAATAGAATCAGAAATTTGAGTGTCATATGTATGTCAACAACTGAAAGTAATGAATGATTAATATTCTATATTCAACATGCAGATGGATGAAAATATTCAAATCATGTAGATGATCGAATTATGTAGTATATTTGTTTGATCCACCATGAACAGGAGGGTATAAAGAGAAAAAGGGGTCAATTGTTGACCGGCATAATAAAATTTCAACTTACGTCAAAGATTTCAAAACCAGCAATATCCAGCACACCAATGAAATGCTGTCTTTTCTGTTTGGTATCAAGAGTTTCGTTACATTTTTTCACCAAGAATTTGAAGACCCTGTCGAACATGGCCTTGGACATGGCTCCAACAGAGTAAGAAACCTGGTGAACGTTTCGTCCTTGTGTGACGAATTCGTTACCGACCTTAATCCTTGGCTTGACGAAAGCTTGGTAAAGACCAGCCGATTCAACTCCAAGCAGTTTTCCCACGAGTTCACCTTCCTGCAGATGGAAGAAGAATTGAAACCTACGCCGCTAGAAATATCTCTTTGTCTTACCGCTGTGCCATCAGGTTCAGCCTGTTCTTCTCGTCCTCTTTGCTTGAACTTCATGCAACCCATGTGCATAACTGATGCAGTTATTTTATACACATTATCCTTTTCTTCCTGGGTGAAACCAAGGATGTCGAAGGCTTGCTATATACAGAACAATAATGTGTATTAATGATGGTGTTTCGACCTTCTATATTTATGTTGATTAGATGTTGTTGGGGTTAGGTCTCTTATAGAAAAACCAGTTCTTCTCAGTTAGCCAACGTTTCGGCAATATATTTTGCCATCCTCAGGGCCACGACTGATTTTTTTATTTTCTTTGTCAAAAGTAAAACACAGCATACAAACAACATACATATCACCAGACACTGAATAAAACTGAGTACATATTTTTCTTTGTGATTTTTTTTAACCATATAATTCAATCATTCAGTAATTCGAGTATTGAATTGGATGGTTAAAATACAATGATAAAGAGGAAACTAACTCAATTTTATTCTATGTCTGGTTATATTTATGTTGTTTAAAGGCTGTGTTTTACTTTTGACGAAGGAAAATCAAAATCACTCATAACCCTGAGGATAGTGAAATATATTGCCAAAACGCTGGCTAACTGAGGAAAACTTGTTTTTCTATAACTAACCCCAACAACTTCTTTTCAAAATGTATATTAATATGACATTCGGCTCATTCATGTCGTATGTTTGTACACATACAGTGTGTCTCACTTCTTATGGAAACATGTTCATACATTTTTGACAAAGAATTGTTAATTTGCAGAATCGATACTTCCGTAATTTTTGACGAAGAATTGTGAAATTTTCCAAATCGCTAGATTTATCAAAAATTCACAATACGTTCTACGGTAAAAATTACGTAAGTATTTGTATTTTTCACAATTGAATTTTTTTCAGGAAATCTGTGAATTATTAGTGGTAAAATGGTTATTCTTATCTGATAGGTCACACGGAGAAAAATATATTCATTCTAGCAAAAACTACTGGTACTATGTGTGACTGGAATAAACTATGTGCACGATTAACATAACTTACGTCAACTGTTTTTGAATAATCCACTCATAACTGTACACAGCTCAAAAGTAACCAAAAAATATTGCCAGCTTTACCAAATTATTTTGAAAATACTGATATACTCTATAGATTCCTCTCAGTGTAGGTTAGCATGATACGAAAGCATTTTCGTCTTGTGCCTCCTGCTATAATTTTTTAGAAATTATGTATTGAATTTTGTAGTATTTATCGATTCTGAAAATTTCACATTTCTTCGTGAAGAATTACGGAAGTAACACTCAGAAAAATGTATGGTGATATTTTCAATACTATATAATATATAGTCATATTATGGCAGCAGTAATATATACCAACATCAATCATAAAATACTTTAAAGTTTTATCAGTATTTTACCACTTACAATCCGAGTTTTCAGGGTTACCAAAAGCTATTGTAATTTTTATCATAATTTCTTGAAGATACTAGTATGTTCTCTAGATCTTTCTCAGTGTGCGGTATTTCAATGAGAATTGAGACACACTGCATATATGTAAAAAGGTTGTTTCCAAATAAGTTGGAAAGTCTTTAGGTGGTGATTCTTTGTCAAAAATTGTGTAAAGAAAAGTTTCCAAGTCTGTCCTTGAAAAGTTACACGCTCTCAAAAAAAAAATGTGTTTTTTTTCAAACTTGCTGAAGAGTTAAAGAAATGGCATTGGGCGTGTTCTGCCAATAAAATAGCTACCTATGAATATTTTTTTAATTTTGTTGTGATATTTTGAAGGGGTTTCTTAACGAAAAAAAGTTTAGCATTGAATCATTCTCCTCAGCAAATATTTTTAAATCAAGAAATTCTATTTTGTTAAAAAGTTCTGGAAAAAATGGGATAGGGTATGCTTCACCCTTTGAAATATCATAACAAAATTTAGGAAAAATTCATTGGTAGCTTTTTTATTGGTAGAACATGCCATTTCTTTAACTTTCCCATAATTTCACAAACATTTTTTGCAACGACAATCTTAAAATCTTTTATTTGCATGAAAGAATCCATTCAATTTACGAGAAGCAATCACCCCCTAAAAATTTTCGAACTCTTTCAGAAACACCCTGTATGTATTTCCAAAACGTTAGTTTCACAAATAATGTTAATGGCGATATTCAAATTTTCATTAGGCGGCGGTTGATTGAGATGAAATCATGTCAGATCGTTTTTCCTGGTTGTTATCATGAAATTCATGCAACCAAACCAAAAAAAAGTGAATGGTCACATATTTCTCGTCCCATATGGGGTAGTCGATGACCTAGTGGTCTATGACTTCAATTTCAGATATTTTCTGGATTGGGAATTATTCTCGGTTGGTTTAGATGCTTCATTTGAAGAAACTGTGGGGTAAGTTGCCTAGATGACAATCCTGGTGCAAGTGCTTACAATCCAGGGCAGTGCTGTAGGTTTTTTTCGAGTTTTCCTACAGCTGAAAAATGAATGCTCCATAAAAAAAATCAGTGGAGCGCCACGGCAAATTATAATACTTACACTCACAGGCTTTGCCTTTAGTGAACGTATATAGGAGGGAAAACATTATTGATTCAAAATTGTTAATAGTCATCAGGAAATCAGGGAGGAATGCACTACTTACGTCAGTTAATGTGAATTCTTCAGCATCGTCAACACCAGGAATGGTAGTTTTTCCTTGCGATACGAAGTTATAATCATAGATGTCATTGGAAAGCAAGCACGTTTCTGTTCAATAAACGGATCAAAATTGAAATATATTGAACCCGGTGAAATAAATCAAAAAATATTTCATCATAATAATCAACCTATGCTAGCTTTGTTATATAAAAAAAGCAGATATTCACATCAGTATGCGGAAAATATATTTCGTCAATAAAAACCTTTGTTTTGTAATATTTCAAGAGCAAATATTCGAAGCTTTGCTAGAAAAAGCAGGAGAAATTATATCACGCACTTCTGTATAGTTGAATACTTGAAACTAGTACAGATGTCATTTGTGTGTCTTAGTCTTATTTTTCAGGAAAGACAAAGACAGTGAAAAGCAAGCTATGCCAGGATTACAGATCTGACAACTTCAATTAGTACAGTATTTGTATAAACTACAGAGAAAACTCGATCTTCACAAACTTCATTTTCATCACATGTTTCGATAACACAATAGCTTCTTCGAGTTAATACACAAGTACCCTTCTCTCCAAATATTTCCACAAAGCGGAAAATATGAGGCAAAAATCTGACAGAAAACAACTGCTTCCCTGGCTAATGCCACGACGGATATTGAACTACATCTGACAGATATTTGTGCAAGGTTCTTCCAAGAAGACTCAATTGCAAGAGCTTATTGTAGACAAACAAAAGATTATCCCTAGCCAAATTAAGGATAATCTTTTTTCCCGGAATTTCACAGTGAAAAATGCACCGATCTGGTTCGTTTTGCAGGTTTTATAATTCTCTACAAAAGTTTTATCGAAGGTAGATATTATTAATCATTGCAATAAATGATTATTCGGCTTGTTTATTGTCTTGAAGAAGCTTTTGTGTTAGCAAAATATGTCATGCTTACATAAAATTCGTGAGAATCGAATTGTTTTTGGTGTAGTTTTTATAATCTTCATCAAGTAATGGCAGAATCAATCAGAAAAAACTAGTAACAGTAGAAATGTATATCGTATTGCATTTACTTTTCCACATCCTCAGAAAAATACTAATCTGAATTCTGATCATCGAGGCTCGGCTGCTTTCCATAAAATTAGTTAGGGCCACAATAATCAAACACAACACAAATGAGACAATCTCGGACACACACATTGGAGGATGGATGACCTTTTCGAAGGACTTACATCGGTGATTCTAAATTCCTCACTGTCGTCCACACCAGGAATCGTAGTTTTTCCTTGCGATACGAAATAGTAGTCGTTGATGTTATTGGACAACAAACACTTATCTAGGGAAGGACAAAACAAATTACGGTTAGGAGGGAAGGATCTACTCGTTTCTACTTCGTTTCATGTTGAACAGAAAGTTAACATGAATCATACTGTATGGCTACTGGATATGAACAAAAAACGAAATCACAATCAAGACAAGTCAATGAACACGTCAGTTCTAGTGGGTGTTTCATTGAATCTACCCACTTACGTCAGTTAGCTGACACTCTTCACCGTCATCTATATTGGGGATAGTTATTTTTCCTTGGGAGACGTAGTTATAGTCGTAGATGTCGTTAGATAACAAACATTTTTCTGCGTTTGGGAAAAACTAATCTCAGTGAGTTCAATATTTCAGTAATGCTTTTACAACTTAGATAATAATTCTCCAAAATATTGATGTGACCATCATTACTACTTTCGATTCAGAAAGACCTAGATACCAATGGAAAACAACTAATTGCATAGCTGATACCACGACAGATACAGCGGTCGAAGGTACAGAAAGCACCCCAGTAGGGTACGAGGGTTACTATTTAAGTATTGAGAATTGACAATACTGGTATTGTTAGGTGCGCCATCGCAAAGTTTGACATTTTTGACAGTATACGAGATCAGAACATTTTGTCATAAACTCATTTGAAAATTTTATCTCTGCCAAAAAATGGATTTAAATTGTGAACATCTTCGTGCGATGTTTTTTACATATCAAACATAATTTTTTTGTCAGACTCAACACCTTGTATTTCAAACAGGTTTCACTTCAAGACAAACGTTGAAGGGACTGTTCACTTTGAAATAATGTGCGGAATAAAGTTCAGAAGTTCGACGGTCTAATTCGAACTCACCCCCACCATGTTTTAAATTTTTTCAATATTCAAAAATGTCCAGGAAGATGAAAAATATCCCGAAAAGTTATAACAAACTAGCATTCTGCGATTATAGAATTCTTTTAGTTTTTCGTAAAAACCTTCAATAAGGCACATGGAATGTCATGACCATCAAGTTAAGTATCAATACACCTAACTGATGTCAAACACTGCTTTTCCCATTCACTTGTCTAAAGAAAATATGAAAGAAAATATGGCCACATACCACCATAATTTTAAATTTTTTTCCCTCGTGAATTTTGAAGAAAACAAATTAAACTTAAATATTTTCCTACTTTCGACACCCTGTATCTCAGAGGGGATGCATTTTAGGATATACATTGATGGGAAATTTCCACCTCAAAATGAGGTAAGGAATTTGTATACGAAGTTTGTCGGTCTTATTCCGACTGACCTCTATATATGTATCTGAATTGAATAAACTGATGGATTGATTGATTTATGTGTCATCCGTACTGCTCTGATTTAGAACCCATTGATTTATATTTGTTACCTCAAATGGAAGAGCAAATGAAGTGAACAACGCTATTCGAGTTAAGTTAATGAAATGTAATATCGAATTTTGAACAAAATACCAATTCTTTCCGAAGAATTTCAGTATGGCTTTTCCAAGAAAGGTTTTCATCAATGTATAATCCCAAAAATTTTGTCGTTTCTGAATATTTTATATTATCCCGTTGAAAACTAATGAATTTGCATTGTCTGGACTTTCTTTTTGACAAGAACACAAAGGAAGATATATCAATAGTCATAGTCATCTAAGCGAAATTATTTTTAAATCATCTTGAATATTTTTGAGGATGTCATTATCATTTTTCTCAAAAAAAGCTGTAAATGTAATCAAAAACACTGTTTTGTAGATTCTTCATTCTCAATACGTAAAATAAATAGCAACCTTCGTTTTCGTAGTACGAAATGGTATAGTGATAACTATTCAACGTATACATGAGGACTTTCCCGCCATGTTTCTTTGCATTTTGTAATGTGTCTTAGCATCCATTACTCGTATATGGTTTCCACTCAAACAAGTGGAACATGAACATAAAAAAGATATATCAAACTTATACCAAGAGTAGAAATTATTCAAACAGAAACCAGAAAACCTCACCTTTTACTCCAGCTACAGCTCCTGACATGATCTGGTAGAAAATGTGGTAAGACCTTTCGAGTGTTTGTTGAGAAATGACACGAGCCTTCTCTAGAAGATCTAGAAAACAATAGGTAAAAGTTGACTAGATTACCAGTCTCAAAATACGTTTCTAAAAACTCACAAGTCTCAATGTCAGCTCCAGCCAGTTTACCAGTGGGGCCGAAATGGATTCGGATGAATTTACCCTGAAGAATTTCGAATTATAATAATAATAATAAATCTAGATAAAGTCTCACTTACGAATCGAGATGAATTGTCGTTACGCACGGTCTTGGCGTTACCGAAGGCTTCAAGGACGGGGTTAGTTTGCACAACTTGATCTTCCAAGTTACCCTTCTTTACAGCTTCCTCGGTGGGTTTTTTGGTGGAGGCACCGACGGTTGCAAAGTAGGCGATTACCTTTTTCGTGTTTTCTGTCTTTCCGGCACCAGACTCTCCACTGTTTGACGAAAATTAATTTTACAGATACTTTTGCAGAGTACATCGATAGTTTATGTGTTGAAGTATTGACATACTGAACGATTTTTTGGAGTTGACTGGTGCCAATAATTTTTGTCAAAAAAAAACATGCAAGGACCTGGTGGGGAATGTTATTGAGGTTACAACTTTGAGGAAATAAATATCTAATCACGAAAACACTCGAAATGGTGAAACGGGGATGCAGTTTAGGGGTTCAATACGGTTTTTTGCTATATGCGGCGAAAAGTGACCTTCAAGCGGAAAATGTTCAATGAAAAAGTTGTAGATAATAAAACATCCAAAAACTTTTGTTCATGGCACTTTTTGACATAACCTCAAATTAACCATCAAAATGGCGGAAAACAGAATTTTCAGTATTTACATTTTTTCTACCGTATAAATGATTTAATTCAGATTAAAATTTGTTCAAATATATCTTTTTTCATCACACTTTCATCATGAAATATAAATAATTCAATATAAACTACTTTTTGTTATAAAAATAATGAAGGAAGTCGAAAATTATTGAAAATATAAGAAAGCAATGATTCAGAGATACTTCTTAACTAGTTGTCTTCTGAACTGCAAAAAAATCATTCTCATTCTCACCAAAAAATACATGTTTTTGCAATTTTTTATGTAAATTAAATAATGTATACTCGAGAAAAATTGTTAAATCCTGAAAAATTAGTTTTTCACATTTTGACGGTTATTTTGAGGTTATGTCAAAAAGTGCTGGATACAAAAGTTTTTGATTTTTTCATTATCTACAACTTTTTCATCGATTATTTCCAGCTAGGAGCTCACGTTTTGTCTCAAATTGCAAAAAACTGCCTTCAACTCCTAAATTGCATGTCATGTTTTCGTGTTTAAATTTTATTTTTCCACCTTGTCTTGGCCCATTACTTTTTTATTTTTTTTAAATTTTGTTTTGGAACCAGCCTATCGAAAGTTTGAGTGTGAATGTTTAGAACTTCTGTGAATTTTTTTTCAAAATTACTATTTTTTGTTCTCCCACTGTGTATTATGAACTGATTGTAGCAATACTCATGGCATGACATCATTAATGAGCATAATCTTTTCATAACTGAGATTTAATATCTGAGAGATCTACTGTTATGAATTCATCAATATATCCGAATGATATAATTACTGCCAGGGATCACCTAACTCATTTATATCTGAATTTAGTGAAGCTAGAGTTACTATTCCCTTGTGGCAGTTTCATGGTTATCAAGTTAGGATATTGAAAATAGGCTGTACAAAACAAGTTCACCAACAGGTCAACTAAACTGAGTTTAGTTGCCGGAGAACTAAACATTTATTTTTTTACAACCTTCCGTTACTTTCCAAACTACTCGAGCTTTTCTCCTAAAATAATAATTTTCCTTGTTAGTATCCGTGATTGTTATTTTTGGATATACTATTTCCTAGCACTAACCATGATTTGCTAGCAAAAATTGATTCACTGGTCAGTCATTTCATAGTTTGAAAATCAGTAAAAGATCATTGTGGAATTAATTGCCTAAGTATTATTATATCATTGGGATGTTCTATCTTCATACATTTTTGTAATTTTAAGATATTAATGTAACCTCGATGGTTGAGTGAGGACATGTATTTCATATTTTGTACTGCTCATTGATACTGTACTCAAACTCTGAATTATTCTCATTGTGAGTACTGTAAAACAGAAGCGATTCAGAAATAAAAAATTCATAAATCGTTGCATGGAAATCATACCGGAGAAATCAAGATAGTTTACTATGTCCTTCAAGGAACTATTCAGTATTTACTGCTTATTGATTTTTTAAACATAACTCACAACTGTAATAATCGTTACTGACATTTATTTAAAAAGAAGTAAAGGTAATTTATTGCTCAAATACTCACGTAATCAACATAGATTGATTTTCATGGTCTGTAAAAAAAATAAGAATGAAAAAATCTCATTTAAATTAAAAATCGAACGAACTTACTCGTCAACATGTTCACGTAGGCACCATCAGAAATAGCGAAAATGTGGGGTGGTACTTCATTACGCCTCTTACCTCTGTACAGTTTAGCGCAACGGTTTGTGTATACAGGGAAGCGTTTGTAAGGATTGATGGCGACACAGAAAAGACCGGAATAAGTCTGTAAAACGAAGGAATTCATTTTAAACAATCATTTTTCAAGGCAAATAAATCAAATGTTAAAATACAATCATAACAGTGAAGATATGTTTGTAGGTTAGTGTATGAATGATGAACAAGTACCAAGTAGGTATCCATATATCCGTGCTTCTTTCAGAATATGAATATAAAACCTGAGTACGTCAGCTAGGTCAGTGTTGGAGTACCAGTGTTCCTCTTCAGTAGGTAGGTACTCACAAAACACCACCAAATCGACTTCACGTTCTGAGAAATGGACTCAGTATTTGGTCGACATTTTCTTTTTACTTTGCATCTACTTTCTCGTTGAAGATTCGCCAACTTGAAATTATGATGAAAGAGAGAAAAGGAAGGCGTGGAAGAAATCACTGAATGCTCACGACTGAACAAGATCTTCTCAAAAGATCCGGTGAATCCTGTAGGTACTCTAATGCTAGCCTAAGGGTCATTCACCAAACCAGGAAAATAATCTCTAGAGGTTCTCCTTGGTACTTACTTTCCAGGCTTTAGGAAAACAAATCACTCAGAGAGTACAGACAGTTGTGGCTAGGCCCATAAGGAAAACCTGAGATAAAGCGAAAGAGGTCATCATCTACAGGAAACACCTAGTAAATAGACTCATAAACTTGGTGACAATACAAGCCTATTCACTTGGAACCACTGACGACCGAACAATGCAATAGACCCCAGCTGGACTCAGTGTTAAGGGAAACCTCAAAGGTAAACCAACCTACAGGAAGATAGAATGGGCCATAGCATCCTTAAGTCCATTGAAATCAGCAGGTCCAGACGAAATCAAGCCTGTAACTCTAAGGAGGTGCCCTAGAAACCAACCGTCAGGTGGTAGTACAGGTCCTGCAATCATATAGGTTTTCTTCCAAACTAGTTTGCACTGATAATTTGTCAGTAGCAACAATTACAGCTACAATTTTTTGACGTAGTTTGATTGGATCCTTGTTTAAATGAATGCATAAGAAAGTTAGCCATTGACTCGGTTGTCAAGGTAACGCAGCTTCGATATAAACATTTCAAATTCAGCACCGTCGCCATTTTCATATTTCGCGTTTGAGATTTTCTCTAACGCATAAGGTGAATGAATTGTTTTAAATTCGAAGAAACTTTACAATGATGACACAACTGGAAAATAGTTTTAAAAATATTGACGCTGAATTACATTCGTGATAACAATTTTTTAATAATTTAAACTAGATTAGAACTCTTCTTTGTTGCCATTTAGAAATCCCACTCGTGGACTTCGGTCCACTCGTTACATTTCTATAGAAACAAAGATTCGTGCATCTAGTTAAAAGTATCAAAAAATTACCACCACTTGTGTAATTACTGTTGAAAAGATTATACGTATAAAACAACAAAGATTAATATCATCAAACACTGAAATGAATTTGTTAGAATCTTTATAAAAAATATGGGCGGAGTTTTTCCGGTTGTCCCAACAGAAGAAAAGATGGAGACAAATCCTCAGTTTGCCTTGTCGTGAATTCCGTTTTCTTTGAAGTGTATTTGTTAGAATCCGTAATTTGACATTTGGGCGGAGTTTTTCCGGTTTTCCCAACAGAAGAAAATGTGCAAATAAATCCTTACTTTGTTTTGGCGGTGTATTCCGCTTTATTGGGAACGTATGTGTTAGAACCTGTAATTTAACATTTGGGCGGAGTTTTTCCGGTTTTCCCAACAGAAGAAAAGTTGCAGATAAATCCTTGCCTTGTCGGTGTATTCCGTTTTCTTTGAAGGCCACACAACAGGAATAAATTGCTCGAAACCAGGTGAACAGTATCCACAATGCAACCAAAAGTAACACACATTGTCTGGTAGTAAAATCGTGAAATGATTTCAATATTAAGTTGGCCATGGGAAAATTAAAATTCATCTTTGGTTCCATTCGGAACGTTCAACGGAATCGAGCAATTCAGATGGGTCCTACTTTTTTCGACAACTTACATAAATTAACTTAGCGTAATAACGTTGTTTCAAATTGTGCAAGACTGAAGCGTCGTTTAAATAAGTCAAGTTAGACATGTCTTCAGCTTTTTCATACTTGGGAGGGTTTACTTGGGTTACTTGGTCCTTTTTGAAGTTTTTCTCCTAGACGAAAAAAAAGAGTCGGTTATAGCGTGTCAAGAATACTCACATAAATCAGTTTGGCGTAGTATCTTTGTTTCAAATTATGCAGAACGGAAGCGTCGTTGAGGTAGGTTAGGTCAGCCATATCTTCCACTTTCTCGTATTTTGGAGGATTTACTTGGTGGACATTTTCCTTTTTGAAGTGTTTTTCCTACTCCGAAACAAGAATATTTAGACATTGTGAAAATGGTGAATTTAAAGAACTCAATACAACTACAAGTACCTGCACCTATTTTTTTGAGTTGTAGAGTATAGCAATAATCTAATTTGCAACAATATATATTCCATAAACAGTCTCTTGGTTGAATTACATTCCTTTTTCAAAATTTGTGTGTTGCTGTAAGTCTTGATCTGTCCTGTATTATGAACATGCCAGGAAGACATCACTGTTATGCGGTGTAATCCTATTCTTTAAGGTCCTCGAACTTTGACCTATATATGTTTTTTTCCACAATTTGAGCAAGGAATGCAATACACCAATCCTATCTGACAAAAAATTAGGGCACACTTGCCCAAAAAATAGTTTCAATTCAAAAAATGATTTTGAATGTGTTTTTTGTTTGCATGTGCTAAAAGATTCGCCCATCATGGAGTGGGTATTTTTTTAAATGTCGTCATTTGAACAACAAAAGAAGAAACATTTCAGAATAGTTTTTTTGTTCCAATTATTTAATTTTGTCAATAAAATCGTACTCTGAAAGTTTCCTGTCTGACCATTTTATAAAATAACTAAATAATACTCCTCTTTTCCAAACGTGATTTCTAAGAAAATATTGAATTGTCCAGCTGCTTCCAAACAAATTGAAGTATTTGATGAAATTGTGCAATCAAGAAATATCTAACCTTTCTGAGCAGCAGAAAGATGAAACATCTTCAGTAATTTATGTTGGAAGTACTTGTTGAAAATATAAAATCAATTATTATTCTAATAATTGAAATTATTTCAACATGAATAATTACTAGACTCTGTTAAAAGTAAATTTTTGAAAAAGTAATGTTTTATTTTTTTTTGTGAATCATCTTGGCAGTGAAAAAAGACTTCTTTTCACAGTGAAAAAATGTATTTTTTCTAGGACAGTGTGCAAAGTAAGGTTTCACACACTGTTCACAGTGCGTAAAGTGATATTTTTTAGCCCAAGTGCTTAAAAAAATCAACTGTGCCTAAAGTAATGGTTTACGTACTGTTCATACATTTTTCAAAAAGACGACTACGAAATTTAAAAATTTCATAAGATAAATCATTCAACAATTGCCACAACTTGTCGATATGATACTGTCGTAGAAAAAACTTTTTATGATACATTTTCGTTAAGAACTTTTTTGTACTCATTCAAGAAAACTTCACACTCATACAGAAAAGTCATACTTTACGAACTTGTAAATAAATATTCTTTCACGGTGAAATAAATAAACGTTTTTTTTAACAGTTGGAAAAAATGTACTTTTGAACATGGCACATGAATATTAATCTGCTCAGACATAAAAATCATTGATTTGAAGAAGAGTGTATTTTTCTATTAATTTTTCTTTCATGTAGATGAAATGAAGTTTCGATTGTCACTGCCATGTGCTTTTGTTTAAACATTATTTGTACTCCGAATAGAATTGTTTTCGAAATACATTTCACAGATACTTTTGAAAGAACTGGTGTAACTATCAACAGCAAATAAATCTTTTGATTGGAGTATTTCTTTCAAAATATGATAAGTTTTGACATAATTTGTGTGTCTAATTTTAGAACCAAGGTGTTTCATGTAACACAACATTCAAGATACAACATAATGTTACCTTCAATTTCTTGAAATAATTTTTAATATTCAAAAACTACAATGAAAGATTTATGTTGATTTTAGTTCTAAATTGAAGACAAATTATTTTGAAGATGGTACAGCACATTGCAAGCAAATAAAAACTTCACCAATCAAATGACGTTTTAGTCGAAAATACACTCCACTTCGTACCATTTTGCAATTGTTTATGTACACATTTCATACGAATGCATTATTTTTAAACAGATTCAAAGGAAAATTGGTAAGTTGATTGAGCTGCTGATTTTACCTCTCCTCCGGGAAGGCCAACGGTAACCAGATCACCCTTGGTTCCCTTGATTTCTCCAAGTAAGAAACCCTCCTTATCGTCTGGAACCCAACAAGATTTTTTGGCATCATAGGGCTTCGTTTGGTCGATTCTCTTCTGTTCCAATGAGACGAATAAGTATGGGGTTGGATCGGGATCATCCCCCTCTTGTTGTACTGGTTTAGGCATGGTGTACGAACTCGAGAAAAATTATCCAGAAACGTAAAATAGCCCTAGAGCCTCCTGAAAAAAAATAATACTCGTGAACTCCAAAACCCATACAATAACTTTTCATTCTTTCCAACAATTTGCTTTCGAAAATATGGCTGACGTTTCGTATTTCATGGTATACTGTTAACCTTACAGAAGAAGCAGAAAATGAGAGATCACTGAAATAATACCGGGTGTCCGCAGAAGGTGGCTCGCGCCTGTAACTTTTTTGATTTTGAATATAATGGAATGAAATTTGGAGGATCTGTATAATACCCAAAACTGCATCTTTTGACAAGTAACTCAGCTTCATGCAACTTCAGGTTGTTTCACCAGAAGTGACATGAACTATCGATTTTCAAATGAGACACCCGGTATATTTCCACTTCTCTCATGTTTCATTTGTTAGTTTTTGTAACCTGATTTTATTTTTATTTTGAAATTTATTTTTATTCCAGAGGGCTAAATCACTGATTTCAGTCCTAATATTTTGAAAATAATACAAGTTTCCTGATTTTGATGAAAATGTATCTGCTATGCACAATTTCATTTTAAAAGTTCTATTAGTAATTTTTTTATTACGATTAATCTGATACCGCACATTATTATGTTTCAAACAAACTTCAATTGAAAAACTGTAAAAGATTACATCAGGAAATTTTCAAAATAAAGGATCTCAAGAGATTAAAATAGGATTCAAATGCATCGGACAAGCTGTACCAACTCAACTAAGAGATAATTGTGAAGAAAAAGTTTCCCAGCTTTCATTGATATTTCTATGGTCGAGAAATTGAAATATATGAACAATCAAAAGGATTGCCTAATTTATTTTGGATAATATCATATTGGAGTTAGAGTTTTTAATGCTTCGTTTGTGAAAATACGCGAGAAATTTTTAGTGTCCATAGTTAGTTGATAGAAATTTGGCTGCTCTATTCAATACTTTTGATCTTATGCCAATTTCCACCGAGTTCGATGAAGTTTAAATTAAGCCAGTGTGAAGAATTAAATGATACCTTTCAACACTTCGGAACATAATTTTAACATTTTTTTATCGAATTTCAAAAGCAGGTTATGGTGTAGCTATCGTGTGAGGTATAATTAATTTTATTTAAATTTAAACATTGACTTTGTAGAGCTTGTTCTCCTGAAATAATGTAGCTCAATATATCAATGTCATTTTGAAGTTTATACGTATGTAATTGGTACTTATGTGATTTTTTAATCCATTTGTTCATCTAGCTAGTTGCCAATTAAAATCGTTGCATTGCATGATCCACAAAAATTTAAAAAAAAAAATTGTTTCAATGCTAAATCTATGACTATTTGATGTATAACATGAAATAATTCTATATAAAATAGTACTAAGGTATAGATTAGGTTAAATTGTGATTACATTTGAAAGCTGAATGAATAATAGCAAAGATATGGAGACTTCTAGTTCTAAAATGAAAAAGGGGAGCCAATTAAACAAAAGTAGAAGAAACTATAATCCAATATAGCAGTAAAAAATCAAGTAGGTACAGTTTTCAGTAAAATTAATTCGATGCATAAGTCATAAGGAAACTACCCATCTTTTTACTTTCCATCAAGAAGAAATGAGAAATATGGACAAAAATACCTACCACGACAGTGGAAGCAATTGTGTATTATATAGAAGAATTAGAAAGAGAGAACAAAGGAATCAGTTGTAGATGAAAATTTAAGTAACAATTTGTGAGATTGTGACTAAAATTTGTTTCGATAAGTATCGGAAAACATTTGTACCTGGGTATCAAATCAAATCGTATGATATAATACTGTTTTTAGAAAAAAAAGCGATACTTGGATAAAAATTCCAATTATGGCTTAATAGAAGAGGACCTAGAGGCAAAGGCGTCGCTACGGGAGGGGTAATGGGGGTAATTACCCCCCCCCCCCAAGAATAGTTATATACTAGTATTTTTAGTATTTTTAAATAAAATTTTAGTATTTTTAAATTAAATTTGTGCCTTTACACCACCAAAAAAAAAATTAAAGCCTTTACCCCCCCCCAAGGAAAAAACCTAGCGACGCCCTTGCCTAGAGGATGCCAAAAGACATGAAGCAATGGATGAAGTGTGCATAATTTCAGATTGTTTGTGTAGTATTTACCTACTGTATGTAGGTACCAATTTTTTTAACTAAAATTCAAAATAAAAACATCAAACGGTCATTAAATTTTTAGAGAAGAATAAGAAGAACTAGAGGAGGATGAGATATTCCTTAATTAGATGAAGCAACACCCACCTTAATTGGGTCAAACGCTTATTTATATAAACTTATAATAGCAAGAACTAAAAATGTAGAAATGTTTTACAAAAATTCATACATTTTCAAATTATTTGGCAAAATTATTATCTGTCAGTTCCTAATTAGGACTTTAATCAGTGGTACAGCTTTGATTGAGTTAACGCATGATTAAATTTGAGTTGATATGACATTAAAATTTGCTTGGCTTTTATGCAATCGTTATTTAACGTCCAATAGCCATTATCATAAGTTAACTTAACGTAATATGACAACGATTCAATGACCACTGTTTCTATTCAACCCAATTATGCATTTAATGCCATGTTAAATATTGAACGTGACATAAAATATTTGATGAGCATCTATGCAACCGTCCTCAGAATTTTTTTAACATATGTAAACATTTTTACTGAAAGTTTGGAATCAAAAATGTATTTTGATGTTTCCAATTCTTTCAGTTTTGTTTTGATATGTTTATTATTTATTTTTATCATTGGTTCATTATTTTTCTATATTTGCAGTAAGTAAGAACCTAGCACAAGAGTCATTGAAGCTAAAAATAAATTGAATAATTGTGTAATTTTGATGTGCCGGAATATAAAATTAGTAATAGGGTTACTTCACTCATAATTATTAGAACCATATCAAGTATTTTAAGTATATGTATACAGAAACGTAAAGATTCGGCCTATGGAAATTTCTCAACGTGTTGCATGAATATCAATCTAGGCTGGAGGAAAAACTGAGAAATTATCTTATTCAAGACATCCAATTTAATTGTCAAAACAATCTATGGTGTACGGCATACATAATTATATTCAAAGATAATAATTTATTATCGTTTTGAAAGCAATCTGAAATTTAGACTTTACTCTTCAGAGTGAAGTGGTGTTATCTGCAATCACAATGTTGAAAGCTTTCAACTAGATTTCGAAAATTTGAGTTTTGTAAAATGAATTTATTTTCTTTTAGATCTTCATGAAAAAACTGTTCAACAGTCGTTGGAAAATCTTGTTACAAACGAAGAAACTCGCAAATGAACATATATTCTTCAATAAAGGCTACTGAACTATTAATTGAAAATTTTATTCTGTGGGGAAAAATCACAAAAAGACTACTGAATTACTTGAAATGTAAGGAATCAATCTAAATTTTGATTCAATTTGAAATTGTTCAATGCCTGACACAAGATTTCATCTAAATTTCCACGAGGTTTGTTGACAACTGGGTTATGAACTAATTTTTTTTATCATACCTGAAATTTCGACTCAGCTTTCAAAAATTCGAGAACTATTCTGTCATTTCCTTGAAGAAATGCGATTGTATTGAAGTCAAAGACTATGCCAGATTGAATGTAAGTAATTCCGATACGAATTATTTTTACCCGCTATAGAACCAAATCCCAGTCTCCTATATTAATAGGTCTTCGGACTATATGTAGCCTGCTTTATAATTAGAATAAAATATGTGGCACACTAGGTGCGGTTGCTCCGGACTAAAAATAGAATATTGTTTTGATGGGAACAAAAATAAGTAGCTATTCCATGATGTAACTGTCAATCAATCCGTTTTAAATTTTTCCAAGTAGTAAAATTAAAATTTGTAACAAATATGTTGCACGGTCTCGAAGTTACTCATCAGAGTCCAAAACTTTCGTTAATAAGGTTTTTTATTCAGATCCAATAATTACGAAAGCTCTTAAATAATACTTATACGTTTGTCAGGTTTTATATGTGTAATTTTTTGAACCAATATATGAAATTTTGATTGCGATTCCAATATGAACAAAAACTACTAAATTAATTTCATTATATTCGTCATCATTACTAATGTATTTTTGTAATTCCAGATATATTTGAGACACATATCGGACATAGAATTTCCAACTTCATTCTGACAAACTGTCATACTAGCACTTGTTAAATTGAAACATTTTCGATTTCTGTTGTAACAGAATGAGTTGTAAAATCACATCACTTCGTCCAGATTTTCTTACGCAGGTTATGAAATTCACTTATCACACAATTGCTAGTATGACACTAATGGCATGAATAACACAAAACACTTCCACGTCAATCCACAAATTCCTTAAACAACTATGCTGAAAAAAAAATACCGACAAAAAACCCCGACACCAGACACTTACGTTCGACAGGCGATCTGAAAGAGTTTCCTACGTTACGTTAAATATATATCTCTGACACAATATCCTGAAATACAACGTACTTTGTGATTGGCGGATTTTTCGACCAATCCTCGAAGCCGTTACATCATGGGTCTGTCTCCCTTTTTTGGCGCAGGGTTCAAGCATGCCAGCAACATGGTAGCCAGAAATACATACGAATTATCTCACTTTTGAAATGCCAAACTATAGAATAGAAAGAGAGAGCGAGAAAGGTACAACAATGGAGGGGAAAATCTAGTACGTTCATTTAGTACACCGCATTCTACAGTCATCTTCAGGTGGAGAAAATTCAACAACTCACAAGATTTTGTTCGAAAAAACAAGACATTGTGAAGGAAATCGAAAATTATCATTGCCATTTTCGATAATGCTAACTAATAGTTTCAAAAATACCATGAATCCTTGCCCCTTGGATGATTAATATCTGGGAATGACTAGAAAATACTTTATGACTCATCACAATGTTATTAGGAGGTAAAACAACAAGTTAAATGGAATCAAAAACAGGATTGAATATAATGCAAAAAAGACAATAGCAATTATTGTTGTTGTTAACAATTGTCCAAAAGTTCTTTTTTTGATAAAGTGAGTGTAGGTCTTGTATCAAGAACATAAAAAACATGAAGTCAATAAGGAACAGAGCAAAAACACATTAAAAAAGTTTTATTTTCATATCCATCTCAATATACAAAAATACAACATTAAAATTTGAGAATAAAACTTCTTTTTGAAAGACGTTTTCATAAAACTCTTGCAAACTATAATAGGATCGGTATTTCGCTTAGAATAATAACTTCATTATTCCCATGAAACATATTTTGCTCATATTAGGGAAATTATTAATCATGAAATTAGTAAATATATGAACAAATAAAAAAATTTATGATATAATAAATTATCGTATCGGATTTATTTTGTTTTTAAATATTGTTTCCTTTTGTACTTGAATTTTAAAGAACATTTCATGTTTTTAAACATTTTCTTCCAATTTCAGTCCTGATTCTATCAGTCTGCAGTTCATGAAAGTTTCTTGTTCCATGATTGTGAATTGGAATGTTGTCAAGAAGAATGTTATACAATTCTTGTATATTATATTATTATTTTCAAATCTTATAGGTGGAAAGGTATTTCTCATTATTTTTGTCAATATGAATATATGTATGAGAATCAAATATCATATTTATATCACTTTCAATGAATTTTAAATCGGGTCCAGAATAAATGATTGTTGTATCATCTGCAAATAATTTGATGGCACCTTTCAAATTTAAAAAAGAAATAGAATTAATATAAATCAGGAATCCGTATCTCTGGTTCTTCGAAATGCATATTAATGATCAAATAAAATATTTTTCTCTTCCAAATATTCATACAGCCTACAATTGATGACTTTTTCTGAAATTTTGGAAAACATTGGAATTATGGATATTGGCTTAAAATTATTCAAATCGGTGTTTTTGCCATTCTTGATCTGGTATGGCTACAGTACCAGATCAAATGATTTTGAATACAGGGTGTTTCATAATAAATACGCTGGACTTCAAGATGTGATAGCTCGTCCAAAAATATGAAAAAAAGTTTCTAGTAACTTACCCTCTAAAATGCACTATTTTCGAGATACAGGGTGTTGAAATTTTTAAAAAAAATATAGTTTTTTGCGAATATCTCTGGAACCGTTTATCGCACAGAAAACAAATTTCGTAGGCATTTTCTACTCATAATAAGCTGTGTTTTGTGCAGATTTTTTATTTTTTAAAATTCATAATTGGTGAAGATTTTGAAGGGGTAGTGGGTGTTTTTTTCTCCAACTTCTACGCCACTGGAAAAAGTACAGTTTTGAGCTCCCTATATGAACCGCCAATGTTTTCTACACAAAAAAGGTATTCCTGGTCATAAGCTCTAAAGTTGACCGTTTTCAAGAAAAATCAACTTTCATGTTATTTAAATAAAGTTTTTTCCTCGTAAAATTGCTGCGTGCATTGAAGCTAACGGCGGACATTTCCAACAATTCAACTGAGTATGATTGTTATTGTTTTTTTTTATTTTGCAATTAAGAAGTCAACGTTTTGTTTTGCTACTTGTTCTAACGTTTAAATAAATTTTGTATAATTAGGAAAAAAATTATTTAAAAAAAATTACCATGTTTTTCAACATGAAAGTTGATTTTTCTTGAAAACGGTCAACTTTAGAGCTTATGACCGAGAGTACCTTTTTTGTGTAGAAAATATTGGCGGTTCAAGTAAGCAGCTCAAAATCATACTTTTTCCAGTGGCGTTGAAGTTGAAGAAAAAAACACCCACTACCCCTTCAAAATCTTCACCAATTATGAATTTGAAAAAATAAAAAATCCGCACAAAACATAGCTTATTATGAAGAAAATAAATGCCTACGAAATCTGTTTTCTGTGCGATAAACGGTTCCAGAGATATTCGCAAAAAACGAATATTTTTTTTAAATTTCAACACCCTGTATCTCGAAAATGGTGCATTTTAGAGGGTAAGTTAATAGAAACTTTTTTTCATATTTTTGGACGAGCTATCACATCCTGAAGTCCAGCGCATTTATTATGAAACACCCTGTATAATATATGAATCTTGCACAAATTTTAACATACATATTGTGTAAGTTAAAATTGGTGCAATTTCAGATTTGGTAATTTTTACAATTTTATACATCTTGAGACCATTAATTGAGAGTTGAAGTTGGTAAAGGGAGTTTGAGTTCAGCGGTCTGTCGGAAATATTTTGATATATGTTTATTTATCAAGCAAACCGTTTCCATAATAAAAATAGCATGCACTGAATTTTATTTTCCAGAAATAAAGACCTACTCCCGTTTAAACGTGTAGATATAATATCAGATTGCTATTTTTTGAAAACAAAAACCAACTGTAAATATGTTTCTACATCTACTCCCCAAAATGAGATTCCATTTCTTAAGTGCGATTCTATCAACGAGAAATATACATGTTTCTGCTGCAGAGGATACAAATTGAGTAGGGGTGACTCTTACTGCCTAACACCCTGAAGAAAGCTTTTTATTGAGGGCAATAATGTGGCCATCAAACATGAGCGTGTTATCTATAAATACCCCTAAAAATTTGGTATATGTTTTTATGTATTTATTTAAGATTTTTCTCTTACAAACACAGCCAGGAGTATTTACATATAAGAGATAGTGCTTCAAAACACATACACCGACCGTCAGAAAAAGTGGGACAGCAACATAATTGGTTATAATTTGAAAAAAAAATATGTGTAGTGGACTGAAACTATATAAAATCGTGTATGGTGTTGTTTCCAATCGATTTTGCGTTGAAACATTGTCATTCGACAAGGACAAATTTGATTTTTGGGATAGCAAGTGTCAGAACATAATTGGGGCAAAGAATAGGCTATAATAACATGGAAATTCTTTTATTTTATATCGAGTATTTCCTCCCCTAGCTCTTATTACACATTCAAGTCGACGATGCATGCCTTCGATCAAATGTTGGATTGCCTCTTGTGGGATGAGATTCCACTCTTCCTGTAGTGCATCTCGAAGTTGCTGCAGTGTCAACAACTGCCCACGACAATGTCGGATCCGTCTTCCCAGCATATCCCATACGTGTTCAATGGGATTGAGGTCAGGACTACGTGCTGGCCAATCAAGAACGTGGATTCCAACTTCCTGGAGATAGTCTCGAACAATTCTGGCAACGTGCGGACGGGCATTATCGTGCATCAGAATGAAGTATTCACCTATAAACCCCGCAAATACCACCACATGATCATCCAGGATATCATTTATGTACCTTATAGCCGTCACAGTACCCCCATCTATGAACACAAGTTCTGTGCGAGACTCGTAAGAAACGCCAGCCCACACCACTACAGACCCACCACCAAAGCTCACACTCTCGCTAAAGTTGCATTGCGCGTATCTTTCTCCTGGCCGTCTCCACACTCTCTCTCTCGTCCATCTGGAGATCTCAGCGCAAAACGGGACCCATCTGAGAAGAGCACATTGCTCCACTGGCCCATGTTCCAATTGAGGTGTTCGCGGCAAAACGCCAGTCTGGCGACAGGATGATTCCGGAGAAGTTCAGGGCCTGTTGCAGGTCTTCGAGCAGACAAATTAGCTCTAACAAACATTCTCCTAACAGTTCTCTCACTGACGTTGACCTGTCTCACATCTTGCAGGTCATTTCTCACTTGCACCGCAGTCATATGTCGATCTCGCAGGTCGGCAAGCACGACATAGTGCATATCGCGAGGAGTTGTACTTCGAAGTCTTCCAGATCCCGGCTTTCTACGGTATTCACCACGTTTGCGGAATCGCACAACTGCTCTGTGGACACTGGATCGAGAGAAACCTAATCTTCGGGCAACTTCACGAATGCTGAAGCCAGCCAGTATCAACCAAAGCAACAGCTCTAGCAGAATCTTCCGAAGATAAGGGCATCTCCATAAATTATCACCACTTGTTATAATCAGCGGACTGAGAAGCAATACTACAGGATGATTTCTTCTTGTAATTGACCATCATGGCACACTGAAGTTTTTCTAATTGTACGAACAAACAACAAAAAATCAACAAAAACGCCTACAGAGTGCCAAAATAATCATGCTATATATTTATCATTCACTGAGAAAATTGTAAATCGCAAATATGCCAATTTTTCTTGCTGTCCCACTTTTTATGCCGGTCAGTGTAGACTAAGAGCTAACTTGAAAACTAAACTTAAAAACTAAGAGATACTAAGTACTGCCGATTTTATTTTTTTTTGCATTGCAGTGGAGAAAGTTAATATTGCACTTTTCTGTAAGTATATTACACTGTCTTAACATTTCATTCATAGGAAAACAATCTAAATTATTTGTATAGAATTTTTTTTTGTTATTTATTCTTAAATTAACTTAATGTAATATTTTCATAAAGTTGACTAGAAGTGAATCTTTGTATTTTATACTATTGATTATAATAATAAATGAAAACTACAGCATGGAATGAACGTCTCTGTTCTAGTGTTACCATTGAGAAACTCTCTAGCATACATAGCATATGAGATCATATAGTGTTATGTATTATGTTGTCGTACATACAAGTATCGTAGGAACCTTTTTTGGACTTTTTCAACAAGGTTTATATTCAATTCAGCTTTGGGAGACCATATTATTGAAGCATGTTCAAGTTGTGGTCTTACTAATGCATTGTAAAGTTCAATGATAGAGTTAACATTTTTAAAGAATTTTGTATTTCTAATGACAAAACCAAGAATTTTATAAGCCTTGTTTACTTTTCTATCACGCAACAGTTTGAGTCTAAAAGTTTATCGTCAATACTGCATCGGTTCCTACCAACGTAATATCCTTAATACGTTGGTTTTTGAGATGTTGAACGATAACAGACTTGAGTCACACCAATCTCTGAGTTTTTTTAACATGTGAACTGATGATTTTATGAAGATCTTTCGTACTTTTTTCGTGCCATAATATAGTTGTATTGTCCGCAACTTAGGTAAATTTTCCTACGATATCTATGGTTGACAAATCATTTATGTAAAGCAGAAAAAGTGTTGGTCCCAGTATTGATCCCTGTGGAACACCGCTGTTTATATTGGCCTCCTCCAAAGGTGTTATCGTTTTCAAAATCTGACCTCTACCTGTTAAGTATGATTTGAATCATTTATGAGCCGTTCTTCATCTTTCAGAGCAGTATTCCATGATTTATACAATCGAAGGCTTTGGATAAATCACAAAATAGGTACAACTGCTGCCACCTCTCTAATAATAATATTGTGATAAACTTGATTTAAAAATAAAAATATCGCTGTGTACTCTTTCGGCTGGAATTCAAACTTATCACAACTAATTATATTGTTGATTTTATTGAAAATATGAACAGGATGTTCATAAAATCAGATGTGGAATCATCTGCGACTGACAAACAAAATTATCTTCTCCACTTGAAGAAGCTGTTGTACAGCAAAACGATCGTCGTGGTTTTTTAAACCTTTTTAGTGAAAATCATTTCATTCAGTTTCATTATAAATATCAACATGGATTTTCATCAAGTATCGACTACATCAATTTAAAAAAATAATAATCAATAATCTGAATGAAAATGCAATTTTTTTCTTTCAGATTTTTTCTTTCAAGTTAGGTTCTTTCACAATATCTATCAGATGTAGTTCAATGTATGGCTTTAGCCGGGGAAGTAGTTGTTTTCTGTCAGATATTATAATAATAATAATCCTTTATTCATCCTTTTTGATCACACGTGATATAGAATAAGTCAGAGGACAGAAGTGCCTAGAGCAACCTTCTTATCTAAATACAACAAAACATGTCTATGATCTACTACTAGATAGATCACATTAGCGTTTTGTTCAAAAATTCATTTATGTCGTAGTAACATTCATTTCATGAAAAGTTCTTTAGTTTTTGCATGAAAACATTGAAGTTGTCTTCCAATCTTATCCAAGCGGGCAAATGATACAGAAATTGAATTCCTCTAAACATCGGGCTTTTTCCAGACTGATTCCATGTTTGGGAGGCCTAATAAGTTTCAATGATCGAGTTGGGTAGTTGTGGTAATCAGAATTGAGATAAAAATGGTGATATTACTTTTTTCATATAAAGTACATTTGCAGATGTATACGAGGATGTATTGATACCTAGTTAGTTAGCTTAGACCAGTTCCCTTCATGAAAAAAATATTGCGTTTCCATAGCAACGAACAATAACTTATTAGAAGTGTCTGTGTAAAGTTTGACGTCAAAAAAGTAAACCAAAGTTACACAATAAATTAAAAGAAAAAATATGTCCACCGAATTTGTGAAAATCGAAAAATTGGAGTATCGAGCCATCAAGTACCTGTATTTAAAAGGGTTAAGAGGTAAGCAGATTTACGAAGATTTGCTTAATACCATTGGCGATCAATGTCCTTCATATGCGACCGTGAAAAATTGGACTGCAAGCTTCAAAAGAGGTAAATTTTCCATTGAAGATGATGACCGATCGGAAAGGCCAGTTTCTGTGTCAGTCCCCGAAAATATCGATGCAGTTCATGACATGATTTTAACAGACCGTCGATTTGGGCTAAAACGAATATCTGAAGCACTGAAGTTTCGTGTCTAAAAATCTGCTGGAAAAGTTCTTGCTTCAATTTTTTGGGATTGCCATGGATAAGGGTAGAACAATAACTGGAGATTACTATTCGACATAATTGACCACTCTACGGGAAAAATTAAAGATAAAAGACGCGGAAAGCTATCCAAAGGTGTTTTGTTTTTGCAGGACAACGCCCCTGCACACAAATCTCATGTTGCCATGCAAAAATTCGTGATTTAGGGTTTGAATCACTAGAACACCCTCCTTATTTAGCAGATATGGCTCCGTCCGACTATCTCTTTCCTCAACTGAAAAAAAGTTTAAAAGGTCGTAAATTTTTTTCCAACGAGGAGGTAATAAAAGCTGTGGAGGTCTGGTTTGCAGAGCAAGAAGAAACACTTTTTTTGAAAGGTCTAGAGACGTTGCAGGTTCGCTGTAATAAATGTATCCAATTAAGAGAATATGTTGATAATAAAATATTTTGACATTGAAATTTTGTTTGGTTCTATAATAGGCTAAGAATTTTTCAATATTTCCTCGTATAGAATGCAGGGTGAGAATTCCATGTGCTTCAAACTGATTACGGCATGTTTCTCTTTAGTCTAGGTTGAATATTAATGGTATAATCCTCTTTTGAGAAATGAAAACTCTGGATGCACCCACTGCTCCACGCCAAAGAATAATATTATATGATATGTGGGAGTAAACAATAGCATAGTAAACGCTTATTAACTGATTCGACATGAAAATATTTTCCATTTGTAATATAGCAAAGTAACTGCTATTTAATTTTTTGCAAATGTGATTAATATTAGTGTTCTAACCCATATTACTGTCAACAATACACCTAGAAATCTGGTAGATTTTGAAAAAGGGATTTCAACATCATTTACTGATATTTTAATATTTTCAGACTGCATACAAATGGTTTTAGCAGAATTAACCATTAGAGAATTCCTCTCAAACCACGTGGTGAATTCTCTTGACAATACATTCATTTTTGCAATGAGTTCTGCAGGCGTATCTGCATCAGTGGCCAAAGTGGTATGTATCATCAGCATATAAAATAAGATGTTTTGTGCTGACGTATTTAGGAAGATCATTTACATACAATAAGAAAATCAGCGGACCAAGAACCGAGCCTCGAGGTACACCAGCATCCATATCATCATATTACAAAAAAGTAACTTAATTTTTTATCGTAGCTTTTTCCATTTCCAGGAGAGTCATGTTTGGTTAAATTTTCAATTGAGAATGTTTCCCTTTTCAACATAATTATATTGTATAATGACAAGAAGTCAGATAAACAATTTTTTACTATTTTTTCTATAATTTTGGATAACGAAGGGATGAGTACTATATGAAAAGTTCCAAGGATCTTCTAGATCACCCCCGTTGTGAAGTGAGATCGATGTTTTAAGGAGGACGGAAATGAGTCAGTTTTGAAATATTGATTTATTACTGCTACCAAAATATTCAGAGCAATTATATCAGTGTGATTTTCTAATTTTCTCATTGATATTTCATCAATTCTGGATGCATTTCTGTACGAAACAAGTTCCTCGCGTGTACCAGGTTTCTCCAGATATATTAGAGGATCATGTGGAATTGAAGTGTTAGATGTTAGCTTTTCAGCTATTGAGCAATAATATATATTTAGTTCATCTGCAGGTACTATGGAAACAACTCGATTTTTGTGATGCTCTCCAGTTATCAAGGACCAAGTTTCTTTTCATTTAATATTTGAATAAACAATTCTTTCACGATGAAAGCTTCATTTTGCGTCATATAAAGTTTTCCATATCGTTTAACATGTGTGAAATGCCTGATGCCAATTATCCACATTTTGTCTTACATGTTAACATTAAAAAAATGTTTCGTTTTATTGTAAATTGTGATCGAGGCTGTCAGAGAAAGAGAGACAAAATATGCATTATTGTCCAAAGATACAAAATCTTGTTGACAAAAGTAAGAGCCTAAAACTAACCCTATATGAAAGTAAAATACACACAAAAAAAGAAGAAATAGGAAGGAACACAAACAACAGAGTGAAGTCACAGTTGATAAAATAGTATAAGAATGTCTTATAAAATAATGAAAAGCTTGGCACATGAGAAACATCTTACAACATAATAAAAACAAGTTTGAGTTAAAATGCATCACCATAAAATTCTTATAAACTATAATAGGATTTATCATTTACACCCATTCTGAATTTTTCTTGGGATCTTATATCTTTAATGATGTTGGGGGCCAGGTAGCCGAGTGGTTAAAGCGACATTATTTCAATCACTTTTTTGCTGCCAGTCGAATGTTCAAACCCTAGCGACTGCAGAACTTTTTCTGATGGCCCGAGAAAGTGCTGGGAATCGCACGTAAGAAGGTAAGACCTCGTTAATCCCCAGCTCGCACAAGTTTCGACTTCTGAGGGCTGCCGTTTGTAAGGGAACGACAGCTGGTTAATGGAAGAAATAATTAACAAATTTTTTTAACAAGTGATTGAACATCTTACAGCCTCCATAAGTTGCTGAATCTGTAACTAGGCCCAGTGATGGAATCCAGAATTTAATGTTGCCAGCTTGGAGGGTGGAGTGATGTGTAGACGTAGTGTCAAATTAGTAGAGATGTTTTTTTTAATTAGACATACTGTTTCCATAACAAAAAATGATAAACCTGTTATTTTAAGTTGAAATCTTGTATTTTTATTATATCTTATATTATCATTAACCATGATCAGTTGATCTAATCCATCTTTGAATGACATAATATGAGTTTATGTCATATTCATAGCTAACTGATTTGAGACGCACCATCTGGTTGGGATCTGATGGGACTGGTTGGATGGAGGAGCAATCCCTGACATGAGTAATCATGTGCATCAATTGAATCCTGCCTTTTGTTAGGATATACGCTCATTGCTGTATCTTTCAATAAAATCATTTATTTTTATCATTGCTATTATTATATTTTCCCCTCACACATATTATCCTTGATGATTTCAATAAGTGTTTCGATATTTTTATTAAGCCAGAATATACTCGTATCATCCTCAAACAGGGTTATTTTTCCTTAAATATTTGTTCTGGCTCAGTCATTTAAAGTCATTTATGTATATTAGGAAGAGAATTGGTCCGAGTATTGACCCCTGAAGTACACCGTATTCTACAAATTTATTTTCAAAAGATGTTATAATATTTCTCAGTTCATGTATATTGCTGTCAAGGAGTACTAGAGACTCATCTGTAAAAGGACCATGAAAGTGAGCTAATGGATCAACATATATTCTCTGGTATTTTTTCAGAAATAGACCAATAATAATTATTTGAAATATCAGGCGACAATGAAGTTTCACCTTTTCGGATATTTATTTCTCTGAGGCTGTTTATCACACGCCAGCTATGTTTAGACTTATTTTCGGCATTTTCTATTTTCGGCATTTTCTATTTCTATTATACAATATTTCTTTTGCCTGTCTGATTACACTTCTGTAGATTCTACGATAATTTTGGGATAAAATATGAATCTGTAATATGGAAGATGTTTTGATTCCCCATAACTATGAGGAGGCAGGGATAGATACCACAAAAGAGATTTAGACATACAGCATTTAATAAAGTTCTGAATGTGTAGGAAAAAAAAACAATCTCCTCTAAAGATGCAATACTACTCCATCCCAACTTCTCCGTAGCGAGTAATGGTTTCAATATTGTTATTTTAAATAGTTTTAGGTGTTTTAATGTGTCATACAATTTTATTGTAAATTTATTTCAAATGTGCCTTTTTGCTTTGTACTTTCGTAAAAAAATCGATTTTTCAAAAAATCTCATTTTGAAAGGAATTTCAATATTCCGCAGTTCAGCTCCTTTCTTGTGATTATGTTGCCTCTAGGAGAAAGTTGATTTTAAGGCCTTTTCAAAAAGTAAGGTTCCATTTCGAACATTTTTCAACAAATTTTGCACCGATTGGCTTCAAATTCGTCATACAGGAGGAGCTTGTACTGTTTTGCTCTATTTATCAAAATTTTGGAATAATATGGGTTTTAGTAAAATATATAGCACTCTTGCTAAATCACTCAAATGAAATTATACTAGTCAACATCATATAATTTCATTTCAGCATTGTTCAAATTCTATTTAAACAATGATTTCAGTGTGCCAAATTGACTTTGCACGCCATCTAGTAACCGGTAGACAAAACAAAATGTGGCCATCGGTTCAAAATTGCAGGTTTCTAACATTCAGCGCTTTCAAACCATCACAACTTGATCCTTCCTCTAAGAGATGGCCAAAGAGAAATTATTGCATATTATCATTGTATATAGATGTTTATTCTTACTAATGTCATTGTCTAAGAGTATACTCTGACAATGCTAATGTAATCAAGCTAGAAATAATTACAGAATTCCTCTCAAATTTGATCCCAGCCACAGAAATAGAAAATGCGAGCCGCTCTGTCATGTATTTGAACAATCAGAATTTTTGTGAAATCGTAATAAAAACGTGGATTTTTTCAAATACTCGCGTTTTAAAAGGAAGTTAAATGCAAAACGGAAAGGATAGTAAAATGCAATAGATACGCGTCACGTAAAATTCAATAGGTACGCGTCACGTAAAATGTAATGGGTACACCAGAGTAAAATGCAAAGGGGACACCAGAGTAAAGTACAATGAGGACAGGTCAGTAAAATGCAAAACAGACACTACATTAAAAAGCAATAACTTCGCGTCACGTAAAATGCAATAGGTACGAGCTCAATAAAATGCATTGGGGACATCAGAGTAAAATGCAATAAGGACACGGCAGTAAAATGATATTGGGACACGACAGTGAAATGCAATAGGTACGCGTCAAGTAAAAAGAAAGGGGTACACCATAGTAAAATGTAATGACACGTCACTAAAATGAAAAAGTGACATGACACTAAGATGCAATAGGTACGCGTCACGTAATATGCAATGGGTACACCTTTCGTATTTTACTGACATGTCCCTATTGCATTTTACTCTGGTGTACCCATTGAATTTTATGAGGCGCGTACCTGTTGCATTTTACGTGACTCGTACTCATCTCATTTTGGTGTCGTGTCCATTTTGATTTTACTGACGTATCCTTAATGCATTTTACTCTGGTGTAACTTTTGCACTCTACTCTAGTGTACCCATTGCACTTTACGTGACGTGTCCCTATTGCATTATACTGACGTGTCCCTATTGCATTTTAGTGTGGTGTTCCTATTGCATTCTACTGACGTGTACCTATTGAGTTTTATTCTGGTGTACGCATTGCATTTTAGTGTGGTGTCACTTTTTGCATTTTACTGACGTGTCCCTATTGAAGTTTACTCTGATGTACTCACTGCATTTTACGTGACGCTTACCTATTGCGTTTTACGTGACGCGTACTTATTGCATTTTATTGTCGTGTCCCTTTTGCAGTTTATTGACATATCCTCATTGCATTTTACTCTGGCGTACTTATTGCATTTTGTTGTGTACTTATTGCATTTTGTTGTGTCCCTTTTCCATATTACACTGGTGTACCCATTGTATTTTAGTGTAGTGTTCCTATTGCATTTTATTATGCTGTACCCATTGTATCTAACGTGTCGCGTACACATTGCATTTTACGTGACGCGTACCTATTGCATTTTAGTGTCTTGTCACTTTTACATTTTACTCTGATGTACCAACTGCATTTTACGTGACGCATACCTATTGCAATTTACTGACGTGTCCCAGTTGCATTTTACTCTGGTGTCCCCATTGCAGTTTATGGAGTGCGTACCTAACGCATTTTACGTGACGCGTACTTATTGCATTTTACGTGACGCGTACCTATTGCATTTTAGTGTCTTGTCACTTTTGCATTTTACTCTGATGTACCCACTGCATTTTACGTGACGCAAACCTATTGGCAATGCAAAATAAGCGATACGCTCTCTGGTGGACAAATCTGAAACCATAAACAGGCAGTAGTTGGATTTGTTTACATAAGAGATAGTGGTTGTTAGTACATCATTTATTGATATTGTTTATTTGTTTTAAAGTTTTAATCATGAGTCGGTATTGTTCAGTGCCTTTTTGTAATTCGTGGGGGAAAAAACATCCTGAACTATCATTTCATTTGTTTCCTAAACCCGGACAACGAAAGGTGTACATGGAAAACAAAATGGGCACAAAGTCTCTAGTTGACCATCAGAAGGCATGGATTTTGAAATTAAAAATTGGAAAACCTGTTACCAAATTCATGAGAGTGTGTTCTCTTCACTTTACAGATAATGATTACTTCAGTAATGGTGAGTTGAAATTCAGTTTGTGGCTACCAAAACATAAACACCAGCACGATATTCATACCTGAATAATAATAATTCACCCTTTTAAAACTTTTTTGCTTATTTGAAATCGGCACTATTTATCAAAAAATATTCTTAAAAATTAAGTGAACTTTTGTTTTCAGCTGACAATATCGATAAAAGAAGGCTATTGAAAAAGACGGCTGTGCCCTCCCAGAAGCTACCAAAGCAGAGAGTGTCACCAAGATCTTTGAGTACAGCAGAAAGGAGGAAACAACGACTCGCTAAGAAAGAGGTAGCCTCCAATCAATCTGAAATTCAAATTGAATGTGAAGAAAATGAGAAACCAAACCATAGCCAGGAAGATATTGCTGCTGCTGAAAGCTTACTGCTAATGCTTCAATCCCAACCTGATTATACTGGTCCAATACAAGTCAGGGATTCTGAAGTTCAAGTGAACACGCCAAAAGTGTTAACATTATGTGATCTTTTGATTAGTGATTCTGCGCTCAATAGTTTTACTGGAATAAGTAGTTTCAAAATATTAGATGCAATAATTGAAGGTGTAGGAGTTGTATTTAATGATATCAGATCTCATCGTTTGAGCATAAAAGAGAGGATTGTTTTGGTATTTACTAAACTCAAGTGTGACATGTCATATATAACACTCTCAATTCTTTTCAATATTTCTCATGAGCTTTGCAGAACTTATATATTAGATATGTTGCCAGTTTTGGGTCAGGTGTTAAAATCCTGCATACGGTTTCCTGATTCAATCGAAATAAAAAATAACATGCCAAAATGTTTCGAAGGTTTTCAGGATGTTCGAATTGTTCTGGATTGTACTGAAATACGTATTCAGACACCAAAATGCTTATGCTGTCGTATAAAATTTTACTCTCAATATAAGTCCCATGAAACAGTAAAATTCATGACAGGTGTATCACCTGGTGGAATAATCACTTTCATCAGTAAACCATATGGAGGTCGTGCATCTGATAAGTTGATTTTCGATCAAAGTAATTTGATTACAAAATTGACAAAATCAGTTGATGCAATTATGGTAGACAAAGGATTTATGATTGACGATGCATGTGAAAAATTCAAAATAAGGTTGATAAGACCACCTTTCTTGCTAGACAAAAAACAACTTAGTGCTGAAGAGGCCTTACTTAATTCAAAAATAGCTGCTGCTCGTGTACACATTGAGAGAGCAAATCAACGTATCAAAGTTTTCAAAATATTAAATGGAAAATTGCAGTGGTCATTGATTCCCATGATTCATCATATTTTTGTCATTGCCTGTGCTGTTGTGAATCTATCAAGCCCAATTTTAGCAGACAACAAGTTTTTAAGCTGATTTTGCCAACCTTCATGATAAAACTGTATTCTACAAATGTTTATAAGAAAATTATGTATTATTATATTAGGTATTTTGCAATATAGATGAGTTTTCAGCAAATAAATATTTTTTTATATTCAAATGTCTTTTATTTACTATTGTGATTAGTTTGCACCAGTCTGTGTGATTCAACCAATAATAAACTGAAATTCAGGATGAACTCATTTCATAGTGGGAAAGGAAAAAATTAAATTAGAAAACATTAAGGAGATATAAAATATAATTATCATAACTAAACAGTACTTTCACAATAACTTATAACTATCATATTTGTAATATGGATTCACTTTCACATAAATTGTGTATCATATTTTCAAAAAAATGTATTTTTACTTTTTTCAGCATTTTTAGGGTAAAATCTCTATCATAATTAATTTCAATGATGTGCATACTTTTATCGAATGAGGCAAAAAGGGCCAAATAACAGCTGTCCAAATTCAGTAATGCCATCCCAAGCTGAATCTGTCCATGGTACTTATGTTTTTCCTTGAGATAATATTTTCCATTCAACTTATAAAGATATTTTGCGTTGGACATTGCTTCCATTATTGTAGATGTGGCACCTGAAACAAGTATGAAGTGTAATATCCATTGATTGGAAGTTTTATTTTGTTGAGGAAAGTCGCTTCTTGACTTTTAATCTTCCACAGTCTGAAAATGAAAAATTGTAAATTTCATTTGACTTTGTCTCGACTTGGTCAACAAAGATCTTATTCTTTCACGAAGAATTTACAGTTGTTCATTTTCAGACTTTGGAAGGTTAAAACACCCAAAATACCACATAATATCAATTTGTCTAATATATTACCTTCATACAGACATTTTATCTCCAGTAAAGCAACTGGCTTCAATTGTGTCACGATTATGCCATCAGGTGAAAATCCTAGCCATTCATTACAATGTGAAATCACCATTCCACATTCAATTACCATCAATCCAGTTTTTTCCATGAAAGCATCTCTGGCATTACTTTCATATTTGAGGCCATGCTTGACAAATTTGTTGGTGAATCCTTTGGGGAAGAAATACTGTAGAGATTTACTTTTCCACTCCTGTTTGGAATATGTGAACAGCTCATAAACCCGTGATCCTGTCACCCTGTACTTTCTATTTGCTTTCCATTCGTTAGAGTGCTGTGATTGAAAAATTGCGTTATCTGAAATGTCCTTGTCGAATAGCCTATTGTACAGGATTTTGCAACACTCATTTCTGTTGGCAGTCTCTATTGATGCCAACTCCATCATTATGGTTGAGTGACAGGCATGATTTAAAATATTTGTCCAAATTTCTTTTTCATTTGATTCCACAGTACTACTTGATGGGGAACTTCCCAAATCTCTGCGACCAACACTAAAAGTAAAAATAATTTATTAAATGAAAATATACTTAGGAATAAGATAAACTTTGAGAAGAGTAAAATATACTACCAACCTATGTTTTGTAATTGCTGAGTCACATATCTTTCTCATAAAAAACTCCCCCATTGTTTGTTCGTCTACATTCAACTCTGGCTCCACAATTTTCGCTTTCAAACATGGCATTTCATCTATCGAAACGGCTTTGTACTTTTCTTGTGTAAAATTTTTCTGCGTTGACCACACACATTTAAGGTCTGTCTGTGACATTACGTCTAAATCATCAATATTCTCCCTGAAATGAAATTTTGAAAGTCAATATTTTCAACATTAACCAGTATGGTAAGCTGATTATCACATCCCTGTACATAATAGGGAAATCCTTTACACTACTCATTCAGCATTAGGTATATTAACATTTCTAAAGGTTAGAACAACCAACACACCTTCACATGTTGACTTTTTTCAATTCATAAAAAATTGTTGTTAAGCTAAACACCACACCAAACAAACACCAAAGAACTTACCTTGTACATCTTATCAAAACTGCTGAAACATGTTTGCATTTTCCACTATTTCCAGCTTTACAGGTACAATCCATTTTCACAACTTTTACATTTCCTCTTCCTTCAATATGCAACATTCCATTGATATGATGCGGAGCCGATTTCAAAGCGCTTGTTTGTAAGCATAATGCACATAGCTTCACATGTTTCGTGTCTGCTGTGCATATTCTTCCTAGTGTGATAATATGCCCAGCATTTACAAGTTCCTCCCCTTCATGAACACATCTTGAAGACTCTGTCCCTCCCAGATACCTCATATACTCCACAATGCTTAATCTAGGCATTTCAGCTTTATCTGAAACCAGTTATTTTGAATTAAATTCAAGGGGTAAGAAAATGAATGGAAAGTTTTGAAAAAAGGGGACAAATAATTTCATCTTGCCTAACTAGGAAATAACTGAACTGAACTTACAAAAATAATATAATGTCTCTATCACTCCTTACAGAAGATAATTAAACGGCACTGAGCGAAAAAACACAACGAATTAACAATAAAAACTGAAAACAACGACACAACTACAACAAACATCCATTACTGACAATGCTACAGTCTTGGGCAACTACTGTCCATCTGTAGTTCAACTTTTGTCCGCACTGTCGCTGCGATCTTAAAACCTGATACCAATTGCATTTGATGTCGTGTAACTTTTGCATTTTACTAACATGTCCCGATTGCATTTTACTGACGTGTCCCTATTGTATTTTACTCTGGTGTCCCCTTTGCAGTTTATGGAGCGCGTACCTAACGCATTTTACGTGATGCGTACTTATTGCATTTTATTGTCGTGTCCCTTTTGCAGTTTACTGACGTATCCTCATTGCATTCTACTCTGGTGTACTTATTGCATTTTGTTGTGTCCCTTTTCCATATTACTCTAGTGTACCCATTGCATTTAATTGACGTGTCTCTATTGCATTTTACTCTGGTGTATTCATTGCATTCCACGTGACGCGTACATATTCCATTTTACGTGACGCATACTTATTGTACTTTAGTATAGTGTTCCTATTGCATTCTACTACGGTGTACCCGTTTCATTTTACGTGACGCGTACCTATTGCGTTTCAGTGTCGTGTCTCTTTTGCATTTTACTGACGTGTCCCTATTGCATCTCAGCGTCGTGTCCCTATTGCATTTTAGTGTCGTATCCCTATTGCATTTTAGTGTCGTGTTCCTATTGCATTTTAGTGACGTGTCCCTATTGCATTTCAGTGTCGTGTCCTTATTGCATTTTAGTGTCGTGTCCCTATTGCATTTAGTGTTGTATCCGTATTGCGATTTAGTATTGTTTCGTTTTACATTTTACTCTGGTGTACCCATTGCATTTTACGTACGTATTACATTTTTGTGTCGTGTCCCTATTGCATTTTACTCTGATCTACCCATTGTACTTTACGTGACGCGTCCTTACTCTGGAGTCCCTATTGCATTTTATAATGATATACACAATGCATCTCAGTGTGATGTCCCTATTGCATTTTAGTGTCGTATCTCTATTGCATTTTACCTGATGCGTACTTCTTACGTTTTACTGACGTGTCCCTATTGCATCTTATTATGATGTACCCATTGCTTTTTACGCGACGCGTGCCCATTGCATTTCACGTGACGCGTACCCATTGCATTTTACGTGACGCGTACCTATTGCATTTTACGTGACGCGTACCCATTGCATTTCAGTGTATTTTACTGACCTGTCCGTATTGAATTTTAATATGGTGTACCTATTACGTGACGCGTACCTATTGCATTTTGGTGTCTCGCCACTTTTGCATTTTACTCTGGTGTACCCATTGCATTTTACGTGACGCATATCTATTGCATTTTGATGTCGTGAAACTTGCATTTTATTAACATGTCCCTATTGCATTTTACTGACGTGTCCCTACTGCATTTCACTTTGGTGTACCCACTGCATTTTACGTGACTCGTACTTATTACATTTTACTGTCGTGTCCCTATTGCATTTTACTCTAGTGTACCCATTTCATTTTTCGTTATACGTACCTTTTGCTCTTTTTAGTGAGTGTTCCTAGTGCACTTTATTATGGTGTACCCATTGTATCTAACGTTAGGCATACACATTGCATTTTACTGTCGTGTCCCTTTGCATTTTGTTGCTGTGTCCCTATTGCATTTTATAATAATATACACAATATACCTATTGCATTTTATAGAGCGCGTACCTATTGCCTTTTACGTGACACGTACTTATTGCATTTTTGTGTCGTGTCCCTTTTGTGTCGTGTCCCTTTTGCATTTTACTGACGTGTCCCTATTGCATTTTACTGACGTGTGCCTATTGCGTTTTTGTGTCGTGTCTCTTTTGCATTTAACTGACGTATCCCCATTGCATTTTACTGACGTATCCCTATTGCATTTTACTGACGTGTCCCTATTGCATTGTACTGACGTGTCTCTATTGCATTTTAGTGTCGTTACGCATACACATTGCATTTTACTGTCGTGTCCCTTTGCATTATGTTGCTGTACCTATTGAATTTTACTTTGGTGTACCCATTGCATATTATAGAGCGTACCTATTGCATTTTTGTGTCGTGTCCCTTTTGCATTTTACTTACATGTACCTATTGCATTTTACTGACGTGTCCCTATTGCGTTTTAGTGTCGTGTTCCTATTGCATTCTAGTATCGTGTCCCTATTGCATTTTAGTGTCGTGTCACTATTGCATTTTAGTGTCGTGTCCCTATTGCATTTCAGTGTCGTGTCCCTATTGCATTTTTGCGTCGTGTCCCCCATTGCATTTTAGTGTCGTGTCCCTATTGAATTTTAGTATTGTATCCCTATTTTTAGTGTTGTTATTACATTTTACACTGGTGTACCCATTGCATTTTACGTCAAACGTACCTATTGCATTTTACGCGACACGTACTTATTGCATTTTTGTGTCGTGTCACTATTGCATTTTACTGACGTACTTTTACTTGTCCCAACTGCATTTCACTTTGATGTACCCATTGCATTTTACGAGACTTGTACTTATTGCATTTTGTTGTGCCCATTTTCCATTTTACTCTTGTGTACACATTGAATTTTACGTGATGCGTACCTACTGCATTTTATTATGGTGTAACCATTGCATTTCAGTGTAGTGTCACTTTTGCATTTTACTGACGTGTCCCTATTGCATTTTAGTGTGGTGTCCCTATATCATTATACTTACCCTATTGAATTTTACTCTGTTGTTCCTTTACGTGACGCATACCTATTGCATTTAGATTTCGTGTAACTTTTGCATTTTACAAACATGTACCTATTGCATTTTACGTGACGTGTACCCATTGCATTTTTTGTCGTGTCCCTATTGCACTTTACAATTGCATTTTATGGAGTTCTTACCTGTTGCATTTTGTGACTCGTACTTATTTCATTTTAGTGTCGTATCCCTTCTGCATTTTAGTGACGTATCCTTATTGCATTTTACGTGATGCGTACCTATTGCAATTTAGTGTGGTATCCCTATTGCATTTTATTATGGTGTACCCATTGCATTTTACGTGACGCGTACCCATTGCATTTCAGTGTGGTGTCACTTTTGCATTTTACTGACGTGTCCGTATTGAATTTTAATATGGTGTACCTATTGCATTTTACGTGACGCGTACATATTGCATTTTAGTGTCTTGTCACTTTTTCATTTTACGTGACGCATACCTATTGCATTTTGATATCGTGTAACTTGCATTTTACTAACATGTCCATATTGCATTTTACTGACGTGTCCCTACTGCATTTTACGTGACTCGTACTTATTACATTTTACTGTCGTGTCCCTATTGCATTTTACTCTGGTGTCCCCATTGCAGTTTATGGAGCGGTACCTAATGAATTTTACGTGTCGCGTACTTATTGCATTTTATTTTCGTGTCGCTCAAAAAGGACTTTTCATAAATTTTCCAATAGAAATATATTTTTATTCTTTAGTTGACCATCAACTATTAGCGTTAGTGCAACAATCAGTTTACGCCTTAATTTATACAACAATTTCTTGCGAAATTCATAAACTTGTATAGAATAATTCCATATGCCTAATAAGCCTCAACGTTTTTGGGATTTTCCGGTTGGGAATGGAAGACCTGTAACATCATTTCAAAACGAATACGTGAATATATTCAACTTCATTGACATTTTAATGTGTATCAACAGCGATTGAAATACAAAAATAATGACTGTTTGGTTGGTTTAATGAAAGGGACATCGAAAAGTCGCAATTCTGAAAGTAATGTCGGGTGCACGTTACATAAAATTAATCCTTGATCCTTTTGAGCAGATAACTTTTTTGCCATTTTCTCTGATTCTGAATTGCACCATCTGCTCTGTGTAATCTTGATGCTGAAGAGTTCCGACTAGTGTAACAGGCACTTGTGAAATGGAACCGAAACGTGGTAAGAGCTACAGGCACTTTAGACAAATTTCAGAGACAAACCATGTCTTCACCTGAAATAACGAAAAAACATTTATTAATTAAAAAAATATTTACGTTTCAACCCAGGATGCTTTCGTCATCTGACTAATAATATAATATCAACATGTTCATAATCAAAATTGAGCTATGGCTTTTTTTTACTAAATAAAGCTTTTGATACGGTTGACCATAAACGACTATTAATGAAATTTAGGCCAATCAATAAATCATTTTTCCTAACAAAAATACTAGTAGGAAACCGACTGTGCCATCACATGGAAGACAGTCCGTAGTTATATTCTTATATGTTTTCGACTCGCAACTGTCATTTATTATTTTTTTTATAAATGTTCAAATAACAATAAAGGTGTTTTTTTAATTTTTTTTTCTTATAAAATGAAAACCAATTCCACAAAGCGATTTTCTGAGGCGAAAACTGGGGTTTTCATTATTATATATTATAAAAATTAGTATAGGCCGTTTGCGACTTTTATTTTGTGGGGGACAAAACCTCTATACCTTGGTCTATTAGGTAATTCACTCTTTTCTTTTTCTCACTTCATTTTTTATCCTTTAGTGTTTTGTAGTCAATTAAATCTATATACAAAAAATTGTCATAATTTCTGTTTGGAATGTACAAATTATACTGAAGAAATATCGGATTATGATCAGTGATTTCATATATCAACGATTTGAATACATTTTTATTTTGATTACTCTACGAAAATATGATCTATGCAAGATTTTTTAAATTTAATTTAGTATGCCTATTGATAGTATTGATGTGTGTAACGAGGTCACATTCGCTCAGTGTATGAGATACTTGTAATAAAATTTGAATTTGACAAACTATTTATGTTTATGGAATATTTTAATCAATTTAGTTCAGTAAAAAAACATACCTTGGTTCATTCAACTGCAAAACCACACGTTTCTTCGACAGCTTGAGTGAGTTTATCCAGCAAAATTTGATAAGATTCGTAGGGAGGAATATCTATTCTATTGAAACAAGTGTGCGCCTTGGGTAAATTCTGCAAAGGTACATCGACGCAATGTATCGTGAATAGCCTCGGACCAGCTGCCCCCGTACTGCCTTGTAAAGCTTTGAACCCCTGGAGGGGCACCCTGGAACTTCCAGTGACGAATTGCAACAATCTGGCTCTCATTTCTTCCGAATAAGACTCGACCGCTTGCCAGAACCACTGCACGACCGGTGTGTCTGGGGTGCAGTGTTTCAATCTCGTATGCGACTGCCAGTCAGCGATGTCGATCGAACCTATACCGCTTATTACCAGCTCCAATTCTCGTTCATCGAAGGGTCTCAGCACGGTCGAAGGAATGAGCTCAGAAAATCCTTTCTGCAGCGCTAGAAACTGCTGTTCGATGCCTCGCATGAATCTGTAGTTGACGTAAAGTTTCACATACTCTCGTTTGTTGTCTTCAGTTACTGTGATTGTAGCACCTCCCGGTTTTAGTTCGTGGACTTTTACTACCCCGAAGCTGTTGTTCTCTACTGAAAACGTCGTATCCAGCAATCCGTTGATGCTGTTTTCCCTGTAAAAAAGCTGTACTAAGATAATGGAATACTACATTTGAGTTGGCTATAGTACCAGATCAAATGAAAATTGCTCTACTATTTGAAAATGACAAAAAATCGATTTTAATATTTTTAGGACTATATCCATACATCAACATCCAATCTTTTTCAAAATAGAAATACAAAAAGTCGTCAATTTGTTATCTTCGGCCAGAAATACAAAATAAAATTTTAATGTTGGAGTATATCCAAGAGCGGAGCTCAATTAGACTCCGCCTACCAGTGTCTTTGCTTCGGCATTGGCCGGAGCAAATGTACACATTTGTTATTTAAGAAGCCCGTTTTGGCTGAGAAAATCACATCAGGACAATTCTTCTGCTTACCATATTGTACGCATCCACTGCTTGGGGGCAGTGCGCGGACAGTTATAGGCAGAGGATACAGGCCTTCTTCAATGTTTGCCTGAGGTTAGCAACAGACGCACCACAATATATGCCCAACAGGTTCATGTATCGAGACTTACAGCCGTATGCATAGTCAATCGCCAGCGACACGCCAGAGTTTCGCCGTTCGCTACACAAGGATTATAATGCACAGTCGAGCTCCAAAAAAGTGAAAACTACGCGAAACGCTGGCGATGTACCACTTTTTTGGAGCTCGACTGTGCATTATAGTTATTGTGTAGGGAGCGGCGAAACTCTGGCTAGTCGCTGGAATTGACTATGCATACGGCTGTTAGACATCCACCCAGACTATATCGACAGACTGATCAGACAACATGTGGGGACTACTCTACACAGAGTAGAGACCCACACGAACCCGCTGCTCACGGAGCTCCACGAGAACAGACGTGAGCAAGACGACAGAGACAGAGACAAATACAGACGTCCAGTAAATCAAGGAGACGACACCCCTGAAGAAGTACGGCGGAAGCGAGACCTTCGGCGACGCCAACGTCTACTTCAACAGGCACCAAATCACGATTAATCATGCCTTTATGTTTCAGATACCACGAAGAACCGACCAAGTAGTAATTTCAATTTCAGTTAACTCAGCACACAGCACTCGGCCCTCAGCCGAGAGTTTTTTCAGGCCTTCAGCCAGTTTCAGGGGGGCACCATGCACACAAAGTAAAGTAATTGTTTTAAAAGTCAACTCATGTCAGATATAAGGGAGCCTCAAGCCGAGAATGGGCTGGGCACTCCATATCAAACGGTCAGATTTTATTCTGCTGATCGTCAATCATCAGTTTGAGGAACCGCTTTAACGAGCGGGGGTGGTGGATAGGGGGGGGGGGGGGTGAGCTTTCGAGTACGTACAAGTGCTGGAGCGTTCATCCTTCCGGGCCTCAACCTTAGGGGGTGTGAGAAAATCAGTCATACGGGAGCCACCGAAGTGCTCAGTTGTTGTTTGAGAGTAGTTCTCAAGTGTGGTAGCCCGGATGGCTCACACAATTACCTATAGTTGGTAAAAGATTTCTGGCCTTGGACTTTGAGGAATCTACAAGCCTGGTATAGTGTATGGAATCTCGTTGGGAACACCAACACTATACAATAGAATTCGCAATAACATCTACGATGCTGTTCCTGACTGCCATAATCCAAAGAAGAGTTCCGGAGTTGCTGGACATTTGCGACGATGCTGTACTTGTGGTGAAGAGCTAGCCGGATGAGGCGAAACATCCTCCAAACTCCGATGCCCAGGTACACGCATTTGTTGACAAATTGTAGGCTGTATGAGTATTTAGAACAGACAAATATTTTGTTTGAATATTGTAATATTTTTGGATATCTGATACCATTCTGGATTAGAATTTGACACTTTTTAAAGTTTTTACGCCTACTTCAATTTTTAGAGTCACTTTTAATATTGCATCTAGGTGGCCATCTCCACCGTGAATTACAGTTGCCATTTTTGTACACGCTGGTAATCAGGAATGGGGAACGCGTACAAATAGACATTTATAGAAAGCCAACACCAACAGATTTATAACCGTTGATTCAACTCACCACATTCCACACAAGGTGGCGAGTTTCAATTTCCTTGTTCACAGGGCATTAAACTTTCCACTCAGTGTTGAACGGTTTCAACGAGAAATAAAAACCAATAAGGAAATAGCCATTGGTAATGGGTATTCGCCGAAAATGGTAGATAATTTGTTGAAAAAGAAACGGTTAAGAACGTCCTTAAGACAAATAACCACACTAGAACAACCTAAAGACAGGAAATAGTTCATTAAAATTACACACGATACACGGCTTACGAGATGTCTCAACTCTATTTTCCGAGACGCAAATTTTCAGCTAGTAGTAGTAGCATTACGAACAATCTCCAAATGTGGCCAGGTAATCCGAAAGATATCTATGAAATTAGCTATCAAAACTGCGATAGTGTATATTATGGCCAAACCAAAGGATCTACGAATATTCGTTTCTGCGAACATTTAAATATTCGCTAGAAAATAAATCGTGTGTTGCGGATCATTTCTTAGAAACTCATCACAAAATTAATATCTAAAATTTAAAATTAATAAAACCTGTTGATGATTACAGAAAATTAGATTGTTATGAAAGTATTGCTATTCGAAAAAGAGGCATGAAATCCCTAGCTTAATAATGATAATGGTCCACTAAATTCCAAACTATTTGAATTGATACCAGTAAAGGAATAATTATAGATCAATTATTTTATCTTTACCCGTGCGTCATCATTGTAATGCATATGAAATAATTCGCTCATAGCGGTTGATAGACAGAGATGTTACATAGAGGGTGTGTTATTTCTTAGATCATAAATTGATGGGAAAAGATAAAATAATTCTACTGTAAGTGCCTGTGTTGTATTGTTTATTGGGTGGGATGGTACCTGTCCATCAGGTAGAGACACTTCCTAGTACACAGATTGCCTCATGGTAATTAATTATGTGATATAAATAAGACTGGTATGCCGATTTACAGTTAGTTTAATAATCCCTACTGATGGAGATAACTTTGTTATCGAAATGCGCATCTAGGGATTCAATTACTTTTGTGGTGAAAGGGTAAAACACTTATTCTTCTCACTATTAAAGAACGATTAACAACTTTCAATACAAAAATATGTACTTACAACATCCAAGTGAGACTTCTGTGCAACTCAGGATCCACTCCCTCGATATCCTGCAATGTAATAGGTTTGTTCAACAATTGTTTGTAAAAAGGCAATGTAAACCCTCCTTCCAGCTGGTGATTGTGGAAAACCGCAATTCCCAGTATTCTACCGACAAAATGAAAATAAGAAAGATGTTCGGGGTTTACGGAGGAGTCCGGATTAATTTGCAGAGTGTAATGGTCATCTCTACTGTACTGAAACAAACCATATTGAGGATTCAGCATTTCTCTCGACAAAAGATGTAACCACTCTCTTGCGATACCACCATAATCCAAGCCTTCTTCGCCACGAAACTTCACCATTAGCCTTTTTCGCATGTCTTTTGGTCTCATCTTCATTATAAGTCTGAAATTGAAAAAGGAAAATTGGCTAGTTAAGTGTGTGTTGAAATTTTATATAAATTATATATGAAATTTCTGCTATTATATTTAAAGAGCCTTGCAAAATATTTGTTGTAGAAAACTTTGCCAAGCACCAAACAGATATAATTCGACGGTCATAAGGGGCAGTAGTTGTTTTGTGTTAGATACTTGCTGATGAAAACATCTATTGTATGGGTCTAAGGACAAGATTGGATTATATAATAATCCATTTTTCATTATTATATATGAAACAAATAATTGCTGTATTAAATTATTAGTTTTTTGAATATATTAATACGACGTCTCAATTTATGTTCATCATTTACTGGGTGTACATCTAGTGGGTTTAAATCTGGAAACTGGGGAGGCCACAAAATGGGACCGAGACGGCCGATCCATTCCTGTGAATAAGTTTGATCCAAATAATTTCTCACTGGTCGTGCGTAATAAGCTGTACAGCCGTCATTTTGGAACCACATTGCCCCGCGAAACGCCAAAGATGCATTTTCCAAAGGAGTAAGCAGTTCGTTTTTTAAAAAAATCGCGATAAGTTTCCCCGTTTAGAATATCAGGTAATTCAAAAGGGTAAATAAATTATTGTACCGTTCCAGATGCCGGTACATAAATAAAAATATCGTTATGAAAAGATGGCGGGCTTGCATTCAACTTGGTAACAGGCAGTTTGTACACATTCTCTAATTTTTCTTTGTCTTTTGTTTAGTTGTCAATAAATACCTGTCACTTCAATTTAACAAGTGTATTCATTCGAATTCCTAATTATTGAAATAACTTCACAATGAGCTCCTATTGCAGTAAACTAGGAATCACTTTTTTCCTCAAGTGGACGATAGTGAATGTTATATTATGTCAAAAACTACATCAAAAGAGCAATTTTTTGAAATAACTTGCCAGGTGCGCGTGGTAATTTTGTTCACAGTATGAAGAGTCTTCTAAGTAAGCTAATAAAATAAATTAACTCGTGAATCGGGCAAATACGTTTTTTTTTTTTTTCCTCCAAAGGTATTGTACCAATATTTATATTTTGAATTTTAATAAGTAGAAGGGTTCTTGAAGGTTGCATAACAACAATTAGAATCTTAAACTATGAAGTTTTGTACTTGCGGCACTCGAAATACTACTCAAAGGTTTTGATTTTCACGAAATTCATAAAGGTGCCAATATCTCCTAAACTATCAATATTTTAGTGAGGTCATATTGTGATATTCTGGTCAGTCATGAACTGGACTATCAGCCCTTCAAAGGATGACGTTGAGTTTTGGGACACCCAGTATACATCTACACATTTGCACTAAATGAAGGTAAAACAATTTTAAACTCAGTATATGTTTTGAATATGACCCTGCCTGTGTCGGAAATAACAACCTTTTTTTATATTTCCTTACCTGTAACTCTCTTCGAAAACTTCACTCCTGGAAACTTCAAGCCGGCAATGTCCACTTTGAGGCTGCAAAGCGGTCAGCTCGGCTCGCAAAACCTTCAATTTAGCTACCAAATCGCGTCTATATTTAGGTAAATGTTCCGATTCGTTCAACAAACTTTGCGGCAAATCTTCATTTAGTCTCGTTCTAGGAGACATGGGCTGCTCAACGTTTTGAGTTTGAGGAAACGCTGTATTGACGGTAACTGGTGCGACAGTAGTTGTTGTGGATGAAATAGTATCTACCGTAGGAGTTATTGATGCTGGGACATTTGTTGTGGAAGTGGCGCCCACAGGAACATTTCCTTTTTGTATGATGTTATTGAGTATTTGCGAGTTCAACCTCGGATCTGTGAATTGGGTTGTTCGTTTATTGTGGTCCACGAAATATATCTGAAAACAGATATAAATCACATATAAACATCTTGATTGATTTGACCGATACTTGATGGATATCCATAATTAAGTACTAAGAATTAAATGAAAAACAGTTGTTCTTTAAAATATTCACAATATATTACTACACGTAATTTGTGACGCGTTTCGCTATTACTAAAGCTTTCTCAAACAAACATAGGTATTCAGTAAATGTACAATCCTAGTAGTTTGAAATTGGAAAGAAGGTACTAATTATAAAAAGGTAGCATGATGATAAACAGGTAGTTTCCTTGATATAGGAAATTCATTCAGGGTAATATTGCAAAGATGCACTTAATTATTGAAGAGATTGACACCCACCTGGTCATTGAGTAAATTATTGGATTTTTTCCTTTTGTTGAACTCCAGTGCTTCTAAGAAATTAAGTTTTAAGCCTTATCTTTCTGAATGCAAAATTTCAAAATCTGGATCAAAAATGGTTTTCATCTATAAGGTGATTTGAGTAATTTGAATATCTCTTGTGGTTATCAAAGCTTCTTTTAATTTCAAGAATGCGGGTTTTGAAATTTCTAAAAGATCTACCGACTTATATTTTTGGGCAATCTCCACATTTTAATTTGTAAACCCCAGATTTTTCGATACCCAAATATCGAAGAACACAATACACGTAAATATGGTAGAATTAATTACTCATGTAAAATTTCAGAAAACATTCAAAATTATTTTTAGAAATTCAAAATACCAACAGCTTTCATAAGTAATAATAATTTAGGCAGAATTCTGTTCAATGCAAAACATAAACGAAGTAGAATGAAAAAAAAATTAGGGATATATAGATTAGAATGCGGGTAATGATCTGCAGTATATACAGGCCAAACCGGTAGAAATTTTGACGTAAGACCCCGTGAACACGTCTGTTTCGATGAAAAATCAACAATGTACGAACATCTGCAAGAATCCAAACACAAGATAAGTAATAATAATTAAAAACCCGAAATATAGAACCCTCAAAGAGCAACTCTGTTTATGTAGGTCTCCACTTTTGAATTTATAATTTTGACAACCCAGGTAATTACCATAACCACCAGTATTGAATTTATATCGTAATTACCTCTCCACCCAGTTTACCTGCAAACTCCCTATATAATTAGGTTTTAGAGTTCAATTAGAGTTAGTTTTTATACTTGAAAAATGGGATAAAAGCCGAAACCGGTCGTGACAATAATAAACTAGTGGAAATAAGACAAAAGTGTTTCTTTCGTTTAATTAAAGTGATCATGAATTTCCACAAAATAAAACAAGTCATCAATTACACAAATTAACTTCAATTTATTAATTTTTAAATATTTATCCATATTTTACAACACATCATTTATTTTGATCACTACTCTATCTAAATTTCCATCGATTACTGATATCAGAGTATCATCTGCAAATATATGAATGTAGTCACATTCAACATATTTTTCAATATCATTAAAATGCATTAAGAATAGAGGGCCCAAAATACTACCCTGAGGAACTCCATGATTTAGTGCAATAGCTGACGACATTGCATCACAAATTTTTGTTGTATGTTTTCTATTTGTGAGGTATCCTCTAATCTAATTGAACACCTTACCCTCTATACCAGATATTTACTGTTTTGAAAGCGAAACGTGTCACATATTACAAGTCTCAATATATTGTGGATAGTAAAAAACAAGTGTTTTTTTTTTTAATTCCGACTTATTTTTTATAATTTTGTGTAACTAAAGTCGGCTGATTGTATTTATACTAGATGCTGCTTCGATTTCCTTATAAGAAAATATATTTCCACCAACGTTAGTGCAATGAAATTGATCAAGAATAATGATTTGAACTACCACCAGCTACCTTGTTATTATTTTGCGTAAATAAAGTCGGTAATATTTGGTAGTTCAACACACTGTTTTCTCAAACCACCACCAAGTACTTACCCTTCCAGAGTTCGTTTGTCTCATTTCCCAACCAGGTGGAAGAGGACCAAGATGATCCAGATCAAGGCTCAGTGGAGTTAGATCTTTCGGTATTCTAGGATCGTGCCAAGTGGAAACCCCCGTCGGAGTATGAAAAAAATATACTTGTCCTTGTTGTGTAGTCCGTAATTCTGGAAAGATGTCAATTATCATACAGCCAGTCAGTCCGATACCAAAATGAGTAATGATTTTATAACATATGCCCTTTGGGGTTTTGGTAGTTATAAATATAATGATCAATGAGAGAGAAAAATATACTTTATTGTGCAAGAAAATACATTCTTATCGACAAAGCTTATTAAAAAAGAAGAGTTTAAAAGCGCAAATACTAGAAACGCAATTTGAACCAAACGAGTTCACATGTCAATTACCTAAAATATAACAATATATAATAATATTTAACATATAGGTTTGACAGTTTTTTTTTAATGTAAAACACAAATATACACAATTTGAACCTAAGTTCACATGTCATCGAGTATGTCATGGAACTAACTATGATGTACTACCGTTTAAAGTAACCTATAGGTGTCAATATAATAAACAAAAAATATAAATATTAATCACAGCAGAGTTTCATTGTAATATTCCTCAAGGTTATAGTATGCTTTTATTGAAAGGGCTTCTTTATCAAGATTTCTAAACTTTTTATAGCTTTTCTCCTTCCTAATTTCGTAAGGTATGTGATTATACAGTTTTTTACTTTCATAAATTAGCGAAAACTTTGTTTGGTTTGTGTATGGAACAGGAAGGTGTATTATATTTTCTGTTACTTGCTGGGTTATGTTTTTGATATGTTCCTGAGTTCCAACCATATTATGTTTTTTGTAAATCAGACAGACAGTTTCAAGAATGAAAATACAAGTAACAGGGGGAATTTTTTCTCTCTTAAATAATGGTCTGCATGACTCACGCACTCCCACCTTGCATAAGTATCTAACCGCTCGCTTTTGCAATATAAACATTGAATGAAAAAGTTACTGACTGCAAAATCCCCAGAAAGCAACACAATATCTCAAGTGAGATTCAATCAGAGCATGATATACCATCTTTGTTGTAGACGAACTCAGTTGATTTGATACTATTCTCACTACATAACATCCTACAGCCAAATTTTTACTTATAGCTTTAATGTGATGATCGAATTTTAATTTGTTGTCCATGAAGATTCCTAGGAATTTTAATTGGTTTTTATTCTCAAGAATATGCCCATTCAAGTATAAATTGTCAATATTAGAGCTAAAGGAGAGAAAGTTCGTTTTGTTGATATTAAATCACAAGTAGTTTGCGCCACACCACTTTTTTACAATTTCCAAATCACCAAAAATAGTTTCTTTCGTATGTAAAGAATTTTTTCCATGCCAAAGGAGCGTGGTGTCGTCCGCAAAGATCGTAAAAAGTACCTGAATTGAGAGGGTAACTAGGTCATTTGAACATATGAGAAAAAGAATTGGGCCCAGAACTGATCCTTGCGGAACGCCCCATAAGATATCCTTCGTGTGTGATAGTTTTTCGTTTGATCTCACTAACTGTTTTCTATCACTTATGTAAGACCTGAACCAGTCATTACATACTCCTCTAAAGCCATAGCAGTCCATCTTTTGCAAAAGGAGTTCATGATTTACACTATCAAAAGCTTTGGAGAAGTCACAGAATACTGCTGCTACGACCTCCCCATTGTTGAGATGTATATAGACATGTTCAAGAAAGGAAAAGATTGCTTCATTTGTGCCCTTTGCCTTCTGAAAGCCAAATTGACAGTTGGTTAATATATTGTAAGTATAAAGAGAAATACTATTTTTTCACCAATTTTTCTTATGATTTTTGAGTGTGTTGAGAGCATGGAGATAGGTCTAAAGTTATTTGGATCTTTTAAATGAAAAAGCAAAATTAGCGCTTGCACGTGGAACATAACAAGTTTGGAACTGGACTAGAGCCCCTGATTGGTTCACTTGACAACTGCGTGAAATGGCCTCAGAAATTCAATTTGATGCAGAGAGAAATCAAGGAGACTAAAGTTGCATTTAGTCAACATCATTTTAAAATTGTGCTTAAATATATGTTAAAACCGAAAGTCGAATCTGTTTATACAACAATATTAAGTTTATGCTAAAAACCTTTGATGTTACAGTTATGTTTATAATAATGCTTGTGCTAAAGTTGACTAAATCCACCCTAAAATTTAACAAGGAGAGTTCAATCCCCATAAGACAATAGGGACACTAGTAGAAAGAGATGAAAGAACATTTGTGACGAAATGTGATGTAGTTGGACGTGTCATGGCCGCCGTTCTCTATAGACAGTGACGGACTATCTCTTGGTATATGAGAGTTACTGCTGACAGTGTTGTTGCTTGGTTCGAGTTCGACTCTGTACTCATGTCCAAGTATGTCACTATGACGCGTTGATGCTACAAGATTTTGAGTGGCTAGAGCTTATTAAACCCTCCTTGTTTAGTTTCTTTGGAGAGAAATAACTAAAATCAAGTTGTCATTTGGGCGCCATCTACAGATATTCTGATAAAGTATTTCATTCTCAAAGCCAGTCTCTGTAGGCAGCCTCCATTACACTGATAGAGAAAATACTCCAGACATGCAAATAAAACAATTACTGAAAAAAGCAGTATTTAATAAATTAAGCAAACTCGTTTATTGTTTACTGGATTTGTCTCTAGAGAAGAAGCTTACTCACCATAACCAGAGGGAAGATCCATCCTAACCCCAGCTACTATGGTACTCGATGACATTTCATCACCAAATCCAGACACTCCAGCCTGCACGTGATACAAAGAATTTTTATTCCTCGCAGGTTTTCGTCTACCACTTCCATCTCTCCTTCCGTCATTGCTCCTCTGTCTCCGTTCTTTGGAAACAGATCTTTCGGGAGTCTGGGAACTCACAGCACTTTGCGTAATGCTCATACTATCTGATACCTTATTCGCAGTGGTTGTAGAAATGACTGCGTTGCTACTTGAACTATCGGGCACGTTGTGGTTAGGTACGTTACAACTATTGTTGTTTGGGGCAGGCACTATGGCAGTCGAAGTACTCGAGATTATAGGAAATGTTTCTTGTTCGGTTGGTGGTGGACTAGGGGGGACACTGGACGCCATTTGTGATGTTGTTTTCTCCTTCTGGGGACTGACTACCAAGGACAATGGAGAGGTGCTTGAACATGGTGTGACTGGAGATTGCGATACTTCAGAGTTATTGTTTACAAATTCACTACTTCTGAAAAAAATGGCAATTTTAAAAATGTGCTGCTAAGTGAGAATATATTCAAATAACAAAAAGTGACATGATTTATTTTCATTACAAGAAACCCATATCTGAATAACTGGTGAGCTTAACGACATGGAATTAACTCTTAAGAAATACAGTAGTTCATAGATCACGTTAACAATTCGATATATCAAATGAGAGAATGGTAGCTCCTTTGAATTTTGGGCTTTGAAAAAAAATAGAAAGAGTCCTTGACATTTCGAATTTTATAGTTTATAGAGCTACTGACTATTTAACTATTAATTCAGAAAAAACTGTCTATATGATATTCAAACAAAAGAATATGGAAAACAATAAAATTAAACATTATAAATAAAAACAGAACTATTGCTGAAGTTGAGAAACACAAGTATTTGGGTCTGATGATAGACAAAAAATTTAATTTTGAGAGTCATATAGAGAAAATTGAAAATTCTGTTATTCCTCTAATAGGAGCTATCAGAAGAATGCCATTGCTGAGAAAAGATATTCAATTGGTAATATATAACGCACATTTTCTCTCGAATCAGATATATGATCACAGTCAAAAACAAAACGAAATTATTTATAGATTCATGAATAAAACAATAAAAGTAACATTTGGCAAACTTTGGGATACACCATCTTCAGATTTGTACAAAAGCACCTACATGACATTGAACCAACTCATTAACTTTGAAAAAGCTAAATTTGCATTCAAATTAACCAAGAATATTCAAAAGAGTAACACACCAATTCAGAATAATTCCAAATCACATGGTCATAATACTCATATTTTGAACCACTTTCACTTGGACAATATTCATTCCAACAAAGGAAAAGCGAGTACAATTTTCAGCTCCATAAAACAATTAATAAATTATCAGAACAAATATGAAAATCAAAAGATATAATTTAATATTCCATAAATTTTAAAGAAATTTTCTATTAAAATTATGTTCATAAAAATATTACAAAACTTTATGAATTATTTTTATTATTTGATGATATATTAGAATTAGAATTTGATTACTGTATTTGATCATTGATGTAGATTCAAACTTGCTTATACCAGATTTTGTTCTGACTGGAAGTTATTTCTATAATAAAGAAATAAAATAAAATTGTCAATTGTTTTATGACAAAACGATAGATTGTAACCATATATATATATATATATATATATATATATATATATATATATATATATATATATATATATATATATATATATATATATATATATATATATATATATATATATATATATATATATATATATATATATATATATATATATATATATATGATGAATTTGTAAATTCCCGGTCATTGAGAATCATGGAATGGTTTGCAAAGTATAATTGAAGTTAGTTTTTGACATATTGACTATGAAAATGCTTTTTTCTTTGGTTGAAATCAGATGATGCACCAATGGTTCAACTATAGCTTTCAACTTCGTCTTACCTGTTGCTTTCAATATTATTATTTTCAACATTAATGTTGACGTTGTTATTCATCCGATTCCTATTGTGTCTAGGTTTGGTCATTTGTGGTTTAACCCATTGTGTGGACCTGGTAATATGATTAACATAGTATATTCTACCATTGGGTGTTCTTCTCTCCTCCCACCCAGGGGGTAAATCATTAGAATTGGTACCGATATTTTCATTTTCAAGCGGTCCTCTTAAATCACCCAAAGGTCCCACAATGGCCAAAGGTGTACCACCACAAGGACCATCACGGGATAGCAAAGAAATGATAATTTGTCCTCTCACAGGTTCATTATCATCTGCGTTAGACTTACCCAAGTCTAAACATTGATCTGAAAAGTTAATAAAAATTATTTGCAATTGTATTCAGAAACCTTGCAACTTTTTTTTTTTCGTTATCAACACAAACTAGATATAAATGAAATAGTAACTTGAAAATTAATCAGATCATATTTATCCATTGCATTGTATACAGTCATAATGCGTCTATTTACAAACGGCTTATGAGATCAATAAAACACTAGTGGCTTATGAGTCATAAAACTCTGCCTGATTTTTTAGTAATAAAAGAGAAACAAATCCACTAGTTATTTATTGACCAAATTCGTAATTTAAACTTCGTAATTTAAAACTTCCAGTATTCATTCTGTACCTAGGTTAGTTTATAACTCGCTCAGAAGATGACACAGTGTGCAGAAACAATTGTTAGCAATAAATGTTAGTGTTGTGTAAATTGTTAAGTATTATTTTCACTCGTCCCACTCATTTAAAATGAATTTGCACATGTTAAAATCCCAAACTGAAGAACATATATAATGCAAAATACAGTGTGTATCCTAGAAATCATTGAATTTGAGTTGTGGAGTTTCAGTATAATTTTATTGCCAGTAATAGTACAATTCACTAAGTAGTCAGTTCAGTACAAAAGATTTTAATCTGGTGTATAATTAATATAAAAACCCCTGAAGATACCTAATCAATTGTTGCATTAGTGTCCAACCCAAGTCAACTAAAAATCCTCTTAGAACCATTACAAAAGGTTGTCAATAAAAAGTTTAACAGACTGAAATGATCCAAGAATTGTCAAAATGATCCTTGTCTCCTAAGATGCATGATATAAGGCAAATTTCTTTCAGTAAACAACTACTTCTCTGGCTAACACAGAGTAAGAAATGTACATACTTACAACCAGTATCTTTAAGTCTTTGTATTAGGGAATTGACAAGACACACACATCCCAGAAAGCCACCTCCTTGTTTTTTGTGAACTTTACGGTGGTTCCATATCGAAATGGTAACATTGTCTGTTTTGGCAATATACAAATCATAATGAGAGTTCCATTTCGGGTCCAGAGTATTCTTAATAGTTTCAGTTGAATGACATTGACCACTACCATCCACGGATATTTTTGCAAACGGATCAGGGAGTCCTGAGAATCAAAAATTTAAAAAGGTGTGTTTTTCTGACATTTGGTGCGAATTTATTGTCCAGTATACTTACGAAATAAATCCTTTCTGACTAAATTCCTAGCACACAAAACTGCAAAAAATTGTCTCATTTAACTATCTCCAGATATCTACTACTTATAATAATATTAATCAATGAGGCCATATTGCTTAACAGCCTATAACAATCACAATACCTTTTATATTGTCAAGAACTGAAATTGACCAACAGTTCCACTTACCAGTTAATCGAATTTTTTGTGCTCCATTACGACGATTGCTGGGTGCGTTGGACATTTTATTTGTTATTAATTGATTGTCTCATCATTACAAATTGAAAATCCAAGTTAAAAACACACCATAAACCTTAAAACCTTATTCCATCACCCGAATCATTAGTTATTAATATGCCATGTGTCAAAACTCGCAGTGCTGCCAACATAATTCAGAAACTACCTAAAAGGATCACAGAACACACACACATGTGTTCCGTGAAAAGGATCACATCCACATACTTCATAAACAAAGATATCAATCACATCATCAGATCAAAATGGAACCCCATAGGGCGCTGCCATTACTTTCCCATTTATTAGTGGTTATTATATTTCTATGATCCTTAGGGCCGGTCTTTTCACCTCACAATAAATAAGTCTCTGATAACTATCTATCGGATAAACTTCACAGGTTTACATATCCTTATCTGATAGATAGAGTTATCAGGGACTTATCTATAGGTGAAAAGACCGGCTCTAAGTAGTTCAAATACTAGTATAAACAGTACCTATATAACCAATATAATCCTTGTAGGAAATAAGCCATCCTTTCGTTGTATATAATCCTTGCTATATAACAACGTTTTTCAACAAATTTCGTTCCTCGGATGGGCATAAACTTTACCTACCGGCTTTATTTACTTTGTGATCATGCAAAGAACAGTCTTTGTTTATTTGCTTCGTACTCCGGATCATGCTAAGAAAACACATTTTTAGGTATTTCCGGTAGCACTCGTGTGAAAAAGGACACAGAACACAGTTAGTAGGTTGTGTTCTGATCTGGGGTGCAATTACGAACACTCGATCCGTAGTAAGTTTGACATGTCAGATTTTAGCAATTATGAAAACCAATACAATTTAAAACACATTGCAACTTGAGTCGATATTAATGGTCTATACGGTAGATATAATTCCATTCTATGACTATTCAAAGAAATTTCATGATTTCGTTTCGAATCGAGAACATACATCGTTCTAGCCTACGTATCGTGACAGCTTTCTTATCGAGTGTTCATAATCCCACCCCTGTGGTCAATTTTAGTTGACAGTTTAGTTCATGCTTGTTGTGTTCATCTGCAGAGGTCGCATCTGTCGAAATAACCTTAAAAAATCGACTTTATCTCTCGTCACGATTATTCGAAAACTACGTTGAATTGAGTGAAACTGGTTACATATCTGAATTCTGCAGCACAAGATCATCCTGCATGGCAAATTTGAAGCCGATCCGAAATTTGATGAAAAAAAGTTCAGAGCTTTTTTCTTTACCTTCCCCTTTGTTTTTAGTTTCTCGGTAAAATTCCGTTAACCGGCCGCCACAAGCTTTCAAAAAAATGTTCACACGTTTCTTCTTTGAAAAACACACTCAAATGCCACCTTATTATCACCAGCACAATATGCACGCCCTAATTCACCAGTTTTACACTTTTTTTTAATTGAAAACAGTTTTTTATCAACAAATTCTAGCTTCTTTTAGCAACAACAAAATCAACATTCATGCTGTTTTGTTTGGTGAATATCTGTCATGCCAGGTTGGTAACAATGGAAATAACGGAAGGGCGAAGCTATTTTGCTACATTGCCAATGTGATTCCAGAAATATTCAATTCACGTATCATATGGAATATTTTAGTGAAAAATGAGTTGATACAACCACTACATTTTCCCATCAATACTTCTGCACATTTATAAGAGTACAATGCGACGTTGTCAGACTCCCTAAAATTCCTTCATACTGAATGCTCATGAATATGAAATGTTTGTAATGAATAGTTTTCAGGAGTATTGGCGCCCTAAAGACTGGCATTTTTTTAATAAATAATAATAATAATAGTTCCTCACAGACACTCGAACCATGTATCATTCTCAGTGAAGATATTAAGCAAGAAATACGCAAGTGAAGCGAGCACGCGCATTCCTATTACTACTTTGTAACTTATGTAACTCATCTCTTACTTCTTGGTGAAGATATCTAGCAAGAAAGAGGCGAACGAAGCAAGCGCGAGCATTATCATCACTACTTAATCGATTTCTGTCAACTTTGAGTAGAAACTTTCATCCCTTAATTATGTGTTATTAGAAGAACAAGACCAGAAATACGCGAGCGCTCTAATTCCCATCACTTCCTTGTCGATTTATGTCGACTTTAAGTAGAAATTTTCATCCCTTATCTGTTAGTGAACAAGGCCAGAAATACGCGAGCGGAGCGAGCGCGCTCATTCTCATCACTACTTTGTCGATATCTGTTAACTTTGAGTAGAAACTTTCATTCCTTAATTATTTGTTAGTGGAAGAACAAGACCAGAAATACGCAAGCGAAGCGAGCGCGCGCTTTGCCATCACTACTTTGTCGATTTCTGTCGACTTTGAGTAGAAATTTTCATCCCTTATTTGTTAGTGAACAAGACCAAAAACACAAAATTTTCACACTACATTTCGCAAATCCGCGTACGCAAAAGTGCAAAAACAACACATCGGACAGAAACCATCTTGCGCACAGTTGAACCACATGGTATTATCTATTAGTTTCCTCAATATTCTTTGTCCAGCTTCAGATTTATAAAAATTATGAATTTAAAAAAAATGGTCTCTTTTTCGAGGTAATCCTGGATTTTCTCAGTGAAAAATGCACCAATCTGGTCGTGTAGGTGGCTGTGGATATAAAAGCAGGTCCTCCGCCCAGAAATGGCAGTTCAAGTACCACCGCAGTTAGTTGCAAATAGACACATAACTACAAAGTTGGCTTAGCAGTAGTGATATAAATTAATGAATTAGGTGTAAACGAATTAGAGTTGTATTTTTACATGTTTCAAATAAATTAGTGAAACCAGTTGAGACTATTTTTCTTCAATAGGCAATACAATCGGGATGTATTCGTCTATATACGACACTTGATGAAAAATATGTTTCAACTGGTTAACAGGTGGGTGAAGGCCGATCTCTCTTTGGATCTTACAATAATTATAGAACCATTCATCTTCTTGAGGAATTTTCTCGGCATTTTCCAAGAATACTTTTCTGCTATCTGGACATACTTGATCAGGGACTACCCGAATTGAACGTTTCTATGCTTAGCTTATTCATATCCCAGGACATGTCTGTGGTAGAAGAGAAGATACCTACAAATTTCAAATTCGTATGAAATAAACATACAAATGTTTGTTCTTACCCTTCCGAATCCAGTACTTCTTTTAAAGTAGCTCTTGTAATGACGTGGTCGTCGCATTTATACCAATAATCACGTTGATGTCGAACGTATGCCGTATAATGGCCTACATTGATAGATGTGCCTAAATGATTGATTACGGCAAATAACGAATATCTATTATCCGAGGGAAAAGGAGATTCATTCTCATTTCTACTCATGAAAGGGGTCATATCGAGCATCTCTGGAAAAGATATTATGGTAGATATTTTCTTTTCAATCTGAAAAAAAAAAGATTTTCTAATTACAATCAGTCAACTTTAAAACCTCAACAAACATTACATGTTTATAGAAGGGATGATTAAATATACAGAGGATGTGGTCAATAAATATTAAGAAAATTATTCTGACAATCAAAATAGAATATATTTGCTCACAAAATATCAAATACTTTAAAATATAATGTGGTTAATATAAATCGAAAATGGGATATTGGAAACATGTCACTCAGTGAGAACAAAAAGTATATGATACCCCTTCAACACACAAGTAATTTGATTTCTAGATACGCGCCTCGTTAAAAAAAATCAGTTCCCGATCACCAAAGTAGCATTTCGCGCACTAGATACAAAAATAACTATTTATGAAACCAATAAACATAATTATCATAGGAATATACAATATTTACCTCATTCAAATGCTGGAACCGCTTCAAGTGAAAGCTAACAACGATTGGTAACGTTTTCATGGTGAATTGTTTTGTAGATTCCTGATACGACTGACAATTAGAACATAATATTTTGGCCTTGGACCCCAGATGTTCTGCTCTAGTGAACCTTTCGAGGCATTCATGTAATGATGACGGCTGTCTTCCTCCTAGCGTTACAGGTCCTAGGTCTAAGGAAAAGTCCCAAATCGGATCAATTTTTGTGGAAACACCGCTACAACAACGATAAATAGTCTTGATAATAATGGAACTCATCATAAGTATAGGGAAAATATCTATATGATTAGATTATTTCCAATATGAGTCTCAAAAAGTATGCTACAATTATTTTTATGTTTTGGTTGTTGCTTTCCGTGTGGGCATGAAGTTAAAAAAGAGTAGACATTTTATCATGATACTTTATCTTCAGGTCAATTTTAACTGTTCAGTTTAAAAAAAAATGGAATCGTATTATAGTAATAATGATACATAAGTTCAAAACTAACCTACAAACTTGACAAACCAAATCACTTTGAAGTCCTCCAGTGAAAATTCTATCAATAATACAAGGACACTTTTCATTTTCCGTTCGCAACATTTCACTGGTTTTAGGCATTGTATCCAAACAGTGTTTGTGTAAGATATTTAGAGTTGCAATAAAGAATTCGTGGGCATCTTGTTGTTCGTAACCAGCCAAATGTCTAGCATGTGTCCATATTAAATGGAGAAGTTCATGTAAAGCTAATGGAACCCTAGCCCCTCTATAAAATTCCTGAAAAATTATAAATGTAAGACAGTAGTAGCCGGTCTGATATGAAATCAAATCGCCGGTAAGGCACAAATAAAGACATCGCACAAACCTGGATTTTGTGAAACATTTGATAATTCCGCATGTTGATGACTCAGTACAGACCAAAAATTATATTTTATTAGCAATTACCCAGATCTATGCGCCCCAAAAGTTTATTTTTAATTCAATTTCAATATCGAATATTTCGATGTCATCCTAAAGCTGTGTATGAGTTTGAGTTTTTCACTTTTTTCGGTATAAATCGAAAGCGGAGACACTTAGGACGATGGGACCGGTACTATTGGCTTCGTAATGAGTAATTACAATAGTAGTTACACATATAAGTAAATTGAACCAATCATAAAGTCAAAAAGATTTTTTTTCAATTCCAATCTTTGATCTCTAGTTTCATAAAACCCCGCTTTTTAAGGCTTTTAACCTCGGAGGTATGTATCTTTCGAAAACAAATTATTTGCTATCATAAAATTATCACCAAATCTAACCAACATAGGAAAAATTTCGTGAGAACTTTTTGTAGGTCTATCAAATACTAGGAAGGTGCACAAACTTAGAGTGAGACTGAAAGTTTGTTCACCTTCCTAGTTTTGTAGATCTGTTTGATGACAATGAAACAGTATACATTTTTTCGATATCTCGTTTCGATTTCGAGTTTTTGTTGTTTTTAGATGAAAAAAATTGTAAAAATTTTTCCCTTTGTTTTAGTTTTTTTTTAAATATTTCCTGGTCTATTGATATTACAAAAAAATTACATTTTCTTTAGTTTTTCGGAAGGCTACCAATAAAGATATATTGTGAAATTCAAAAATCTGTCGCCGTTTTTGAGTTTTTGGTTTTATTAAAAAAAAAAAGTATTCAATACTTCGTTTATTTTCCAAGATATGAAAATATTTCATAGGATTTTTTTGTAGAACTGTTTGAGCACAATAAATCTGTTTATGAACCTTCTTTCAATATCTCTTCTAGTTATCGAGTTTCTGGTGTTTTAAGGAAACAATTATTATAAAATGGGGGGAAGGGGGAAAATCGGGAGTGAATAATCAAAAATTTTGGGGAGGGCGGGGAAAGGTGGAAATAATATAAAATCTGATCGCGAAGCGCCCAAAAAAATTGAGGGGGGTAAATGATAAAATATCCAGGTTTTTGTTATTTTTGTACTATAAATTGCGACTGTTTACTTCTTTTGTTTTTGAAGTAATGAAGAAACTTCATTTGAATTTTTTGTAAACCTGTTCAAGGAGTATAAAACTGTTGATTGATGATTTTAGAGAAAGAGTGCAAATACAGCTTTCAATTTTTTCAATTTTTAATCAAGCTGGAGAAAAACTGTTGGAAATATCGATATGGCTTGTAAAAACGTATACGAAGCAATTTTAAGATTTTCATTTATCATTAGTACAGTCAATATCTCGACTCTCCAATTTCTTTTATGTTTCCCGGACTATTGATTTTATGGGAAAAACATTTTTAGTAGATTTTCTGAAGACAGTCAAAAAAGATATCTTGGTAAATTGTGAAAATACCAACCGTTTCCGAGATATTTTCATTTTCAGATTTTTCAAGGTTTCCCGGTTTTCCGATAATTTTCGGGAAAAATAGTTCCAGTAGGATTTGTTCGTCTTAGAGCTCTACCTGTCGCATTTTTCAAAATTCAATTTAAATGAACGGTTCGGCATTTTTTTTTTTAATCGGCATTTTTCTGTATACAAATAATACAGAATGGATCAAATCAATTCCTGAACCTCTATAGAGGAAAGTAAAAACGAAAAAAAAAACTGAAAAACCCCGTAAAATGTTTACGGATTTTCGCCAAAAAAAACTGACAAATATTGGCCTCGACTTATTAAAATTTAAAAATGATAGGTATGTCTAAGGACAACTTAATTTAATTATCATTGCCAATGAATCTTGTATTTAGGATAATGCTCAAATACCTGAAATAATTTGGATACCTCACAAACAAGGCATGTTCCGGGAATACCATTACACTTATGCCTTTCTGTTAAAAAATAATCTCTTAGTAATGGAGTATGCATCAGGGCTTGCACTATACAATTCATAAAACAGGTTTGCCCCAAATTCAATAAACCTCTGAGTCCTATAGTAGATTCTGGTGAAATACAGATCTTTTTTGTTTGGTGACTCAATAAAATCCTTTCTTCTTCAGAGGCGTCCCACGAAGTCCATTCAAATAATCTAAAATCAAGAGATTATCATCGGATCACCAAACACATAAATTTACCTCAACCTTTTTTTAAACTTGACGGAACGCATTTTATTCTCGGTTGCTATATCGTCAATTTCTGCATCGTACATATAATCATTGCAGGATGAACAATGAATCTGACCAAATGAAAGCTCCATGGAAATCAAGTGTTTCTGGTACTTCATGTGTTCTCTTATATGCCTGTGGCATCCAAAATGAACACATTCAAGGCAAGCATGTAGAAACGGACCTCTACTTTTACATGTCCGACAAGAAGCATTGCAAATCTGTAAAAATCATGAGATGAATCCATTGCTTAGACCAGGGGGTTAAGATATATTGCCAAGGCCATAGATTAATTACAAAATTGTTTAGATACTCAACTGAAGTTATCAGGAAGAGAAATTAGTCCCTCAATTGTACTTAATTTGTAAAATTTGTGTTGGTGTAAATTCTGGAAGACCACTGTATTTTAAAGATATTATTATTATTATGAATAAGCAAAAATATCGAAGAAATAATGAACGATACAAAAGAGAGCACATACCTTTATTCTCTTGCTTGAAGAAGTAGCTGTTACAACAAAAACTGTATGAATCCACCTGAAGGAATCCAAGTTTGCCTGATTCTTTTTGAAATGATGTAAATGATAACATCCTCTGGCACTCATCTTCATCAACGGCTTCGGGCAAAGTTACAGAGAAGCACAAACAACTATCGAATTCACAAACCTACGATACTTATTACAGTAATAAATAATTACTGAAAATAAAAACTGGGAACTGGGTAATGTTTTTAGGTACCTATTTGAATGTTTGTTTATTATTTATCCTTCAAAATCAAAGATAGGTCTGTTCGTAACTCACACACTACTTAACTTGCACTAGTGCACTTCTCTTCTATGTTAGAATATTAACTTTGTCGTAAATTTGACTCCGAGCCACAGAACTATATAGTTTTGTGCTCCGAGCATAAAAGATGGGACTGATGGGAGTGACTGGACAAGCCTTAGATCATATATGCTACAAGCACTGAAATGAAATTATATTATGTTGTCATCATATTATAATTTCATTTCAGTGGCTACAAGGGACCACAGAGCTCATACTTATATCTTATGTCATAAGATATAAGTATGAGTTCTGTGCAAGGGACAAGCGACTGGTAAGATGATTAAGGCCCGTTCATACCCTCACGAATACTACCAATATTTTTGCGGTTCGCAAATCAAAAGAAACAGCCGCATGAACGTTCGTACCCACACGGCAAAAATATAGCGATAAATAATGAATCATGTCATTTCACCGTATTTGGGGTTAGACATTATTGTTGTTAGTTTTTCCTTTATGAAAAATATCCCAAGAAGTCAATCATGGAGAAAGTTGGCTGTTGAGAGTGGTGAGACTTGTTCATCTTGATTGATGCGTATATTCATTATACAAGAACGTTCGTACACATACTACGGCGAAAAAATTGCGGTGAACGCCACTGAATCATGACATGTAATTTTTCGGTATTTGAGCTAGGTTGAACATTGTTGTTTGTTTTCTTTTTCTAAAATTTCCACTCAATCCCAATCATTTCAACATGGAGGAAGTTGATTGTAAAGAATATTGCACACTTCAGTGATCAACAAAAATAACAGTACGTTTTAAATATAATGTGTGATACGTAGGATTTTCCAATGAGGCATTCAAAAGACATCGGTCTTATGCATGTTGTGTGCAGAACATATATAAGTACCTTCAACAACAAATAAAGAGGACAATGCAGTTGTAGTAGAAATATAGTATTCAGATTTAATCTGCCATTTCGCATTCGCTATATATACGATACACAACTAACGAGATCTTTTAATAGGGTAGAGGGAGAAGTAACCGAACCAAAGTTGCACCAAAGTAATACAAATTTTTCCTTATCATTCGGTTTATTTGGGATGCAAACGAAAGATGTTTTTACAGTGGCGGTCCTTTCGTTGCGATGTGCTCGAAACATATTATTATATTGTCGTTGATACGAGCAAAAGGAAACTTTAATTTTACCGGAGACTGAAGTAATAATAAGTAGTATAAAGCAGCTAAAAAGTTGTTCACGAAGAAGTAGATCTGAACCGATTATGTCAAGTTTTGTTTCCAAATAAACATATTATCTAGCGAAAATTTTAAATCAATCATTTTGGTCTTAGATTGGTGAAATTTTTGGTACCTACATGGTATTTTTTTGACGAGCATATCATTTTTGACATTTTTGACAAGTAATGAACGGCAGTTATGATGGATTTATGCAGCAGTCATAAGTCATAAGTATTAAATCATAAGGAAGAATATTCGACAATGATTGGTTGGAATAAACGGACCAACCAATCATTATGACTTATGACTGCTGCATAAATCCACCATTAGATTGGTGAAATTTGGTAAATGGAATTTTTTTTTGACGAGCATGTCATTTTTGATATTTTTGACAAGTAATGAACGGCAGTTAGTGACAATTAAGTGTTATTTATTTTTAGTCTATTGAAGCAAAATCAAATGAAAAAGTCCAATTTCATTTAAGTCTATAAGTACGACATAAAAACTTATACAGGCAATTATTTTGGAATTTATAATTCGAATTCCAAAAGGATTGCCGGTGGAAATCACAGAACTCATACTTATATATAAGTATGAGTTCTGTGGTGGAAATTCTTATGTCGTACTTTCTATTATCATACAGTCTCCTGTAGAGTATTTCCAGACATAGCTGGAATTGCAGTATAAACGATGATAAATGGGAAGCACGGAGTGAGTGTACAATGGATTAAAGCAGGTGGGGTGAATTTTGTATTTATGAAATATGTATGCATCCATTGTCATAAAATTCTCGTATAATCAAAATTAATTTTTCTATTAAACCCCTTTTCAAGTAACCGCCGCTGTCATGTCATAATAAGCTAATGGGCAGAATGGGCTGGTGTTCCCTAGTTGGGTAGGAAAACTGTCAATTGTTTGCATTATTATAGATCCAAACAAAGATTTTACGTTTGATTGGGGTATGCTGGATCCAGCTAGTGTATGGTGTATACTTGCGTATATGAAACACAGAACTCATAAAGATATAAGTATGAGTTCTGTGATATGAAATCGTTGGTCCTAACCTTGGGGTGGGATTCCGTAAGCCATAGAATTCTATTTTTCATCGAATAAGTGAGGTGTCATTATGGTTGAATTCACGGGAGAGACAGAGACATAACTGTGTACTATAGAATTCTATGGCTCACGTAATCTCACCCCTGGATGCCCACTTCACTCTGCTTGGTATCAAAAGGAACAGAATAAAGGTTCGTTTGTAGCGAAGAGTAGAATTGCAGCGAAGTGTACAACTTTCCTACTCTTGGTATAAATTACTCTCGATTTTGGTATTTGTTTGCCGAATGTCGATTGCATTCAAAAATTACGCGGTGTAACTACATTTTGATCTGCACTCGTTTCAAGATGTGGTGTGAATTCCAATACACCCCACTACACTTGGACGAAACGAAAGGACCTAATGCGTTTCTAAAGACTGACAACGACAACATGGCAATAGTGGTTTGTTTACTTTTAACTGTCACGTCAGTGAGTCAGCCTGTCACTGTCAGTGTAAAGTTACCGATACCGATTGACGAAATGACACAACATTGCCGCGCGGTTTAATGTTAAGTGTAATTTATATTTGGAATTTTCGTTGAATTTCGTAGTCCAGAATGAGTTCTGTTACGAACAAAAGCGTACGTAAAGTTGAATTTATCCAAATAAAAAATATATTTATTTTTAAACAATACCGTTTTCCATTTTTATCGCTTGCGAACGTCTCTTGACGTTCATATCTGGGACTTTGTTTACTGCTGGAAATATGGTTCTGTTGATTAAAAAGTCTACCTAGCTTATACTTTTATGCTAAAGTTACAAGTACTTGCTGCAATCGAAAATTTTACTACTACAATATGAATGGTATTTTTTTTGTAGTGTCATTAAACACGAAATACCCCAATAAACAATGAATGTTTACATGCCAAAGTCAACGTTTTATTCATTACAATTATTTAATACGAGATTTTGAAGAGTAAAATCCGATCAGACTTTTTTTTATGTGGAAGTAGTTCCCTACTTCAATATTTATTCACTTAAAAGGAGCTGTAAACGAACAACGGAAGTAACCAGTGCACTTCTTTATGAAAAGAATTGACAGAAAGCATAAACCAAGGAATAGGTCCTTATTTTGCTTCATATACTCGCCTAAGAAACAATGGAACCAACAATTGAAAGAAATTTCCATGAAAGTTGAAGAATCTTCATTCACCTCTACGGAGAGCCCTGCTTATGTGTCAGATTTGAACTTCATCAAGAGCATTTTGCAGGACTTCATAATCCGTGTCATTGAACTTTAAAAATAATGTTTTTTCAGACTTTGGAATCATATTACTTCGAATATGAAATAAATATACATTTTCTACAGTAGGGTGGATATATTTCAGTATTATTTTAGTTTGTAATTGACATTATTAAGAGTGTGGTAGTGTAGCCCATCAATTATCTACATCATCACTAATTATGCCAGACAGTCTGAGTAACCAAATATAAGATCATTCAAAGTGTTTTTCTTGAATTTGGTCCCAACAGAACTAATCAAAATTCCTAGAATTATCAGAGGGTAATTCAATACAATCAATAAATACACACACATCAACCTCAATGAATCCTGATACACTCAAGAATCATTATTGCACCTCAGTTGATCATTTAACTGATTTAAATATGAAGGCAATTCATGATCCTGAGCCAAGCACCCTCTTGAATTAAATGGGGAATTTTATTTCACAGACACCAACATTTAATAGTTAAAATCAGTTATTTCTGATATCAAAAAGAAAAATGCATCATGAATCCATGAAATAATAACAAAAAAATGTTCTCCGAAATTTCCCAGAAACTATATATCACTACTTGCAACCCTTATAAAAACTTTTACTTTCCTATTTTCCTGAACTAGTCGCTAGTTATCTCTATCTATAAAGGTGAGATTCGTTAGATCAGAGTACTAATTGAGATACTGGTTAAAGTCAGTAAGTTCCACTACATGAGAGAGAATAAAATATGGAGAGAAAGGCAATTTGGATTTCTGAACAAAATATAATGATGTCCTTTTTTTGTTTATGGATTTGCTGTATTCAGGTCTTAATAATGGAACAGCTGCTGCAGCGGTTTTTTGCGATTTCTCCAAAGCATTCGATCGCGCAACAAGCAGTTAAAACAAACAGTGTCTCGACATGGTGTGCCGCAAGGATCAGTCCTTGGACCTCTCCTATTCCTACTTTAATGAATGATATGGCTTTTTAAAGCATCAGAGGTGAAATAACCTTATTTGCTGATGACACCACTATTCTCTGGCAAGAAGAAGAAGAGTATTTTCGTTCCTAGGTGCACATTTCGAAAACCAAGATATCTTCATCAGTAGGAATACTAAACAGTTCAGTATTCTTACTGATGAAGAAAACTTGGTTATCAAAATGCGCATCTAGGAGTGAAAATACTTTGTGGCCAGGGAAAAATACTAACAGCCGTATGCATAGTCAATCGCCAGCGACTCGCCAGAGTTTCGCCGTTCGCTACACAAGGATTATAATGCACAGTCGAGCTCCAAAAAAGTGACAACTACGCGATAAGTCACATTTTGGCGAAACGCTGGCGATGTACCACTTTTTTGGAGCACGACTGTGCATTACAGTTCTTGTGTAGCGAGCGGCGAAACTCCGGCGAGTCGCTGGAATTGACTATGCATACGGCTGTAATTGTTCTCATTGAATGACAACACATGCGTCCAGTATACCATTTTCGATGGTCTTAATATATAAAAAAACAACTTTCCACTGCAGCATCCCAAACCTAGATATCGGCAATGAAGAAATAGTAAATAAATGATCAACCAACAAGTAGTTAAAACAAACAGTAGACTACACATATACAACATGGTGTGCCACAAGGATAAATCCTCGAACCTGTTCCAGCTTCGTGTGAATAATATGGCTATTTTAAACATCAGAGGTGAAAAAACATTATTTGCTGATGACACCACTATACTCTGACAAGAAAATAAATAAATAATGCAGGATATTGGAGTCATTAAAAATCTATGTGAATGAAACCTTCTATCTTTTAATAAAATGAAAACAAATAGTATTTTCCTCTTTACCACACAAGTACTTTCACTCCTAGATACTTATTTCGATAACCAAGTTATCTTTATCGGTAGGAAACTAAATAGTTTAGTATTCCTACTGACTTTTGTTGTTAAATGACAACACAGGCGACTAGTATCCCATTTTCGATAATATTGACATACAAAAAAAAACAATATCCTGACCTTCCTTCAATTATCAACCTACAAGCAACAACATATGACATGCAGTTAAAACAAACAGTGTCTCGAAGATTACACATAAAAAACATGGTGTGCCTCAAGGATCAGTCCTTGGACCTCTCCTGTTCCTGCTTCATGTGAATCATATCGGTTTTTCAAACATCAGAGGTGAAATATTATTATTTGCGGATGACACCACTATTCATGATGACAAGAAAAGAATGAAACCTATCTCCTAATAATATAAATGAGAACAAATATTATTTCCCCTTTTACTAAAGATAACTTGGTTATCGAAATGCGCATCTAGGAATGAAAATTCTTGTGTGCTAAAGGGGAAAATACCATTTGTTCTCATTGAATGACAACACAAGCTTTCAGTAACCCATGTTCGATGATCTTAAAAACAATATCCTGCAGCCTGCATCCCAAACCTAGATATCGGCAATGAGGAAATAGAAAATAAATTATCAACCAACAAGCAACAACAAAAAGTGCCTCAAAGACTAATATAAAAAAGGACCAGTCCTTGGTCCTCTCCTGTTCCTACTCTTTTGAATGATATGGCTTTTTATACATCAGAGGTGAAATGATATTATTTGCTGATGACATCACTATTCTCTGGCAAGAAAAGAATGAAACGATACTACATTCTAATATACAGAATTTTTTGAAAATTCCAATTATTTACCGAAAATTTATTAGACGATGGCTCTCGAAATGAATAGGGATAGAATAATCACTCGCATCCTTACTTTCATCCCTGATCCCCAAAAGTCATTGTCGGGCCGTCAGAAGGGGTAAAGATTTTTTTTTTCCTAAAATGTATTAGGCGACGGCACTCGAAATTAATGCGTAAAAAACAATCATTTGCATCCTCACTTTCATCATTTACCCCCCAAAAGTCATTGTCGGGTCGTCAGAAGGGTACAGAATTTTTGGAAAATTCCTATTACTCACAGAAAACTTATTTGACGATGCCACTCGAAATGAATAAGGAAAAAATAATCACTTGCATCCTTACTTTCATCCTTCACCCCCAAAAGTCATTGTCGGGCCGTCAGAAGGGTTCCGGATTTTGTTGAAAATTCCAATTACTCACCGAAAACTTATTAGGCGATGGCACTCGAAATGAATAGGGATAAAATAATCACTTGCATCCTTACTTTCATCCTTCACCCCCAAAAGTCATTGTCGGGCAGTCAGAAGGGTTCCGGATTTTGTTGAAAATTCCAATTACCGAAAACTTATTAGGCGATGGCACTCGAAATGAATAGGGATAAAATAATCACTTGCATCATTACTTTCATCCTTCACCCCCAAAAGTCATTGTCGGGCCGTCAGAAGGGAACAGAATTTTTTGAAAATTCCAACTACTCACCGAAAACTTATTAGACGATGGCGCTCGAAATGAATAGGGATAAAATAGTTATTTGCCGGGGAAGTAGTTGTTTTCTGTTAGATATTACAGAAAGTAACTTCAATTTTATCGTACGGTTTTTTTCCATTTCCAGAGGAGTCATGTAGGTATTGATTCAATTTTCAATTGAGAATGTTTCTCTTTAAAAAAATAATCATTTGCATTCTTACTTTCATTCTTCACCACCAAAAGTCATTGTCGGGCCGTCAGAAGGGATGCAGATGTTTTTTCAATTCTCATTATCCTTACTTTCATCCTTCACCCCCAAAAGTCATTGTCAAGCCGTCAGAAGGGGTACAGAATTTTATGAAAATTCCAATTATTTACCGAAACCTTATTAGGTGATAGCACTCGAAATGAATAGGTAGAAAATAATCATTTGCATCCTTACTTTATTCTTCACCCCCCAAAAGTCATTGTCGGGCCGTCAGAAGGGAACAGAATTTTTTGAAAATTCCAATTACTCACCGAAAACTTATTAGACGATGGCGCTCGGAATGAATAGGGATAAAATAGTTATTTGCCGGGGAAGTAGTTGTTTTCTGTTAGATATTACAAAAAAGTAACTTCAATTTTACCGTACGGTTTTTTTCCATTTCCAGAGGAGTCATGTAGGTATTGATTCAATTTTCAATTGAGAATGTTTCTCTTTAAAAAAATAATCATTTGCATTCTTACTTTCATTCTTCACCACAAAAAGTCATTGTCGGGCCGTCAGAAGGGATGCAGATGTTTTTTTTAATTCCAATTATCCTTACTTTCATCCTTCACCACCAAAAGTCATTGTCGGGCCGTCAGAATGGGTACAGAATTTTATGAAAATTCCAATTATTTACCGAAACCTTATTAGGTGATAGCACTCGAAATGAATAGGTTGAAAATAATCATTTGCATCCTTACTTTATTCTTCACCCCCCAAAAGTCATTGTCGGGCCGTCAGAAGGGAACAGAATTTTTTGAAAATTCCAATTACTCACCGAAAACTTATTAGACGATGGCGCTCGGAATGAATAGGGATAAAATAGTTATTTGCCGGGGAAGTAGTTGTTTTCTGTTAGATATTACAAAAAAGTAACTTCAATTTTATCGTACGGTTTTTTTCCATTTCCAGAGGAGTCATGTAGGTATTGATTCAATTTTCAATTTAGAATGTTTCTCTTTAAAAAAATAATCATTTGCATTCTTACTTTCATTCTTCACCACAAAAAGTCATTGTCGGGCCGTCAGAAGGGATGCAGATGTTTTTTTTAATTCCAATTATCCTTACTTTCATCCTTCACCTTCACCACCAAAAGTCATTGTCGGGCCGTCAGAATGGGTACAGAATTTTATGAAAATTCCAATTATTTACCGAAACCTTATTAGGTGATAGCACTCGAAATGAATAGGTTGAAAATAATCATTTGCATCCTTACTTTATTCTTCACCCCCCCAAAAGTCATTGTCGGGCCGTCAGAAGGGGTACAGAATTTTTTGAAAATTCCTATTACCGAAACCTCATTACTTATTAGGCGATGGCACTCGAAATAAATAGGTAGAAAATAATCATTTGCATTCTTACTTTCATTCTTCACCCCCAGAAGTCATTGTCGGGCCGTCAGAAGGGGTAAAGATTTTTTTTTATTCCAATTTTTTCCTAAAATGTATTAGGCGATGGCACTCGAAATTAATGCGTAAAAAACACTCATTTGCATCCTTACCATCCTTCAACCCAAAAATTCATTGTCGGGCCGTCAAAAGGAGATCAGAATTTTTTGAAAATTCCAATTATTCACGGAAAACCTATTAGGCGATGGCACTCGCAATGAATAGGTAGGAAAAAATCATTCGCATTCTTACTTTCATCCTTCACCCCCAAAAGTCCCCATTGTCGGGCCGTCAGAAGTGGTGCAGTATTTTTTGAAAATTTCGATTTCTTAACCAAAATTTATTAAGCGATGGCACTCGAAATGAATTGGTAGAAAACATTCATTTACATCCTCACTTTCATCCTTCACCCCTAAAAGTCATTGTCGGGCCGACAGAAAGGGTACAGATTTTTTTTTAAATTCAAATTTACCGAAAATTTATAAAGCGATGGCACTCGATATAAATGGGTAGAAAACAATCATTTGCATCCTTACTTCCATCCTTCACCCCCAAAATTCATTGTCGGGCCTTTAGAAGGGGTACAGAATTTTTTGAAAATTCCAATTATTCACTGAAAACTTTTTAGGGATGCCACTCGAAATGAATTGGTAAAAAATAATCATTTGCATCCCTAATTTCATCCTTCAACCCCAAAAATCATTGTCGGGTCGTATTATTTCTCAATTTTGGTTTATGAAAAGGTTTCAAAAAAATATATATTTCACTGCATACATCGTATCATTATAATATAATGAAAATTTGTTTCATTTTTAGGGATTGGAAGACATTGCTATCGAAGCATCTGAGATAGTGAGCAGGCTAGAACAAGTTGCTGAAGGTTTGCCGACAGTCGAAAATAATCAAAGTCAGTCGACTGTATTTCTGGATTTGGTCATGAAAAATGCTGACGAAATAGTTCGGATCATGCACAGTCTCATTAGCAACGATGATGACAATGAACCGCTCCGTTTTCCACGTTTAGACAGTGTTACCAAATTAGTCGTTGTATCTCATAGTCTGGCAACTTATTGCGGTGGACTTGAAAGACCAATATTACAGAAACTAAGCACCAGGTTCACTACAGACACTACCAGATGGATTTGTCAAATATTTGGGTGAGTCGAATTTTACATGTAAACCACAACTTCTAGTTTCAGCATGAACCCAATCGCTATCTACCGCGGGTTGTTGTATTTGGAATTCGTGGCCAGTAGATAGACAAAGCCGTTACAATAATTCAATATTGATTTATTTTTTCAGTGTTTTGGATTGTTCTGCATTTTATCATGAAGATCTTTTCGAAGGATTGGTGAGAGTTACAAAAATGATGCTGCATTACAAATATCCTAGGTATTTGGAGGATGGTGCTCTGGCTCTTACACATTCTTTACCGACAATATACAGTAGCGTGGCGAGTCCCTTAGGAGTCGTGCAACATCTGTGTAGACAATTGGGTTTACCATTGTCTTGTATAAGACCTGTACCAGTAAATACCCATTTTGGTAAGTTCCTAGCGCTTTTTAATTTCACACCACGCTCAGTGGTGTGAAATTTGTTCTTTCTGTCAACCGGCTGCACCCTTACAACAACCCTCAGAAGTCTTCGAGAGACTTGTGCGCGCTTGAGAAGACGTAGCCCTTACATTTTAACGTTTGATGCCACGCACGAGACCGGTGACCATGCTCGGCAATGAACGCTCTACCATCACGACCACCACGGCTTATTGAATCTATATTTGGAGATTTATTAGGAAGTTGAGAACGATAATGTGCGCATTGTAAACAAGATAGCAAATGTCTTCTTTTTGATTTGATTTTTTGCTGACGCGAATAAAATTTCTCTAGGTTAGACTGTTTTCAAATGAGTATACCTGATATTCGAATGACTGATATTTCGGAAAAGTTTCAAAAACACTTCAACACGTCATTAAAAATGGAAAACTTTTCACCAACTAAATTGAATACTTTGAAGACAATATATGGATACAGTGGTTCATTAGTGATGATGAGGATGGTGATAAATCGGATTTAAGGGTTGATTTACAACGTCAGTTTATATATTTTAATATTTACCCTCTAAAATATTTAGCCAACTTGATTTTTGGTACAGACATCTCCAGATAACTGAAGAAAGATAATTATATTAAGAGATGCGTGATTTGATGGTCGTCTAGGGGGTGATTTATATTCATAAAAAATTTGAAAATTGAATAAGCACCCTCTAGAAGACATGGTATTTTTTCCTATGCCACACAAGTATATTCATTCCTAGATACGCATTTAGATAAACAAATTATCTTTATCAGTAGGAATACTCTATACAAAAAGTAAATAATCAAACCAGTTGCATTTATTTCAAATAATTAATTACTATAAATTAACATTAACAATAGAATGTGGGAGTGATCATACCTGTGATCAAATCTGACTAATATAGTCAGTTAAGATTTCAGCCACCCATACCGATCATAAATAATTATTCCTTCATCGGAATTGACTCAAATAGTTTAGAATCAAATGACCCATTATCATTATTAAGAAGGGGATTATTCAACCCGTTCTTCTTTCATAACAATAGCCTTTTCCTCCTTTGTATAAGATCTTTTATTGTCCGCATTTTTTTCATCTGAGAGAATCCACACAAAGAAGAGAGTACGGTATATTCAAAGAACATCGCGAATACCAGTAGCTAGCTATCTGGTGTGATCTACTCACTGAATTGCTTTCAATGAACCGAACAGTTTCGTGAAAAAAAACATAAATAATCTACTATCTGAAGAAAACCAACCCATCTGATAAACTTGAAGAAAATCGTTTGCATAGAATATTACAGCTTTTACAAAACCCCTTCGACATGTCAAATTTCACTCAATGGTTCCAACATTGAGATATCCAAATTAGTAAAATTATTGAGAACAACGTTTGACAGTTATTTTACATGGGAAAAAAATACATTATAATGTTTTTAAAACGATAAATATTTTTACATTGACAGTATAAAGTCCATGCTAAACAGAAACACCTTTTTGAACATACACTTGGCTATTATGGTTGCTATGTCATAAGCTACAGTGTCATGATCTGGAGACAGGGACTTGATGTGCAAAGAGTTTTTGATTTACAATAGTATATTGTGTATCTAGTAGTAAAAGCAATACATTCCCAGGCGACAATGGAAATTAGCCGAGGCCAGCAAGCATTGAAGTCTGGGAATGTGCTTTTACTACGAGGTACACATACTATTTTTTCTGAAATCGCAATCAGCATTATCAAAAACTAAGGAATTCTACATATTGTTTGCGTGAATTCAATAACTGTCTAAAATGTAAACAAGTCGGCAAAAATTTTCCCGTATCGTTTTCGATACGGAAGTGTTCACTTCCCGGACACTTTTTCTCTGGGAAAGTAGCACTTCCCGGCCTAGTCCGGGAAGTACGTACTTCCCGGACTAGGCCGGGAAGTGCTCAAACTTTAATATAAACAAGAATTAGAATGTTTCTGTTGGTACCTATCTTCTGTTCGAATTTCAATATATCAAATAAGAATGTCGGGGCGTGGCGCAGTGGTTAGAGCGTCCGACTCTGAGTCGAAAGGTCCGGAGTTCGAACCCTGGTTGGGCTGGGATTTTTTAATTTAATTTAACCGATTAAATTATTAAAATCTCGTGGCTCGAGTAGGGTGAGTCCTGCACGATTCACTGTTGCGTTCCAATTAACAGTGCTGCTCCTAAGGTGGCGTATGGAGTTAGTAACAAGGCCTATAAAGAACACATGGCTAATGACCATAGTAGTCGATGCCAAAACACCAATGAAAAAAAAAAATACAAATAAGAACTAAAATGTTCGAAATATTCAAATTTGGAATCACAGCCAGGGCAGTTTACTCTTGATCATATTTCTATTATTTGTTCCCCCCTGTACACCGTTGGGAAATTTAGAAGTTTGATAACTTGAATATGAGTGTTTCGTAATGCACCAATTTTTATTAAGAATAAAATTTTCTGACAAATAGATAATAAAAAAGTTTCCATACGGTGCGAATTTTTGAAACTCACTGATATAGTCATGACCACCTTTTCATAGGAAACCCATTTTAGGCGTTTTCGTCTATTTATGTATCTGAAAAAAAAGTATGTGTCATCCGGTTAACAGATGGGTGAAAGTCGACCTCTCTTCGTCTCTTAGACTAAATGCGTCTCATTGATTTGTTATTCTACATGGTTGCCGAAAAAATAGTGTACGCAACACGTCCGAAAACAGTTTTTTTGGACTCGTAGACTTCCAGGACTCGCTAACGCTCGTCCTAGAATTTGGTCTACCAGTCCAAAAAACAGTATTTTCTGGACTTGTTACGTAAATTACCATACCCGTACCGTTTAGGTCCGAAAACGGTCCGGGAGAGTTCGTTGCTTAGCAACGGACTAAAATACTAGATTAGCGTATTTACGAACGATTTTTAAAAAAATTCCTTAGGTTGATTTTTAATTTTCCCTATATAACTTCATGTCGCGAAACTTTCAAACAATATGAAGATAAACTGCTGAAAAACATTGACATCCACAATTACGATACAAGACTCAAACATTATTTTAGGAAGGATAAATCATTCGTTTCGTCAAAAAGCTTCTAATAGTGCTGACATTCGATATTATAATAAACTTCCGGCTTTCGTAATAGTTATTTAATCGACTAGTGTATTAATGAAGGCGATTAATGATCGAGATATTTTAACGCGTGAACGAAGCGAGCGCGTCAATTTTCGAGATCATGAATTGCATTTTAATATAAGAGTTGATAACAATATTTTTCCGTCTACCTTACTCTTGATGAAATAAAGGAACTCTGTCACCTCTTTTAAAACTTTTTTTTACCGTTCATCATCATAAGTAAGCTCATAATAGCAATTTATCATTTTAGTTTCATTCGTCCAATACAATATATCTGTATCAAATTATATTATATGATTTATAATGTTTAAATTTATAGTTTATAATTTGTTTATAATGTACTAATTAAAAAAGTGCTGATGTATTTTATTATGTCCTGTAATTGGGTGTTACCTGTTGGGCAATAAAGGATTATTATTATTATTATTATAAAGGAATTCAAATTTTTTCTGGCAATTAAAGTCAAAGATGCTACTGATCGACAAGCGTAAGGATGCCTCCAAGAATTGGTTGCGCAGTAAAAAAAACCCTGGAGTGGGGCAGGAGCTCAATCGCTCTGCCTTATTAAACAGTAGTCGATCTTTGTCGCACATCTACTCACGTTTTCTATCGTTTGCGCATCTCAGAGGCATCCTTACACTTGTCGATCTGTACTTTAGCCAGTTTCTGCAACATCTGTCAATTAATTTGTCGTCAATCCATTTTAGCGTACATAACATCTGAATTCGTTAATGTTTGGTTGCCAATGCAACAATCATGCATTCATAGAAAAATCGACCATTGTTACTGCCAATATAAATGTATCAGAGCCAATGGATGTTATTTAATCAACTAGGGTATTAATGAAGGATCGAGATATTTTAACGCGTGAGCGAAGCGAGCACGTTAATGTTCGAGATCATTAATTGCATTTTAATATAAGAGTTGATTACAATAGTTTTCCGTCGACCTAATGATAGTATGAAAGAAAATTTTAAAAAAAAGTTGAGAAATTTTCGTGGTTCATGGTTCGAACCCCCCCCCCCGATCTATACATCTGGTTTGTCTTCGTTCACTCGCATTTCACTTCTGCGCTACGGAGCCCATGTATAAAATGTCGCGTTTTGATGAGTTGAGTATTTGCTACATTTTTCAAAATTACTTGCTATACATGGTAATGAAACTAATAATTTTTTCATAGATTTTTCTGCTTTTATCAGGCAAAAACTTAAAGCTGCCACTTTAGCGGTTTCCGCAAATTCTGGCGGTGTCAACGTGAAATTATCTTCAATATTCATTATTTAGATTGGAAAATTATGTGTCAAAATTTTACAGCACACATAAAATCTGAATCCGTTGATGTCTGGTTGCCATGCAACGCGCAAAATCATGCATTTACAGAGAAATCGATCATTAATGACAAATTGAGCATTAATAAGGGTCATTAATGGTCGATTTCGTTTGCATTGAAGCATATTAAACAGACATGTTAATACGAGGTCGGCGGAAAAGAACATTAAACATACATGTTAATACGAGATAGGCGGAAAAGATAGTAAATCTTGTAGCATATTTAGGAAAAGGTTGAAGAAGACCCTTCATGACGAATGGATTTATTTTTTGAATTGATATAGCCGATACTTGATGAAAATCCATTATACTCGATATAATGAAACTATGGTTCAAATGATTTTCACATAAAGAGGGTTTACAAAACCACAACAATTGTTTCGCTTTACAAATTTAGTATATATATTTAGTATATCTTCACCACTTGAAGAAGCTTTTGTAAAGCGAAACAATTGTGGTTTTGTAAACCCTCTTTATGTGAAAATCATTTGAACCATAGTTTCATTATATCGAGGAGAATGGTTTTATAATTTGAAAGAGTTTGGAAGTTTTCTTGGTAACTCTAGAGAAGCACTCTTCTGAAGATATTTAAATGCTATTTATTTTTCATTGTTATGTACTCTGTATGTATGTTCGGATATGTTGAGTTAATTACTATTCCTCCAGTTTGAGCAAATTTATTTTTTTGACCAAGTCTCATCTATTTTAAAATAGAAAATCAGGCAATAAAGAGTCTATTGTATATCTATCTTTATTTCTATCTCAAACGATTTTATTTTAGGTCCTCAATATACAATGGATATATCTGCAATGCAGAAAATGCTAACAGATGATGCTACGTCTGGAAGAACACCATTGATAGTTATCGCAGATGCTGGAACTCCCATAAGTGGGCACGTGGACAATATTCCCAGGATAAAGGAACTGTGTAAAGTACATGGCGCTTGGTTACATCTACGAGGACACAGTTTGTCGGCATTGGCTCTACCCAATCATAGGCGGAATGGACTAGTAAGATTCTACCAATAATAACCTTCATTCTCATAATTTTTCATGCCATATTTTAATGTTAAATTTCAAATGAAATGAATTGAGTAAGGGGCGAGAAAAGACTCAAACGGTTTTCTCTTACCAGGGCCAGACAGTCAATGCTTACTGTGCTGATGATGCTTTTCACTATTTCATTCTAGGTGTTTCGCGATCAGACTCTAAACCACAGAAACGCGCGCAATTTAAAAATAATATTTTCAAGAGACAGACACAAACCAATGAGTTAACATTGTTAAAATTGTTATTTCCGTCAACCGATGCACCCCTACGCGCAACCCTCGGAAGTCTTCGAGAGACTTGTATGAGCTAGGGAAGACACAGCCATTATCTTTTAACGTGTGATGCCATGCACGAGACCGGTGAATCGATGGATCGAACCCGCGACCCCACGCTTGCGAGGCGAACGCTTTACCATCCGACCACCACGGCCCAAGTGAGGTGCTAAATGGGTCTTTAACTGAGCAAAAGCTTTACGGGATTCAGCCTAAATGGTGTCATTGTTGAGATAGGTGTTCTAGAGATATAAGAAACATCCTGTTCGTCTGTGAAACGAGATATCTGAATCCACTCGAAATTTATTGAAACTGTTTTTATGCAAAGTATAAATTACAAATGGTGGCAACGAGTTTGGCAATTTGCAAAGATACACCCCCTCCAACTTCATATAGTAGTGTTAAAGTTTGTTCTCCAACTCTGAAATGGTTCTTTAACTGAGCTCCGTAGCGTCAATCAACAAAAATATCCCTAAATCGAACTGCAGCAAAGCTCCTAGAGATCCGCCTAAGTGTACTATTAGCTTTCAGAAGCAATAAATCATTATTTCGACAAATAACAGACAAGTATCACAATCGCCACGTTTTCTAAAATCGCACATAATTTACATACATAAACAAAACTTATACGGCAGTCAATGCCGAAGAGAGTCACAGAATATTCCCATCAAAATGAAGCCGGTTTAGCTATTGTAAGGGGTCCATTCAGGATCCTAATAACGTATTTCATTTAAGTGAATTGGTGTGTCAAGCCAATCTTGGATACATTTTTTTGCTTCTATGATTTTTCTGACATTGTTTGTGATACCCGATTTCGACCAGTTCTACTAACTCTTCTACAATTTTCATCAATTGGTAGATTGTTGACCGAAAATAATTATGTTACATTGCTTTGTTCAATATCAGTTTCAATTTGGACAATGGAACTGTAAACTACTTCTTTGGCAATATGGAATGAGATAATTTGTGTTTGGATTAATAGGTTTTCTGTAAATTCAAGATACTCAGTTACTCTTTTCTGTGAAAATTAAATCATGCGGTAAATATGTCAAGTCAAGAGCGTCAGTTGCAAAAAATAACCAACATAGAACATTTACTATGAGTAACACCTATTTTTTCTACGCAAACTAAAAATTGATGATGGAATTTTGGAATGAATTGCAATATGCCTGTTTCTTGTGATACCAATTCTTCATTTTAATTGCAAAATAGTATTTCCAGCATGACCATTTCATATCCTAATAATTCCATCAGTCTTCATGGTCTGTTTTTATATTTTCAGGTGTCACCTGTTTCGGACAGTTTAACGTTAACTCTTGGAAGTTGGCTAGGTATTCCAGGATTACCTATGGTCGTATCCTTTTCTTAGTACGATTTCATAACGAAGCATTAAAATGTAATATTCAACTAATTTGATTTGACTATTTATTTGAAACTGTTGTATTTGAAGATAAGATTGTGACAGGTGAACATGTTGATTGATGTCACCTAGCAATGGAAAAACCTCGGACAGCGAACATTATTCAGATCAGAAGCACTTTCACATAGAAAAAGCAAAATATCTGTGATATAATTGTTAACTTTTTCTTCACAATGGGAACACAAAATTAAGTAACGAATTCAAAAAATAAATGAATAATCTTACAACCCAAAAGAAAAGATAAAAGTCATATTTTAATAAATATGGATTAACCTTGAAAAAATTGAAAAATTCATATTGATAAACATTAAAGATGTGAGCACTTTTCTTGTTTTAGCTCCTGCGAAATTATTTATCTTATCTTCAAAATCTGCTGAGGCAGTTGTTCCTTTTTCAATACTAAAAATAGCCATATTAGTCAAACTTTCCTGGTTTGAGTTTTATAAATGATCTTTTACTATATAGACCGTCAGATAGTGACAGATTTGAGTGCCCCATTTTCGCATATAAGCTTCGAATAGGGTTGAAAAGTACATCGATGTTGAGTAAAATGAAGGGAAATTTACGAGTGGCTCCTGGGGAGAACATATGGAAAATTCGATTTTCCAGAACAAAAGTAAAAGGAGTTGCCCATATTTTCACGCAAGCCGTGTAATTAATAGAACCTGGCTTCGGAACACCAAATGCTTCAGTATTGCAGGTGGCTAAAGGGATAAAATGAGGGCGTAATCTTTTAAAGAAAAATCGAGATTTTAACAGACTTTCCCACACAAGCCCATCGAAATTATGAAAACCTACATCGTCACTAGACCGAAAAACATAATGGCTTGAGTGGCGCGAATGGATAAGTAGATTTTGTGGAAATTATTTTTGATTTTTCCATATTGTGGCGAAGCTGCGGGCGATGCCGGGCCTGAACACTCACCTAGTCAGCGCGTGACCGCGAGTTACTTCCGAGGCGCTTCGCTTCGCGAAGAATCTGGTCAAATCGGAGAACGTTCCTAAGGCTTTTCGAGAAATATCACGAGCATTCTAGGAAAATGAAAGGTGTATATAAAAAGAACCACGCAGTGAAGTGAAAGTCGAATATAAAATATAGTTCCGTGACTGTTATATGTATAAATTAGAGTATTGTGTTGTGTTATTAAATCATTGTATTTCGTCAAATACATTATTTTAAAGTGAATTAGACTATAAATATACTACAATATGTTCTCTCCAGGAGCCACTTGTAAATTTTCCTCCATTTTACTCATCATCGATGTATTTTTCAACCCTCGAGGCTTGTATGCCCTAAATCTGTCACTATCTGACGGTTTAAAAGCACTGTGAATAGCTGTGTCGATATTTGGATACATTTTCTCCAGTTTCATGAATAATTAGGATAGTTTGAATATGATCTAACTTGGCAAAAATTTCCGCATGAGCTCGAAACCCTTGCTTAATAATGATAATGGCCCATTAAATTCCAAACTATTTGACTTGATACTAGTAAAGGAATAATTAAGTGCCTTTGTTGTATTGTTTGTTGGGTGGGGTTGTACCTGTCCATCAGGTAGGGTCACTTCCTAGTACACAGATTGCCTCATTTGATATAAATAAGACTGGTATGCCGATTACAGTTAGCTTAGTAATCCCTACTGATGAAGATAACTTTGTTATCGAAATGCGCATCTAGGAATTAAATTATTTGTGTGGTGAAAGGGTAAAATATTTTTTGTTCTCATAATATCTAGTGTTAACTTATCTCTGTTATTGTGAGAATGAATAAATATCCTGTAATATATTCCAAAAGTACGTACCTGGAATATATTTTTTTCTCATGAAATTTTTCAGCAATGTCAATTTTCGGGAAAATAATATTTCTTTAACAATTTCTCAGACCTTATATACTGTATGGGATTCTTCAGTTAATTCGTATCGCAGCAAACAAGTTGGAGGAAGCAGAGAAAGTACTTTACCGTTGTTGGCTGGCTTGAGTACGGACCATCACTGTAGCAGAATACTTGCTCTTCCACTTTGGGTAGGTCTGCAGAGTCTCGGGGTGGACGGGGTCCAGTCTAGGATAAAGGAGGATTTCATGGCTTGTGAAAAGTTATGGTCGGCATTGGATGTTTTCCGACATGTTAGAGTTTTGGTGGGTACCTTCTGATTTTTAAAGAATTTTTGAATAATTATCCAACCCCAACTTTACGGAAAAGGCTCTTGGTAAAGTTTCCTGTTTTGTTTTTTATTTCACGTGATTTTTATTATTAATTTTTTTGAGCATCACACTATGTAAAAAACTCTTTTCTGGTTGTTATGCATTGTGAGTTCTATCGAATGAATTAGGATTTTCAGCTTCTATACTTAATAATAATAATGTTTATTGACCCCAAGAAACATAAATGTTTATAATAGGGACCTAAATCTATAACTTATACAATAAACAACAAAATTTCAAGTTGAAAATGTTTGCATCAGTTTTTTTTTAAAGTATCATTGTAATAATTACTTCTTTAAATGAAATTTGAAACGATTTTTTTGTATGATATTTTTTAAATTATTGGGTATATTATTGAATATCAAAATTCCATTATATAAAATTGATTTTTTCCCGATGTTTGTCTTTATTCTATGCGTGATGAGACTATTTGATTGTCTAGTTTGGTGATTGTGATTGATGGTATCGGTTGAATTGAATTCCAGAGATGAATGTTTCCTATTATTGATGACAGAATGTATGAATATACATATTTTCATTTTCTACAAAGAATTGATATCCAAAAGATTGTTTGGAGCATATCAATGTGATGTAGATTCAAGGAATGGTAACTTAAAAATACATTTTCCCGCTGCCGACACTGTAAATAGTCCATACATGCTTAGCAACAAAACAGGTAAATGGCCTATATCATTCGTTTACTAATTCATCTTGACAACGGAACTTAATAGTGTCATTTACATGCCTAGGGTAATAATGACTTTGCCTTTGACAAGTAATACCTTCAGCTTCATTCATATCAATTTTTAGGTTATGAGACCTTTTGAATATTATTGTTGTCTGCTTATTCGGTAACTTAGTTACACGCACAAGCAACTTAGAATGAAATAGCGAACGAATAATCATGAAGGAAGGGTAAGAAAACAAACTTCAATTCAGGCAAATTTTGAGAAATGTCTACAAGCAGCGGGAAAAACGTAATAAGTAACACGGAATGTATCGACTGTTATCATCCTCGGCAAGCGACAAGCCTCGGCTTTGCCTCGGCTCGTACTCGCTCACCTCGAATGTTAACACGTCTTTACATTCCTTGTTACTTAAATAACTATTAATACTTTTGTTTTGCAAAGATTTGAGTGGACGCAATTGGCAGTTCCCCATATTGATATTAAATACTGTAATTTTGAATAAATTAAAATGAAATATATCATTTTTAGATATTTCAAAGGAATGTAATATCTAATTTTGAACAAAATACCAATTATAGGAAATTTTTTTTTCAATATGGCTTTTCCAAGAAAGGTTTTTATCAATGTATAATCCCAAAAGTTTTGTTGTTTCTGAACATTTTATAATTTTCTCGTTGAAAACTAATGAATTTGCAATATGTCTGAATTTTCTTTTTGACAAAAACATGAAGGAAAATTTATCAATATTCAAAGTCATTTTAAGATTGTTTAACCAAAGCGAAATTATTTTTAAATCAGCTTTGTAACGAGTCACCATGTACCTTTGTATGTATGGGTGAAGCTGTCAGATGTCACCTAGTGATGGAATCAATTGATAAAAATAAGATACTTTTAGCTGACACTGTTCATGTCAAAAGTTTACTTGAAAACTATCTTTTGCTTTCAATTAAAATATTCAATTACCTACACTCTACTCAGAATTCTGAAAGTAGTTTTCCAACACCGCAGTCTTATATCAGGCACGTTAATGGTAATTTCTAGCAAGAGTTCTCGTACAGATATTTTGTTTTGTAAAATATTGGAAACGAGGGTAATTCGTGCATTTTCTCTTCGTTTGTCTAGACTTGTCACGTTGAAGTCTGTTCTTTGGGTTTCAGAAGAGACACGAAGAGGATAAACACCATATTTTTTAAAATGCGTTGATCTCAAGAATTTTTTTTTGACATGCACAAACTTTTCGCTATAAATGTTTTTTCAATACTCTAATAATAAACTTTTCTCGACAATCTCTATGCAGATTTATCACATAGAGTAATACAATTCAATACTTATTACCTTGTTTTATTTACATAATTATATAAATACTTCAAACTTCAACAAGGATATAACGTTGGTATCGGAGAGTTTTCATTTCACATTTTTCACAAGATCACAAAGGCGCAAATCCGATTAGAATGTGCACGTGACTGAAATATAGCTATTAAATGACATGTATTCGTAATTTTTATAACAAGTTATCTTCTAATATTCCGACAAACGCCATTTAAAAACCTTAAAATTTTGAGGATCGCTCAAACATGCGGGCTTGGCGCCACTTCTATAATAGGTGATGAAGTTACATGTGCTGTTGAGTGCTAATTTCAACGTTGTCGGTTGTAATATTGCAATGGAATACTGATAGATACTTGGATTATTGTTGTACTTAGTTTGACCTTGACTTGACCTTCTATTCAATGGACAGTAATACAGCGTTGCTTCAGAATCGAGTACCAGAAATTAGAATCGACAGCACTAATGTTTTTCTAACTTTGAATGCAAAATACAGTATCTGGTCAACAACAACGAAGGTCCACCTGTCTATAGGACAGGAAAAAAACAAATCAGTTTATTGAAACCAAAGTTGTGGTAGATACTTGTAAGTTGTTTTTTTTCGTTTTGTCTATTATAGTACTTGTGAATAAATACCTTACAGGAAAGCTAACTCCTCACAAACCTCTCTTACTTGTAGGATGATGTACACTTTTTCAGATTTGACAAGGAATTAATTCAGCATTATAGCACTTTCTCAGTTATTTTTCTGAATGGAAGTTTGGAAATTTCACAATTATTAAACTTTATTATGGACTCGGACTAGTGAAGCAAACTATTCATTTTACTATTTATGAGTTATTTTCCACAAATACGGTGATTCTTTTTCTGAAGGAAGGATTTCAACTCAACAAAAAGGTAATACCAAACATTATGACGTGACATCCGCCTACTTTGATATTTTTCTGCCTGGAAAGCTGAGGTGGAAATCGAACAGAGTTGGCTTCAGATATTTTAGAGGCAGCTTTTTCAACAAATACCAAGTAAATAATTCTCAGCTTTTCGTTGGAAAACGATAAAAACGATACCTAGAATTAACATTGGTTCATTTAGTATATAAGTCACTTATACTGAATTATACTTTACGCACAATATTGGGCAGCAAAATGTTTTGAAACGCTGTAATGATTATAATTTACTATTTCCGCCTAATTTGTTATTAATGGATGATTTCGAGAAATCCCTTTTGTTGGTCGATTTGTCATTAATGGCCGATATCTCTATGAATGCATGATTATTGCATAGGCAACCAAACATAAACGAATTCAGATGTTATAGACGCTAAAATGGATATTGATGATAAATTTATATTGCCAGATGTTGCGGAAGCTGCTAAAGTAGCATCTTTAACTTTATTGCCAGAAATAATTAGAATTCCTTTATTTCTACAAGAGTGAGGTAGACGGAAAAATATTGTATTCAACTCTTTTATTAAAATGCGGTCCTAACTACTGAAATGAGCATTCTTTCATTGATTTATTGAATTTTCCAAGATTCTTAATATTGCGGGAAGACTTATTATAATAGGTTTCATTACTTTTACTAATAGACCGTCTGATGATAATGACAGATTTTGCTGTTTTTATATTGTATTGTGTATATTATGTACATGTTCTTATACAGTGTATTTATTATCATTATATTTGAGTCACTTTAGTAAATATTATTGTGAGATCTGAAGTAAAATAATTGATTCTCTCTTTTTACTTCATTTCAGAGTTCGAAACCCGAAGGGGAGAGTGGCATTGTAAAAATTTCTGAATTAGCTACGAAGCTATCGACTTCATCGGTAAGTTGAAACTTCAGATGAAATATGAGGAACTCAAAATTGGTAGTAAGTTTAAAATTAATGAAACCAAATGTGCAAAATATTTGGGAATAATGATTGACAACCATTTGAGGTGAGACCATCATATTTTTTTGTCATGAAAATAATGAGGTATCTGAAACACAAATTTAAGTTTCTAACACAATCTGTCATTGAAGAACCTTGAAATGCTGTAATTTTCCTTGGTACAATCTCAGTTGAGTTGGGGTACTATGGGATGGGGTGGTGTTGAAAGAGTCTTCTTTATAATTTGGAAGTGATTCAATTTATTTATTTTTTAATTATATACTATCAAAATTTTTTGTTTCCTTCTGATCTTCTATATACAAAATGTACAAAATTTAATATTGTACAATTGTTTATGAATAGAATTAAGTACCAAATTTTCAAAAATAAAAAGGATGTCAATTTTGGAGATCATCTTTATTAAACGAGGTATAAAAGAAATGTTACAATTAAAGCTAGATAGAATATAAAATTGGCTCAAGAAGTTTCATTCACATTATCCCAAAATTATTTGACGTACTACCAAATATTGTTAAAACGAATAAATCTAGGTTTTCTTACAAGAATAAAGTAACAAACTGATTGAATACCACAGCAAGACATATTTTTCATAATTTGATAAAATTAATTAATTGTTAAATTTATTTTGTTTCAATACACAAACCGCTGAAATAATAGCATGAAAATATATTCAGAGATAAGATTGGAAATGAAACATTATTATATTGTAGTTTTAAAATAGTTTCTTACAAAAAGGTTATAGGCCAAGCTGCAGATAAAAATAAAAGGCTCTTTTCACACAAAATGAAAGACAAAAACGGCCTATAATACATTTTATAAGATAGTTCGTAAATGTATTCGCCTCAGAAAAACCGCATTGTGGAATTTTTTAAACAAGAAATAGTGAAAATTACAATTTTTTTGTTTTTTAATGCGAATATCTCAAAAAGAAATGGAGGAATCGTTTTACAGTCAATAGAAGTTTGGTAGAGAATTAAAAAACCTGCAAATTTTTTTTTATACTACCAGATCGGTGTATTTTTCACTGAGAAAATCCGAGAAAACCTCGAAAAAGAGACTATTTTTCAAAAATGTATAATTTTTAAAAATCTGAAGCTGGACAAACAATATTCCGGAAACTGATAGATAAATAACATGTGGTTTAACTATGCGCAAGATGGTTTCTGTCTGATGTATAATTTTTGCACAATCGCGTTATAAACAATTTAAGGGAAATCATCTTAATCGAATTCTGTAAACGGCATTTGGCTCTGCTTTTAAATGCAAATGCAAACTTCAAAAGAGGTAAATTTTCCATTGAAGATGATGACCGATCGGGAAGGCCAGGTTCTGTGTCAGTCCCCGCAAATATCGATGCAGTTCATGACATGATTTTAACAGACCGTCGAATTGGGCTAGAGCACCCTCTTATTCACCAGATTTGGCTCCGTCCGACTATCATCTCTTTCCTCAACTGAAAAAAAGTTTAAAGGGTCGTAAATTTTCTTCCAACGAGGAGGTAATAAAAGCTGTGGACGTCTGGTTTGCAGAGCAAGAAGAAAACATTTTTTTGAAAGGTCTAGAGACGTTGCAGGTTCGCTGTAATAAATGTATCCAATTAAGAGGGGAATATGTTGAGTAATAAAATATTTTGACATTGAAATTTTGTTTGGTTCTATAGTAGGCTAAGAATTTTTCAATATATCTTCGTACATTACTTAGTAAGGATTTTTTTCTCAGTTTATTCCTTAAAATGCCTTCCATAGTTATGTATATATTTATTTATGAATAAACTCACATTATCATTATTATGGACATATGAATTGAATTCATTTTCAGTTACTGTTCGACTCCACTGTATGCTGCGTAGTATTCCAGTTCACACCGGAACCGAACGGAGACGAATTCGTTTCGAGAGTTCCCGCCTACTACGATAAACTAAATTCTTGGCTAGGCCAAATACTCCAGTTGGATGCGCCGCAAGTTCCCATAGACATATGCGAGTTGGAAAATGTCGGAGTGGTCCTGAGGTTTTGTCCCTTCGAAAATGCCACGGCGCAAAAACCCACCTCGGAAGATATCCAAACGTTCGTGCAATGTCTCGAACAGCAGCTGGTCATCCTCAGGGCGACCATACAGCATAGAGATACTTTTATTCAGTTGGTCAAGTCGTCCGCGGTTTTGAAAATTGTTGATCTTCCGGATTGGGCAGGTGAGTAACAAGCAATTGAACGAAAAAGAGTTATTTGTAAATGGAAGCATTACAAGCAAGTGGTCACTGACTCCACAATTCCCAAAAAGTTCACAGAACTTAATAATGATACATTAACTTATTATTTATTTATGGGCACGTCCAATTGAAGTATAAATTACAATTTTAAATTATAATTAACATAAAATGGAATGTAAGACTGAAATGCAAATTACAATTAGGAATACGTTTAAAGGGGTTAATTTAAAGTTTAAAAGATTTAGAATTTAAAAACGACAAGAAACAATAAGCCAATAAAACGTATTAAAATGATACAAGGAGATGTTAAACATCTCGAGATCATTGTTACTATTGGCTAATCATAAAGTTCTTATAATGCAGCTGTTGAATGTGTGGTTTAAACGATAAAATGGTACGTAAAATGTTTGTTGCTGTCGAGTTGAGCGGTTTTGAACATGGAGATTGATTTTTTCTAGGAGTACAGCGCAACTGCATTTTCCGTTAATGATATTGAAAAGTAGTGTCAGGTCTCTCTGTTTCCGTCTAGTTTCCAAAGAGGACATATTCTGGAGCCTCAACGAACTCCGAATTTATATGCTATGTATCTGAAAAAGTTATGTTGGACATTTTCGATGTTCCACAATTTAATCGACGTAAAAAATTATGAATATTGTTGAAATATGATTCTATAATATGTTCTCACATACAATGTCGTACAAAGTCATATTACCACGACTTTGTATGTGAGAACATATAATAGAATCATATTTCAACAATATTTATAATTTTTTATCAAGTTTAGGCCATCTTCTTAAAGCACCAATGATTGGAGAATTTTTTTTAGTCAAGACCTCAATATTTTTGTCCCATTAACATTTTTCATCGATCCAAATACCAAGATACTTTATTTATTTAGTTCTTTTCAATATTTCCTTTTTGATATTGAGGTTGAGGGAAATAGTCTGTTTGGTTTTTTGCTAGAAAATTGTATACTTAGTTTTATCGATAAAAGGTTACAATTTAAGACATTTTAATTTTTTTTTCAAATATTCATTAATACTATTTTCTAGAAATGTAATTGGAGTATTGTTTTGATTTGCACAGATTCCAAATGAGCATTGAAAGTTTTAGTTAAAGTCACTGCAAATCTCTAAGTGAAGTTGAAATCTGGCTAGCTTCAAGTGCGAACAATTTTTCTGTTATTTTAAATTTTCTCAGTGACATCAATTTTTTACAGAAAATAAATTTAACATGTTTTTTACGAATTCCATTTAAATAAGTAGCCAAATTTATTTTTCACATACCTAGAGTTTGGAAAATGCATTCATTTTAATCTGTTACATTCCCGCGATCCCGCAATAAGAACAATTTATAAGCTATGTAATCAGTAAAAGTAACATGTATGTAAAATTCTTAGTCCATTGACCGAATTACTACATGTAATGTTAAGTTTTGGAAACCTTACAATGACTTTTTTCCTGCTGCTAAAGAGACGTTTGTTGTGTGGAAATTTTTAGTAAATGGTATTGAAACTTAATAAACATGGCCTAAATGCCATATGCGTTTTTGTTATACCACGTTTTATAGAGACTTGTATTCTCTTTGACGTTTTATGTCACGTCACACGGGAACGTGGTCGAACGGGATAAAAAGTATTATATGTCCGTCTCCTGGTTCTAAGCTATCTCCCCACCAGTTTTCATCCAAATCGGTTCAGCCGTTCTTGAGTTATAAACAGTGTAACTAACACGACTTTCTTTTATATATATAGAAGATGGGTCTCAAAACAGATCCTTGCGGAACGCCCTTATTTATTGGTAGTCTAATAGCCTCAGATTTGTTACATTTGGTACTGATGGTCCTATTCACAAAATAAGATTCCTAAAGATTCTTCACTGTGCCCCTGAATTCCATTGATCCAAGTTTTCAAAAAGTTTTTTCTTTCTTTCCAGGAATGGGCGGCGTGAGATATTGTCCAGATGGGTGGGAGCAGTTGTTGACGGATCAAGCCAAAGAAGAATTGAATCATTTGAATGTAGCACTGGTGGATTCTCTCAGGGCGACGGATTCCGCCTTTTCTCTGGGAGAGGACGCTGACGGTTTGGTGTGTGTGAGGTTCGGAATGTTGACTCCACAATCCGATGTCGAAGAGTTACTCAACTTAGTTTTAAGAGTTGGACAGTCCGTTGAAGAGAACTCCCGAGTGCTCGATTCGATGAGTGAAATTGTGAAGAAGGGTAAGACTTATAGCAAATTGAAGTATAGGATGTTCTTTGAACTCAAACTTCACGATGCGGTTACTGCCAAGGGATATCAAAATGCTTGTGTGCTGATCAATTGACTGACTTACAAAGGCATAAAGGTTTATCAAATTTCCAATATAAAAATGTATAATTAGAAATAGATAAAAAATATAAAACTATCACTTTGCCACAGGGGGGAAAGGAGGGAATTAGGCTGGGTTTTGGAGTGAGTTTTATACCTGCCCTGCTGAGGCTTTCAGCGGGCGGGGGAAACCCTGCTCATTCCTGCAATGCAGGCTTACGATATTGTGTAGGTTCTTCCTCTTCAGTAAGTGTTAAGTCTCATCTTAGTTTGGAGCTTCCCTGTCTCCTTCAAGTTATACGAGGGGTTTTCTTTGTTTATGAGTGAAACATCAGACTATTGGATTCGATTATCGGAGGGGGGGTAGAAAAATCAAGACTGACTTACAACAAGATTCGATAGTAGATGAAGCTATAACAAAAAAAAGGGAGGGGTGGGTTATAACAGGTCCCACATCCAGCCCTGTTCCAGAAATGAATAGGCCACTTGGAATTTAAAAAGAAGAAAAGGGGGAACTCATTACTATTATTTATGTTAGGTGGAGGAACTCTGTCTGATGAAAGTTGTATAAGACCTCCCAGTAGGAGTACCTGCCTTTCAGCCTCTCTCCCCCTCTGCCTAACCGGGTGCTGCGTGACACTAATTTTACAGTCTATTACAATATATTTAGCCACAATGGGCCATTGGCCGCAGTGGAGGGCCTCACGTTCAAAACCATATATTTCACATGTGCCTTAGCCAGGATAATGAGGCCACAATTTGGGAATCTAACTTATTCTAAAACCCGTAATTGACTACATAGAGTCTAACATTGCCGACCTGCTCACTGAGCAACTTGTTAACATCTTAACATGGCTGGAGTGTCCAACCTTATTGTCCATATCTGTTCTCATGGATAACCTTTGATTTCTGCAATGACCTCCGATTTCCGAAATTAAAATCACTGTCAATAATTGGCTTTTTGTGACACTGAAATCACAATTAACAATACTTACACACACACACAAAAGATTTGAGGTTGATGTTTCATGTCAATTAGATTGTTTATTTCTTGAAAATTGTCACTGAGTCAAATTCAAATCAAATATTCGCTCTGTTAAGAGGCCATGAGCACGATTATATTTGGGGCGGTTTTCTTGGTTGAATAACTCAAAAATGGTGTGTCGTATTGATTTTAAACAAGGACAGGCTTCTAGAGGATGTTCGATTCTATGTACCTAAGTCTGCGGCAGCACCTCACGAAGCTTTTCACAGATGATTAGGTAGCTGCAATGGTATTTATCTTCCATTGAAATTTGAAGCAATCTTTATCCAATCGAAATGAATTTGGTATAAGAAAAAAGGTAAATCGTTGATCAATGTATGTGCTGTAATGTTTTTGAAATTATTTGTTCATCTACCCAAAAAATTGCTTCAAAGTAACTGGGACATTTTTGAATTTTTTTTGTGAGAAAGTGGATTGAAATTTCCATTACAGCACGTACCTAGAATCGAACGTCCTCTAGAATCCTGTCCTTGTTTGAAATCGATACGACTAACCGTTTTTGAGTTATCAATTGACTATTTTACCCTAAAAAGCGCCCCAAACAAAAAAACTCAAATATAAAAAGTAGAAAATTTTTTGCAGGTATTCAAACGGCTACCATGGACCTCCAAAAAGAATGCGACGAGAGACTCTGGCAAGAAAATATTATTCGGCATGTGCCAATAGTAGGAACTTTCGTGAATTGGTGGTCGCCCAAAACAAAGGACGCAAGCGGAATCAGAGGCCGAAGTTTAAATCTTACGCAAGGAGTAGTGGAATCCACCGAAAATATCTACAAGTACCACATGCAAGTGCAAACAGATCAAATGACCGGATCGGGCGGAAAAACTCCTCCCACACCTCAGATTCAAACTCCTGTCGGTGGTAGTCATTCCAGGTCGAGTAGTCATACTTCAGCTTCAGGCCAACCGTCAAATAATATAAAAATGGACAATAAAATATCCAGTAACCACTCAAAGGTGGCCATTGAATCAGCTAATAACGATACGATAGCATGAATGTCTTAGTCAAGTTTCAAAATAAAATATTTAGGTTTAGCACAGTTGTTATTATAGTGTATATATTTTGTTGATAACTTTACTTACTAATATTGTGAAAAAACTGGATTTTCAGTATTTGTATTATTCGATATATAAATAAAATGAAGCTTTGTTTTATAATGATCTCCCAAGAGAACTCTTAGTTTTTTCAAGTTCCAACTACTCCATACTCTAGTCGAAGACAGCAGCAGCCCAAGCTCCAAGGTCCATTTTTTGTTTTTGCTGGTTTTATCGAGTTTAAATGGCTAGAGGAGGGGGGATGGGGTTTTTTAGCTAGTTAGAGTAGCGGGAACTGAGAAGCAAGGGATGAAAAACATCTCCGAACAGGAGTAAAATCTCCTACAAAATTACTAAAAACAGCTCCCAAGTTGGGTTAAAATCTCCCCCCCTAGGAAACTTCTGAAAAATACCTCCCAAGTTGGGCTAAGCTAAAATCTTTTCCCCTACATCTCCTTATAATCTCCTCCCAAAAAGCTCCTCTTTTAAAATACTAGCATCTTACCCCCAAAAGGACCCCGCACAAAAGCATAGGAAAATGGCTCACAGTGGGATTTGCCTGAAATTTACATATGTCATTGGTATTGAGTTACTGATCAAATGTTATCGAAAGCCCAATCCTCTAACACCAATAATTTAGCTCTCAGGACCGTATTTAGTATAGGTGTCAAATAAACAATGACACTTTTTTCTCAAGTTCATAATTTCCGTATTTTCTATTAGAATTTAATTAAATAAGAAATATTGCATTTCATGCATATTGTTTTGAATACATACTTAATATTTTTCTTCCTTCTGAATCGAGAATACATTCTAAGTCAACAAATCCAGGTTCATTCACTTTTTTATTGTTATTGAATCTTATGAAATTATTACTCCAAGATCAGATAGTAGTTATATTTATATTATAGAGATAGATAAGAGTAAATGACCAATTTCAACAATCAAAACGTAGTTCTTATTTTTTCCTGAGATAAGTCCTACATGAAGTTTATAGGTTAGTCGGGCCATCTTGGATATTGAGATGGCTACCACTTTTGTTATGTACACAAAGAAAGCTACATCCATCTATCAAACGAGCTATCAACCACTGGCATATATCAAGAAATAAAGTTATAACAAAATCAATTTGATTTAGTTTTTTGTGGATCGGCCAAAATCCTTTATTATACCGAAAGAAAAAAAAATAGAACTCCATAATAACTGAGTTTTCAATTTATAAGTTCTTAAAACAAATCCAATTGGAGTCGGTGAATTGAATGAAATTTCATGATTTTTAGTTGATAAACTACTCAAATAGTTATTATTCTTATTAAAGCTAAACTGATATTTCAAAACAGATCATTTACCAGAAAAGATCACATTATTACCAAACAACTAACTCTCTCAAGATTTAAAACTCAGTGAAATTTTGATCCAATAACTTGAACATAGTTTGATGGGGTTGTCGTCTTTCGGGATACGAGTTTAAATACATTTCCGATGTTCTAACACAGTTTCTATCGTATTTGTAATAAATTTGTATCATATCTCTTTTTTCTTCATTCGTGATAGCCGTTTTTCGCCAAAAATTCAATGACTTTTGTGCAATATAACAAAATGTAATTGATTGTAACAAATTGAGAGTCAAATTTAGAAAGCCTATTATGATAAGAATTCATTTTTTTCAATATCTCCAACTTTACGAAAAAGAATGATAACTTATGATACATCATTGAAAAGGTAAAACCTGGTTCTATTCAAAACAGAAAGAATCCAATGTAGCGCCCATGAGAAAAAATAAAGTTGATGATGGTGGCCGGAAGACGAAGACGAAACGTAGGATAGCATATCTGAAAACACCATTATGTAGCAAGGAAAAAGTGGCAATGTGGAAGTGTAATTTGTTTTCGAATCCTTCGGAAAATAAAGCCAGAAAAAAATAAAAATAATTTTCCGAAATTTCTGTTTTTTCCGGATATCTCCGGATATAATCGGAATTTCAGATCAAAGACATATTGTTAGTTAGGTAAATGCGCAACTTTGCCTCAATTTAACCATCTACGTATCTCTCATAGTTTCCGAGATCCCAATGGTGAGGATCGAATTTGAAACACCCTGTATGTAAGAGTATTTTTAGATAATTTTTGAAATGCGCAACTTCGCCCCAATTTATTAACCATCTTCGTATCTCTCCTAGTTTCCGAGATCCCAATGGTGAGGATCGAATTTGAAACACCTTGTATGTATGAGTATTTTTAGATAATTTTTGACGTTTCCAATAGTTACAATGAAATAATTGTCTGATGAGGAAATAAAGAGAATTTTATTCTATTACATTCTATGGGAGTTCGAGATCAAGCGATTGAGGAGAGCAAGTACGGCCCTGTCGGAATTATCACGGACGAAATGAAGAATGAAGTCACTCCTGAGCTTCCATTCATACCGATAGGCTAGTACGGCATCATCAATCGACCTCACGAGTCTGAAACGAGCATCAAGTTGTTTTAAAAGTCTTGTTGAGTGAAATAACTAATAGTAGCAAGTGCATCTCGAGGAAGAAAAATGGCAATCAGTCGACTATCTCTTATTAAATTTTTAGAGCTGGTGAGTTTTTGTTTTTATCATAAACAATCTCCTTGTGTATTTCAAGAAATAAGACTTTTATTTATAATCACGATTATACCTACTGTCCGTACGTGTTTTCAATAAGATAGCGTCAGTGAGTTTATGACTCACTGGCAGGTATAATCATAATGACGAATGCATCCAAAAATAACGCATGACGTTGTATTTATGTTTTGTTTAGAGGCGTTCCATGACATGATACACCTTAATTTAAGCATAAGGACTTATAATTATTGTAGCTCTTCGAATCAATTTGGTTGATTTGTAGTTTAAATTTTAGAGAAAAGTTGAAACTGAACATGAATTCTTTCTTGATTCTCCATGAATTAAAATTATTTATAGCATTTACCTTGGCATACTTATATAGAGTCCAAACATTGAGTTCATGTTTCCTAATTTTCTACGTGACTGAAAGAATGTTCATTAGCTTTTTGGTAGGTAGGTAGGGTTTACACATATTAGGTCGGTATTATCTTTCAAAAAAGACACCCCAGCCTAGAATGTAGGTATTGATTGAGTCGATATTTCATTCATCTTGAAAATCCCATGAGTTATTCTTACTACATGGCAAGATAATTGATAATGGCCTACATTAGTGCAAATATTGGGTTTATAAATGGCAAAAATGTTCTCCTATTATTATATTAAGTATTAGATCATACAGGGTGAGTCAGAATTAGACCGATAAACTCCTCATACAGATCCCTCACCTTATTTCGAGGTGGAAATTGTCTATAAATGTAAATATAGGTATGTCCTAATATACATCCCCTCTGAGATACAGGGTGTCGAAAAAATTAAGATTTTTTTTTAATAATCAAAACTATAATAATCACTAAAAACAACGTATTTTTTTGAGTACTTGTTCAAATTTCAAAGGGTAAATTTGACTAATTTCAAAACAAAAAGTTCATATATGAACATGTTTCCGCCAATGTTTACTTTCGGTCGTTTCGGAGATGCCAAATTTTGTGCAAAAATAACGGGTTTTTTGAGGAGAAAAAATCTAAATTTGGAATTCATTTTTATGTAGTACTCAGAGGGCGCTGCCTACGCTATCATTATTTATTTTAATTTGCCCAAACTTTTTTTACAGTAAACTTTTGGATTTTTTTATATTCAAATTTTATTCCTATACACATTTTTTTATCAAAAAGGTATACCTGTTTCTGAGAAATTTGCAAATTTCTTTATCAATGCAGGTTATGGGGTGCCAGATGAAGTTGCTCAGATCTCGCCAGAATGAAGAACTTTTTTTCCATCAAGATGCATCGAAAAAAAATCGATTCTTCAACATTTTGTATCTTGAGAATTGATTATTTCTCGATACATGTACGTAGAGAAAAAGTTGTCGATTTTAACGAGATATACCATATACTCAATTTGTGTAAAGTTCTGAGCAACTTCATCTGGTGCCCAAGTGACCCCATAACCTGCATCAATACAGAAATTTGCAAATTTCTCAAAAACAGTTGCCCCTACCGTTGTGGAGCAGGTATACCTTTTTTGCTTGGAAAAGTTTTAGGAATAAGATTTGAATCTAAAAAATAGTAAAAGTTCACTGTCAAAAAAGTTAAGGCATATTAAAAAAAAAACAATGAGAGTGTTCGCAGCGCCCTCTAAGTGTTTCATGAAAATTAATACCAAATTTTGAATTCTCACCTCAAAAAATCCCCGTTCACCAAATGTGCCAAAATATTATTTTTTGCAAAAGTTATTCAAAATAATTGAAAATAAAATTTCAACAGGGTGTTGACCTGTATCTCCAAAATAAAACATTTGCAGACACATGTGAACTTTTTATCTTAAAATTGGTCAAAGATGTACCCTTCGAAGTTTGAACAAGTACCTAATAAACACCCTGTATAATATAGGATAATTTGAAGTTGTAATTTTTAATTATCGAAAACCAATGGCGTAGTTACGGTGGTATGTGGCCATACTTTCCTTCCTATTTTCTTTAGACAAATTAATAGAAAAAAAAAGTGTTTGACATCAGTTAGGCTCATCGATATTCGATATTCAACTTAGAAGTCATAACATTCCATGTGTCTAAAAAAGTGAAGGTTTTCAAGATATCTAATAATGTTCCGAGTAGAGACCTAATTTTCTGTATGCAGTAATCGCATGATGCTAATTTCTTATAACATATCGGAATATTTGTCATACTCCTGAATGGGTGTGAGTCAGAATGAGACCGACAAACTTCGTTTTTTCATTCGTCATATTATTTCATCGAATTGACGCAGATTCACTGATATGTTCGTTGTATTTTATGACTGAGTCCAAACAATTCTTGGAAGGTTCTGGTATACCACAGGGGTCATACCTTGGCCCTAAAATTTTCTTGATCTTTATTAATGATCTTTTCTCGATGGTAACATTAGAATCCTCATTATATGCAGGTAATTAGATGATTGAAAACGTAATATAATCCTGCAAAATGATATTGATCATATCCATACTTGGTCGATAAAAATAAATTCCTTTTCAATATCAATAAATGTAACATAATGACATTTTCAAAAAACTTCCTCATCACTTGTTTTACAGAATGCATGCATGCATGCATCATTTTCGGGACCCTCAAAATAAAAATTTACTTAATTCAAATTTTAGAAACAGTACAAAATAATTTTATGAAATTTCTTCATTATAAAAAAAAATATGGTACTAGTCTTCTGTCCTTTAAGGCTTGAATTTGAACAATTGCCCCTCAAACATAGAAGAGTTGATTTTATATTCAAAATAGTCAATTTTTACATAGATTCTGAATATTTACTGAGTTACATTTCCAAAAATACTTATAATTTTCAGAAATTCTCAATTTGGCCACTAAATGATATGTGTTCGTTAAGGACTCTTGATTTGTTGAATTTTATGAGCTATTTTTGATTGAAATATCTTACGAAATATTATCCAATCAACATGCTTTTGATGATGAAAAACAGTTATTGTGTATTGATTCCACTTAAATGATAGGTAGACACGGTTTGTTAGGTCAATAATACAATAAATAGAAACAAAAGAGGCAATAAAAAAATGTTCAAATGTACCATCATTTTGTTAATTGCATAATTGCCATCACCGTAGTCCGTACCATCGACTGTCGCAGGCTTTGGAAGATTCTTGGTGTATCCTGTTTTATCATACATGCTGCTAAATCCTTGCTGTTAAATCGTCCACAGATTCTACAGATTTACACCAGGGATTTAAGGTGTCCCCACAAAAAAAGTCTAGTGAAGTCAAATCCGGAGAACGTGCAGGCCAATGTATGGAACCACACGTCTACCTATTCACCGATTAAGTATGGAATGTTTATTCAAGAAATCGACAAACGATTCTTTGGAAATGAGCCGGTGCGTCGTCATATTGATACCACATTCTTTGAGGAACCAATAGTGGTACTTCTTCAAGTATAGCACAGGTCAAAGATGCTCAAAAATCACTTTCTGTAGTTCTGCGCGTTCAAACTGGAAAGAAGAAGATACGGTCCCACGATACGATTTTCGACAGTTGCTGCCCAAATATTGACTGAAAACTTTATTGGTAGCCTTTTCTGAACATTTCATTGGGATTTTCTTCATCCCATAAATGGCTGTTCCTACTGTTGAAATACATCTCTTGTGAAACATGCCACATTCGTGAATAGTGAATAAGTATCTAGGAAATTCGTTTGCTTCTTCAAACATCCTCAAAAAAACATTCACAAAAAAATCTACGGGGGCCATAATCACCATCAGTTAGAGTTATAACCTTCTGTGGGCGAAATGGATGCAATTGTTGTTCACGTGCTACCCAATTGAAATACTTGTAAATTATATTAAATAGCCCGAGTGTTGGTAGAAGGATCTGCTGCTAATCGTTCAAGAATTAGTTCTTCCGTAACATTATCTCTTCTTGTTCTATTCGCACAACAACGGTGTTTACATCGTTGTTGCACAGCTATAAAATCGTGAAAAATGTGGATGATGTCAGTTTGGAAATCTATTTTGATATAATTCAGTAGCGTCTCTGGCATTTTTTCCGAACTGGTTTGGGTTACTACCAATTATGTCTAATGTAAGGTATCGATAAATTCGTTCGTTTCTACCGAGAAAAATGAAAAAGACTACTCCTTTTTTATTCCTTTGTGTCTTATGTGTTGACCAGTGGCGTACTGAACAGCTTACCGCAAACTTTGCAATTAGTTTTCATCACGAATCGAAAGAAAAAATTACAGTAAAGTTTGGTCACATACCAGCGTATCTACTCATTCATGAGAATTGGGACTAACTCTTGGAAAAAAAGTATTATTCAGTTCATTTAGTAAGTAAACGCGCGTGGTCCAGAAAAAAATAATGAGCCTCAATTTTTTTGTCACACCCAACACATTCCTATTCCAAATAGGTTGCATTTCAAGACACCTTGAAAGGAACTGTTCACTTTGAAATAATGTGCGGAATAAATAAAAATAGTTTGACTGTTTAATTCACTCGCCATGTTTTCAATTCTTCCATTATGGCAAACAGGTAATGATGCTTTTACTCAATGCTTTCTCAGGGCATACTTTTAGTTTTTCGTAAATATCTCAGAAATCTACATTGAGGCACATGGAATGTTATGACTTTGATGTTGAGTATCGATAAACTATACCGATGTCAAACACTCCTTTGTCTATTCACTTGTCTTAAGAAAATATAAAGAAAAATATAGCTGCAAACCACTATAACTACGCCACTGGTACCAGTGTACTCATACATAATTAGAAAATATACAAAAAAATATTTAAACATTTTTCCCTTAAAATCGATAGTCCGGAAAATATTTTTTAAAATGGAAAATCGAGATAATGACCGTTCTGATAGAATGAATGTAAATCTTAAAATTGCTCGTACACGTTTTTCTCCAACTCGATTTAAAAAAATCACCAAAAACTAGAAAACGAAACGGGATATCGAAAAATTTTAGATAAACTGTTTTATAGTCCTTGAGCAGGTGTACAAAAAGTTCGAATGCAGTTTCTTCACTAAACCTGATAAAATTATCCGCTAATGGTAAAAAAATTGCCAAATCTACCTCACCCTCTCCCCATTTTTTTTTTCAAAAACACGAACGACACGAAAACCGTGATATGTTAAAAAAAAAAAAACAAATATTGTTATTTCCGTCAACCGATTGCATCTCTACGCGCAACCCTCGGAAGTCTTTCTGTGAGCTAGGGAAGACGCAGCCTTTACCTTTTAACGTGTGATGCCATTGTATAATCTGTAACACCCTATAGGTAGGAAAATGTTATCATTTTGTAATTGCTGTTGCTTAGCAACGAGATAACAACGCTAATAAACAAGCATTCATCAAGCCAAAATGTTGGGACTGTTGTCCGCGTTTGCTGGTTCTGATGGTTGTTGTCGGTTGTAGAATAAGTTTGTGGACTGTAAAGGTTTTTTATTGTGGTTTTTGATACAAAATCTAAGCAAAGATTCTTGGCTTGATGAATGCTTGTTTATTAGCGTTGTTATCTCGTTGCTAAGCAACCGCAATTACAACGCTAATAAACAAGCATTCATCAAGCCAAGAATCTTTGCTTAGATTTTGTATCAAAAACCACAATAAAAAACCTTTACAGTCCACAAACTTATTCTACAACCGACAACAACCATCAGAACCAGCAAACGCGGACAACAGTCCCAACAGCCATGCATATAAATAGTTTTATTAACAGATCTACAAAAAGTTTCCATGAAATTTTTTCATATCTTGGATAGATATCGAAGAAATGTATCCTCAACATTTCTACAAAAAGTTCCTGAATCTGAAAAAAAACGTACTTACTTTCGTGAGAAACTTTTTTTTTTCGAGCTTTGTTTTTTGTCTCCAAGGTTATTGAGCCTTGAAAATAGGTGTTTTAGGGAGTATTACAACACCGGTTGAATGCGTATTTTATTAGAAACCCCCATGTTAAAAACCCAATCCTTCTCGTTCAACGTTCTCGAAATAAATTTTTTGGTCCTTCGGGCCGAATTTTGTTCCTACGAACAGGAATGTCTAAAAAATGAAACCCATCCGTGAAAACTCTATTCCTCTAGTTCTCACCGTTCTCAAGATATAATTTTTTAAAACTTTTTTTGGTATACTCCAATATGAGAAAGAAAATACATTTTCTGAACTTGTAATCACGATAACCAATACTTTATTTTTTGCAGGCTTTGGCAGTAAGTTGCTTTGGTCTCCACTACAAAAGCCACTCACTTGATAGGGATACCGACTTGATCTCAGCGGCGGCCTTCGGAGGATATATAATCATTTTGATTGGAGGATTTGCAGGTAAGTGCTATGAGATGAGGTATATGGGACATGAAAGAACTTATAAAATAAAGGCTAACAGGGGGTTTACTTCAAATTGTATGATTGTCAAATTAACAAAAGCGATGAAAGTTTTAATGAATCCAAAGGTTAACTGATTTTTTCTTTTCCATAATATAATCGTTCATACGTTGTATTCTCTTTTAAATGGAAATCTTATAAAACTACAACAACATCGTACAATGTTGTTTCAAAAGTCACCCTCAATAGGTTCGAAAATTACAATACTGTCAAATTCAATTTTTTGCCTGAAAACATAAACTTTTTTCAGCAAAAGTAGCAAAAAAGGAAGGTTATCTGTACAATTTCTGCGATGAGAATTAAAAATTCAGCATTTAATGAACACAACTGTACTACCATCTACGTTTTACTATTAGACTACTTTTTTATGTAAATTGTTTGGAGCTATTGGCTAATATTCTAACCTTGTTCTGGTTAAAAAATGCATCTCAGTATATGCGTTCTAATAATTACTTCTGTCAGTTTCGAACGCTATTTTTCGGAAAATGCTCATCAAAAAGTAATAAGTCAGACTATCATTGGAAACAGAATTGAACGCCAATCAAAACTATGTGCCACTTCTAAAAAAATTCTAAGGGTAACATCTACCCCTCCTGGGGGTTGAACCACGAGGGCTACAAATAGTCCTTGAAAGTGTACCCCTTTCAAATAAATTTGACCTGTTTTTTGATTCCTCATATTGTTTACTGGAGGGAAGATATTAAGGGTGGGAAGTTTTCAAATTGACACCCTGTATGTTGTTTCATGATTATTTATTACTATTGAAAAGCCATTTTGGTACTCAATAGAAACAGCATTCAGTATATGTCTAAAAAAATATACCATTTAGGTCTGAATCAACACAGGTTTACTGCAAGAACTTTTTTTTTCAGGTCATTTGATGAGTACTCCCTTCAACAAGCGAATCGATATTTTCTTCTCTCTGGTTGGTTGTGCGGTATTTGTCGCTGCCGGGGCGATGAACATCAAAGTATACGATGGTTCTTCAAATTCAGAATGGAGAAATTTGGGCCTTGCTAAAGCGTCCTTGGCTATAATCAACGGAGCTCTATTCCTTCTTGATTCTCTACTGTCATGGAGAGGAGATTTCTGAATCATACTTTAATTTCAAACTATTTCAGGGAAATTTCGGTCCATGAACACTTTGTTGAGGAATTTTTCATTATTCTATAGATAAGTTGAGCATCTTGAAATTTATTTATATTCAACGATTTTACGATAGGCTTTGTGTGTATTCTATCTAATCCTCCAGAACTAACTTTTTTATATATATATATATATATATTTTATGTATTTATTGTTGTACTATATCGCTATTCCATAAACTAGAAATCAAAGATATTAATTGAATTTTACGAACAGTGATTGCTGATTTTCCGTAAAGGTTAAGACACAATTGAATTTTTGTGTTTTCAGCGTTAAGTTTTATAATTAAAGATTTCCTTTGAACTCGAAACATCCATTGTCATTCTGGTCACGCCCCACAAGCAATCTGTTTGGTAAAATTCAAGATTCATCATTCCATTCTATTTTGCGTCCTGTTTCATTTCTAAAACTCATATCGCAAATCTCAAAATGTATTACACAAATCTTCAATTATGTCTTTAGTTGGGTTAGACATGTGCCTTCTACCACACTCTGTATGCATTATCCAATGATTCTGAAGTTCTTTGTAGTGGACAGACACCACACAGCATTCTTCATACATCCATAGGTCGGCAACTGGCTTGAGTACAAATCACACTTAGGAAATAAGACATTATTTTTTATAATTATCCAGTGTTATATAACAGTTTATATTTTTTACTCGTTATACTCTTTTCAATAAAAAAATTTCGAATCGAATTTCTACCAGTGTTTCAGTTTAACCATTTTTTAACGTAGGATACATACAGTACGTTAGTTGAAAACAATACTTGTAGATAGTAAAACTACAAAATAACTTTGTTGAAAAAGCTGTCTGTAAAATATCTGAAGCCTAAGATGTACAATGAAACTAAAATACGATAGAACGCCAAATCGAACCCGAGATGCACCTACCTGGACTTCCTGGTCCTCTTGCGTAGATTTACTCTCTAGGGGCAGACATCGATTTTCTAGAGGAGTTGGAAATGGACTGTAGTTTTTTTCTTTCTGGATTTGGATTGACACAATGATTTTTCATTATACCAATCTGAAAACACTATATTTACATGCTTATTTAGCATATTGAAAAAGGGTTTTTTTCGTGCGCTGGTGTCATTATAGCTGCCTATTTACATGTCAAAATTAAATAATATGTTGTTAACAGTTCTCTAGAAATCGCAAATTGTTTGAATATTTCCATACCAACAGGGTAAATAACGCTTGTTTTGTGGCTAGGGAATATGCAAGTGATTTAAATTTACTTGATTTTTTACATCATATACTTTATTGTCTTGAAATTACACCTAAACCATTAGTTTATCATTTAGTTTGTATTTAACTCCATAAAACTTTAATCGCGCGCGGAATTCAAATTTGCGAAACGCATCACCATTGGTCGAAACGAAGAATGTTGTCACATGGAACGTTATGAAATTTATCTGTTTTGATATTCATACTGTCATAGTCGTCTTTCATAGAAAATTTGTTTTCCTTTATATATTTGTAGTGTTTTCCATTACATACTGCGATTTTGGTGTAGTGGCAATTGTAAATTATCAAGAGCAATGACTGAAAGCGGTTTTGTCAAAGCACAATCCCACAATACCTGAACTGATAAGTAGTAATAGTTTATCAAATGATAGTTTTCCCTTTGTAATTTAGGTGAGGCAGGTATGTACAAAACATTTATGCATACAAAACTTACTTCTGATCAATTCACTTCATGTTAAATATCGAAATACAATGTAGGTACTCACATTGAAATGATCTTCACAACAATGTAAATGTGATACTGGAGATACTTCGCCTCTTCTCATAACCTTACACCATTGTTTACGTATTTTCGCATCTCTTGGAACAGAAAAAATACTTTACTTGGTTTACATATAATTGTGTTTTGGCATTCCGGTACTAGACAATACCTATAAAATGTTTTTTTTAGCATTTTTCATTATCGTAATAGCGATTAACACTGCAAATTCCTAACCTAACTAATAACTGTCAATAGTGTCAATGGCCATAACTATAGAAAGGTTTGTTCATTGAAGACTGCTCTGGTTGATCGACATCACTTTCACATATGTTCATCTCTCTCTAACACTTGTACTGCATTTGTCTTACTCTTTTATAAAATATCAACTTCAAACAAGTAGAGCAATCAGAGTATGTCTTTACGAACGACACTGAAGAAGTACAACACTGATAGCGCCATGTGACGTCATCCACAGCGCGCGAAAATGGAGGCGTTCAAATGGGTCAAATTCAATAATTAATTCCAAGACTTTCAACCGTATTTATATTTTTTACTATGTTGTAACGAAGTAAAAAAATTATGCATATTCCCTATTTCTGGATATTTTTGTACCATAAATATTTCAATTAATAATACATGTTTTTGTTCCTTAACCATTAAAAATAAATGTTCTTAAAAATCTGTGGGTTTCAGGTGGATATAATGAAAAATATCGTTAATTACTCGTCCATAAATGCTTTTTCCGTTCTTGCACGACTTCCCGTGTTCTGTGTTTTCAAATGTAATTTTTTCAAAAAAATTGCATTTGAATTTTTTAAAATTATTATTTCACCTCATGGATGAATGCGATTTAGCCAAGGCTGTTCTGGGAATTCACAAAATGTTTTGCGACCTGGGACCCAATTTTTGAAATCGTCGGAATTGATTCTGTCATTAAACATTTCTCTAGATTGAATTCTCACGTGAAACAATGAATCGAGAGAACCGCTATTTTGAACACCGTAGGAAGTTATTTCATAGGATCCAGTTTTGGGACGTAGGTCATAGATCATGCGAACATAGGAGAATTTTGTTTGACCAAATAAAAGATAGGATTTTTGGGGACACGCATTTGAATTTGACTCTTGCAGATTCTATTTTGCTAGGTTTTGTTATTACTTCCTAGAAATTGACGTCAAAAGAAGTTTCATAAGCAGAACTAACTAAGAATTGGTAAATTTACGAATACTTTTCTCATTAATATCCCAAAACAAAGGTGGGGTAGTGATTCCATTATATTGAATGCAATTATGTAGGTTGAATTGTACATTAGAGATAAAGTGAACTAAAATTTTCCTATCCTAGAGTTGTAAGATCTGCAAAAAAAACAAAAAAAATATAACGATCATTTCATCTGTACTTCCTTTGACACTTATTTGGACAGCTGCTTTATAAAAACGTCGTCTCAATTCATGATCATCATTTACTGGGTGTGCATCTAGCGGCTTTAAATCTGGAGACTGGGGAGGCCACAAATTGGGATTAAGACGGCCGATCCATCTCTGTGGATAAGTTTGATCCAAATAATTTCTCACTGGTCGTGCGTAATGAGCTAGACAGTTGTCATTTTGGAGCCACATTGCCCTGGGTTTGACCAAAGATACATCTTTCAAAAGAGTAGGCAGCTCGTTTTCTGAAAATTCGAGATAAAAGGGCCAATTATTGTACCGTTCCAGATGCTGGTTCATAAATAAATAAAGAGAACGTTTTTAAAAAGATGACACGCTTGCATTCGGTTTGGTAGCAGGCAGTTTGTACACATTCTCTAATTTTTCTTTGTCTTCTGTTTAGTTATCAATGAGTACCTTTCACCTCAATTTACCGAGTTATTTAATTCGAATTCCTAATTATTGCAGTAAACTAGGAATATATTTTTTTCCCAAGTGGAAGATAGTGAATGTTGTATCATTTCAAAAACTACACCGAATGAGCAATTTTTTGAAATAACTTGCCAGGTTCGAGTGGTGATTTTGTTTACAGTATGAAGAGTCTAAGTAAGACAAAAAAATAATTTAACTCGTGAATCGGGCAAATATGTTTTTTTCACCAATACTTTTATTTTGGATTTTAATCAATAGAAGGGTTATCAACGGTTGCATAACAAAAATTAGAATCTCAAACTATGAATTTTTGTACTCGCGGCACTCGAAAAACTGTTCAAAGATTTCGATTTTCGCGAGATTCATAAAAGTGCCTATATCTCCAAAACTCTCAATATTTTACTAAAGTCATAATTGTGATATTCTGGTCAGTCATGAGCTGGACTTTCAGCCCTCCAAGGGATGACGTTGAGTTTTCGGACACCCTGTATCATTTTTACATGATACCTTTTTTTGTGGCACCATGGTTAACTCAGTATGGATCAGAATGGTGAGTAGGAATGTTACCAAGACAATAAAAAAAATGAGATTCAGTTTTGGGGCTCAGTTAGATAAAAAAGGAGTCAGTAAAAACCTCAATATATCTCTTTCAGGACCCAATATGATTTCTAAAATTTTCGTGGCGATTGTTACAAAATAAATAATGTACTACCGAAGAAACGAGTTCCAAACCTTTGCAATTAGTTGAAAAATCAGGTTCTGAGAAAAAGATGTGAAGCAAGGCTCTATCTAGTCTTACAAGAAAGTAGTGGGAAGAATAAGCTCAATGGGTCAAAAAATTGATGTTTCTAACGAAATGATATGTTTATTGAGCGCTTCATTCACAAATTGGGACTTGGTTATCTATTTATCCCACCGCTAATACCCAGTAGATCGATCAGTAGCGAATCGATCTTTAAAGAGTACAGTGAGAATTAAAGTATAATAACTTGAAACCAAATCATTCAAGATATAGTTCTTATTATTTTCCTTGACAACAGTATCTACAGCATCGCCTAAACGAAAGAAAGCAGCAACAACACAGAAATATGAGCACTGAAATAGATGTTAGTCCAATATATATCCAGTTTATGTCTAAACGTTTTTCTTCAACAAGGCACAACTCTGCTGCTTCATCATTGAACGATGTACCTGTAACAGTAAAAAATATGTATCAGTCAGCATCACTGGTAATGAGAATAATTATCAGTTGAAATTCATATGCCAGCATCAGTATTGTCTCATTACAAGCCTTCAGAAACTTCTCTGTTCAGCACAACATTTCTTCAAAATTATCTCTATCTCTATTTGGAAATCAACTTTTAGAATTGAAAACATCACAGCGATTTGTTACCGAAATATTTTATAAAATATTTTGATAGTATGAACATTTTAGATATTCAGATAACATGTATATAAAAATTGAAAATGAACTGCTCATAGCGAGGTAGGATATCCAAGATCACCACTCTTGTAACAAGGAGAAAATTGAACTACCATTCTTCAAACTATCAATTGGACAGAAAACCACAGTAATATCGGAATCAAATGCCACAATGAAATATATGCCATGAAAGACTATACAGTTGCTTTAAACACCATCTAACTGAAACATAATCTGAAAGCTTTCTTGAAACAGAAAAACTATTCAGTGCAGGAATTCATAGATGATAACCTCATTGGATAACTCTCAACGCAACATATTGTGGAATATTATTGTTTAACAAAATTTTTATAAGTATTTGTGATAATATTTTCACATGTCTCCTAGATGTTAAGCTTTGCATTAGCTGAATATTGATTCTCGAAATCATCCATTAATAACAAATCGTTCGTTAATTGGGGTTATAAATGGTCGATTTAATTTGCATTGAAGGACATGAAACAGACATGTTAATACAAGGAGAAAAAGGTCTATTAATCACCTCACAAAATTCAAAAATGAATTTAAAAAAATTCTCATTTCTACTGAAAATGAAGTCATCTGCTCAATACTGATTTAAGTATTATATTTATATTTAATTGTTACCTACCAACTATACCTAATATTGTTATCATTATTTTTCATAAGTATATTTATATTTTTTGTGTCCCTGCTTAAGTTTCTTGGGATTGAATAAAGAAATAAATAAAACTCCACGGATATTTTCACTCACCTTGGTAACCGGCAACATCCGGACAATTGACAACTCCATTGCAGACCAATCTAGCGGGAATACAGAGTATCTGTTCTCCGGGACAGGCAAATTCACAATCTTCACCAAATTGTTCTTCTGGATTTCCACCTTCCGTAAGCCTAGATGACTTGAGCGATCCATCTATATTTCTCGGCAGATGGAACATTTCCGTCCACGCTATTTTGAATGCTGCTCTAGTCGGAGAAATGCTTCCAATGAACTGTATCGTTATACTTGGATCGTTTCCGTCTGGACTCAGTTCTGACGATGAAAGTATCGGGAGCTCTTTGGAAAGCGACACGTTCTCGCCACAAAGAGACAGGTAAGGGTCAATTCTGCCTTTCAGAAATATGTCCATCCTGCCGTCATCACACGATTTGGAAGAAAATTTTATTCTGTCGAAGTGCAGCCAGAAATCCCTGTCTCTGTTAACTTTGATTTCCCATATGCACCTAATGGGAGAAAACACCTTTGTTCAACTATGGAGAAAAATATCACTTTTCCTCCCGCATGCGAAGGGAAGAAAAGATACTTTACTGCAGTGTAAAACATGATTTTTTCCAACAACTCCAGTATAAACCCACCAATTAATAACAAAGAATATAGCATTTCAAATATATTGAGTGATCTTATATTCTTCAATGAATACAATAAATAAGCCCATTTTTGAAACACCCACTAACAAATTTAAGATAGCTATTAGATTAAAATAGAAAAAAAAATCTAACTCAGTTTCTAGTCGTTTCAAGAGGTTTGATTCGTACTTATCCGTATTTTCTGTGAGTGATACTTCTGAATAACATTCTCTCTCATCTCATTTATAGATAAGAATCTCCAACGGAAAGTGGACATTTCAGAAATAATCAACTATCTCAAGTATTTCAGATTTTTTCTCTCGAATTATATAGGGTATTTCACAATATCTATCAGATGTAGTTCAATGTCCAGCGTGGCTTTAGCCGAGGAAGTTGTCGTTTTCTGTTAGATATTACAAAAAAGTAACTTCATTTTATCGTAGGTTTTTCCATTTCCAGAGGAGTCATGTATTGGTTCAATTTTCAATTGAGAATGTTTTCCCTTTAAAACATGAAACATTTTGACTGTAATTTTGAGTCTATATCCATTTGATACAGTTTGTTTAAAATGATAATGTAGAATCAAAACACACTCCAAGAAACTTAACGACATCTATGGTTTCAATAGATTTATTTTTTTGTATAATAGATGACTTGTTTATTTTGTGGAAATGTGTGTTTCTTTCGTTTCATCAAAATTATTATTTATGCTGACATTGAATCGCGAAAAACATTTATTCTGATGAGTGTGAAAGGTTGTGTAGTTATTTTAAGTAGTATTTAGCAACAAGGATCTATCAGAACACCAGGCAGATGATTTATTTACTAAACTAGTAACTTTTGTTTGCAGTAATTTTGCATCCTTATCTTCTATGAGTAATGTGGAGTCGTCTGCATATAATGTGGTTAAACTATCAGCATTGTTTATATAGAAGTAAGATAGTTAGTTATCAATGCCTGTGTAATTGGTGTTGGATGCAAACGCGAGTGTCATCTAGCGTGATTAGTTACAAACATGAATATTTGACGTCATTTGAATTCAGGTTCCTTCGAAAAACCCTGATTTTAATGCTGTCCCATTGTTTCAATCAAGTTACGACATGACGTGGAGGCCAGATCACTGAAGTTACGACATGACTTGGATGCGAGCTCACTATCGCCATCAACATATCGCATCCATTTTGATCCAATTATAATCCCATAAGGTTGACTAACTATCTTCTATATAAACAATGCTATCAGATAAAATCAGAGGTAAATCAATAAAATATAATAAAACAAGAATGGCTCCAGAATTGAACCTCGCGATACCCCTAGTAAGTTAATATCAGTTGTTGAGAAAACAACATTTCCAGATTCAGGAATTTTAACCATTTGTGGTCTATCTTTTAGGTAGGATTTAAACCAACCATGAACAATGCCTCTTATTCCATCACTATTTAATATGTTAAGACGTAGTGTATCAGATTGAACACAAAGGCACGGCTGAAATCATAGAAGATTTCTGTTGGACTCTCTGCTCGTTCAATGCCATCTAAAATCTCTTTGTAGAATGATATAATTGCAGTCATTGTAGAATGTTGTGCACGAAATTCATGTTGATTTTCATTGATTATAAGGTTTTTATTTGTAAAATTTGTTAACTGATGAAGCATATCATATTCTCTCATTTTAGATATTACAGAAGGTTCGAACTGCGTGCATGTTGGCACCAAACTCCACAAACAGCTTGAGTATTTACTGTAAAATTTCAAGTAAAATCAAATGGATTTCTGAAATTTTTGTCAAACTTATTATTTGTGTTTCAAGGCTCCTATTTTCTAAACGAGTGGATCGATTTTCAAAAACTAGCAGCAATGGCATAGGGAATTAAAACCCCCTTTAGATGAGGTATCACATTTCCATTCGAAAAAATTTGGGGGAAGACACCCTCACTTAGGGGGTTGAAGGTTTTGCTATGCTTTTTGCGTCAAAAGTTGTCCCCCACGAACGAACTTGATGTGTTTTTGGATTTTGCCGAAAAGTTCTTCCCCAGCCTGTATTGCCTTGCGGTACGATTTCAATGGATCACCCTATATATTTTTCTGTCATATTCTACGATAACTATTGATGAGCTGAAGCTTGTTGATTGATAAATGAATACCTTATAGATTTTGGAGGTTCCACAAAGCCAATAGCTTCATAATAAGGGTAATGAATCTCTCCCTCTGTCGTTGGTGGAATTATGGGAGGGCCGCATAAAGGTCCGTGCACGAACTCATACGTTGCTTCAAATAAAGACGCCGTGTGTTTGAAATAGCTGAGTGCACTGTGAGCACTATCTATAATAAGCTGAAGATTGAGCTGTTCACCTTTCGATATGACTTGCGAAGAAAATGATTGTCGATTGCATATGCAAGTAACTTCTCCGTTTTGCACCGCTTTGCTCAAAGAAATGGGCGAATGAGTCGAATTAACGCCTGCTGGTATGGGTTCCCATATAATTAGCTTATCAACGCGATCTTCTAAACAGTTCGTGCATGGACCTGGACTGTATGGATGTTCCTGAAAAAGCGTTCATTCGGTTCATATAATTTGTTTCGGCAGTATTTACAAAAAACGACAAAAAGTACAAAAATCATTTGATGAGAATTTTCAAACGATATTCATAAGGTTTAAGAATATCAAATCACTCTCACTACCCATACAAAACAATAAACCTATACAAAATGCGGCATTTTAACCCCCGCTCCCCCCCTTATAAAGGACGTGGGAGAGCACATCAATTTAATGATTTCTAAGGGCATAGGGTTCAAGGCACACATTTTTTCTATTCTCTTTTCAACCACCTATACTTTTTAGATTTTTCTTAATACTTATTTTCACAATGCCAATCTCTTTGCCTTTTGAATTTTCAAGTTGATGTGCCCCTAGCACCAGCTTTCGAGTGATTCGAATGTGTCTTATCTCTAAAAGTAATATCGGTAATGCCATTCAAAATATTTTTTGTCCTATTGTTCCACATCAAACCGTTCAAATTTATCGATGTAAAGTTACTATTCAGATCTGCACTCATACGTACTTGACATTTCGAGCGCATATTGTAAAAAAATTAACGATATTCTTGAACCCCATGCCATTTTTTGTCCCATGTTTGGACGTCGAAACGTTCAAATATTAATAGGGGGGAGGAGGCTATAAAAAACGTTTACTGGACTAGTTGAATAAAACTAATGGAGTTCAGACACTCTCAAACTGAGAAGAGAAATATCCTTTGGGATGCAGTAAGAAAAGAAGGCCTGGTAGAAGAACAACTCTTTGATGAATTGTCAAGTATTCGAAAAACTTTTTATTCTCAAGACATCTGAAAATATTAATGGTGTTGATATAACATTAATAAAATTAGCTATTTTCTTCAAACTATCCTCACGTTAGGAAGTTTACTTATGTCACATTTTTTAATACATGAGATAAGTAAACTTCCTAACGTTAGTATAGTTTGAAGAAAATAGCCAATGTCTTCTCATTTGTCTTTTTATAAACAAAACATATCTCAAAAAATATGGAACATTGAACAAATTGAAACACTGTTAAGAAGGCATGTTTACTCGGAAGAGACAAATGCATCAAACTGTTTGAAAAGTAAACAGTAAAGATCTACCTTGATTAAAATTATAACAAATAATTGAAAATGCATATGACATCGCACGTGTTCGGTGTAAAGCACAAAGCAAGGGTCAGGAAAAGAATAGAAATTGCTTCTTGACAGTGTCAAACATCTTGTCAATGTCAATCTGTGAAAATATCGAGCTCGTTGTTTCGTAATTTGCTTTACAGAATTTTCCCTTCCTTCAACCTACGCTTCCAGAAACAACTGCTTTGTATTTTCGTCACTAACGAATCAACTTTCTTGACTCTTTTATCCAACTGATTTTGACTCTGTTGTAAATAATACGAATAAGAACAAAGTTTCGTTTAATGTTTTTATCACCTACTTTCGAGTCATATGTAGGTATACAATTTCGGCTACCATACATCTTCAAATAGTTGAAACTTAATAGGGTAAATCGTGAATGAGCACCCAACATTTTGACGCGCCCTGTATAAACCATAATCTTATGTGATCCAATATAAACTAGTGATTCGTTTGGAAGCATGAGATCATAAGTACTAGGATGACATATTGAGTAAAACCTGTATACAGGAGTGGAATGATCGCTTGGAATAATCAAAAGGTGGTGCTGAAAATGAAACTATTTTCTACTGAACATACCTTAAAATATACATTGGTAATAGTTAAAATAATCCTCGCAAAGAGTCTTCTGTCTGTTACGAATTTATAGAGACAAGTTACGTCTTCGCCATTCTGTGATTGCTTGTAAATGAGAGTATTTAGTGGTGATCTCAACCAACCTTTGGTTTTCTTCCAAGAAGAAAAAACTTCATCACATGGTTTTCCTGGAACTGGTTCGCCAAGTTTACTGTTATTGAAAAAATCGTAATGGGCCCAGTAGTACAACGAAGACCTACAATTGAAGTCATTGATGTCAATTAAAATATTTCTTCTATTATTGCATTCAAAGAAATATCATTAGATGCATTCAGTTATAGTTATTCAAGTTATTAAATCTAACTTATCCGCACCGGTGGATCGGAAGAGGTGCTGAAATTTTGTGGCCTCCTCGTTTACCTGACCTAAATCCTCTAGATTTTCATTATTGGGGTTGCCTAAAGGACAGAGTGTATTCAAAACCCATTAACGATGAAGCCGAATTGAGGGAACGCATTCGAGTTGCTGCAGCGGAAATATCAGACATACATTTGAGGGCAGTGAAAAGATCTTTTCTCAGTCGATGTAGGACCGGTATACGTGAAGGAGGTCACCATTTTGAACATGTCGTATAATGATTGTAAATGCTCTTCATGCCATTAAAAATATAAGTACCCTGAATAACAACCGCCAAATTATACTGTCAGAAACATACCCTCTGAATAAAAATTGTAAGAACAATCAGTTGTGTTATACCATTTTGGAACCACCATAAAATAGGCAGTTTAATGATGAAATGTGCAGCAGTAGCCCAGTACATTTTCGTTTCACTACGATGGGCTCATCAACTTTATGAACAAAAAAATCTACTAGCTTAACTTCAAAAATCATTTCTGACAGCCTCCCTGTGAAATGTTCGGAGTATGTTTTTAATGCAGACGTTGAAATAATCTTTCATTAATATTTTACTGAAAAAAATATTTAGATCGGTGTAAAATTGTACCACCTTCACAGACAGAACTGCTAAATGAGAGGCAACAACAGTTCATTGTTTTTATAAAAAACAAATATCTCGAAAACGGCAAGTGGGTATTTTTTCATAGCAGGTAGCCTTTGATCTACATCCTTCTTAAGTATGACGTGGTCTTTACGGGACACTCTGTATAATCATAATAATATGTCTTCATTCATGCATTTATAATCTATACAAAGTGTACCAGAATTACTGCAGAAAAAATTGGACTAGATCCGAAAAATTACTAATCACTCCCATTGGACTAGCACTGTTTCTACTCTTCTATGTGACTGTTACCGATATTCCCGTTTATTTAGGTACCAAAAGATGCAGCTTTTTGAAATGGAAAATATGTAGCGAAATTAATTTGGCAAAAAATGAACTTTCATCGTTTTTCCCGGTGCTCTTCACATTATTTAATAGACCGAGCAAATATGCGAAAGCAGGATCAAGTTGAGAAGCAACATCCTCAATAATGAGGAGCAATTGATTATATCTACTCACCCACTGTAACTTCCAGTCCTACTTTCAAATCTCACGAACAAGGCGTTTCCTGTAGAAACAAAATCGTGTTTCTCCATTGCTCTTGAGAATGTATCACAGAAAGTTTTGATGATTTTTGAGTCATCCGGCCAAGCGGCGTCATATATAGTTAGTGATTCGCCACAATCTCCTTCTACGGGTTCAATTGGAGATTCTATCTTATTTATTCGAAAGCTGAAAAAAAAAATGAAATTTGTTGCAGCCTCAGAGTATATTAATTTTTTTCAGGAGATTATTCGAAATATGATCCGTGGGCAATAGAATATTTCAATTTTCTGCCCAGTTTCAGATCGTATTTGTGCTTAGATAGAAAAAAAAAACTTAGTTTGGACACAGTGCAACTATATTTTCCATAAAATTGAGATCAATGTCCTTTTGTTTTCCAGTTGAGTGAAGTGTGCACTGAAATTATTGGCCATATTAAAACATGTTGATTTTATTGAAAATATGAACAGGATGTTCATAAAGTCAATTGTGGAAAAATGGTAATATTTATCGATTTATTGTTTTTTTCTCAATATTTGCCAGGTAGTTCTTGGTTTGTTGAGTGAACTGCAAATCTTATGTTCAATGCATCTTTGGTTATTCTGCTTCAGTTTCTCCCTGTATGTTTTGGTAATTTGGCGACATTCCCAGTATAGAGAGGTTATGAAGTTCGGAAGCAAGCGAGTTAGAGTTGACATTTTTTTCTTTTTTTTACCGTTTGAAATAATATTGAAGGATTTGCTGAAAAGTATTGTTTGTTTCATTTGGAAATGTTTCATTGTAAATATTATTGTGCTGTTTCTCATTTCCTAATAATATTTTGAAATCTGATGAGATATTTTCCTCTGAGAAACTTCTATAGCAAGAAGTTGGCGCAGGGGAGTTTTTCTAGTATTTTTGATGGGAAATTCAATGATTTGGTACAAATTTATCGTTTCTAGCTTTTACACGTTTTTGTGTTTCGAGATCGTGCTTCAATTGCCACCACACCACTGCGAATCGAGCTAATTTGGGAACAAATTAAAAACGAAGTAGCAAGAACAAACACATACTTCAAACCTAAAATGTCAAAAACTCATTATATATTGCAATTATAATAATGTAACACCGGTATTCTGGCAAAAGTGCGTATACGAGCAAAAATCGTGGGATTTTGACAAAATAATTGAGCTGACATAGAACCAATTATCATACGGTCCAATGATTCTGATTGTGGTTAGGTTTGAACGTGAGTGGGCCCGTATCAGGCCCTCCACTGCGGCCAATGGCCTATTGTGGTAGTTCTGACTAAAAACGAAATCTTTGGAAATACCTCTGACAGTTCTTAACTGAAGTTTGTGTAGAATTTCATTAACTTTTGCCGAACTTTTACCTTCTTTCGTGGAAATTATGGTATATCTGTTCGGGAACTCAAGAGCTACTAAAACTCAGTCACAAAATCAGGTCGAGCAACGACTATTGTATGAAATTAAAATTGCACCATATCGATATCACTGCAGTAATTCCACTTAAAAAACTTATAATAGTATACCTAGGAAAGTAGAGTCTAATTATTTCATTCGGATCCCCCTGCATCAAATATGTACAACTGGTCTGTGGTGGATACCAATGCGCTACGGACAGAAATATCCCTTCTGAGTCTCCTGAGTCCTTGAGACTATCCGACGATAAAAACCAGTCACATGTTCCATTCTTGCTTCCTGCTGTATCGACATGACCTGGCCAGTTTCCCACGTTGAAGTGAAAACCGGTGTTCAATAGCGGCCCTGAAATAATGGTAGAATAAAATCAAAGTGAAAATTTTACTGTTCAGGACTATAAGGAGTAATATTAGTCAGTAATTTGTTACTGTTTCTATAGTTTCAGAAAATTTAAGTATTTGGCGCTCCAGGATTGACCGACGTCGTGATTAGTTTTTAAGAAGACAATGAGTTCAGTTTGTTAAATTATAGATTTATGAGAATACTGGCATTCATTCCATATTTTGGGATTTCAGATAATCTACAGTTTGAATAGATGTAAAAGAGTCTATCATGGAGCAAGATGATGCGATAATTTATTTTTTAGAATCAAGAAAAAAATTATGTTCTCGGTGCAAAGTCCTAAGATCTTCATATAACAAGTAACAAAAAACTTACCTGCTGGTGATGACACAAATTCCACAAATAGATCTTGCGAAGTTCCAATGATGGAATAGGGGAATTTACCCATTCCACAAAATGTCCCAATAACAGGACTGAACTCGTTTTTCCCGTCATGAATTTTTATGTAATCATAAGGACAACTCTTCTCTCCTACAAAATTCAATGATGATTCATTATTGTAAAATGTTGTCATTTGTATTTAAAAACTTACCTGAAGAAATTGGTCTCATGGGACAAGTCATTATATTTTCACATCGTTGTCCATCAATGTTAAACTCCTCATTTTCAATGTAGAGTTTGATAAAAGGCAACCTCGTGTTCAGATAATATCTACAATGCAAGTTTCTTGGATATACGCCTGGGTAAGCCGGTGATTGAACATAACAGGTTTGGAGTCGACAATCTCTGAATATTCGCTCACAATATGATCTAGAAAATGAATAAGGTGAACAAAAGTGATGGGTAAATAGAAGAAATTCAAATTTAAAATTGATAAAATTCAAATAGATATATATCAATATACTGATTTATTTAAAATAAAAATATTTGCCAAGTTTAGCTGGAAGTGACAACAACGCAGTATCAAAAATATTTCCAAAAATTTCAAATTCAAACCTAGTAACATTCGTATTTTTTTTCTATCTTCAATAGTAGGAGGTATGGACTACTGCGACCTTACAACATACACCTATTTGCTGTAAACTGTAAAACTGCAATACTGAATTTGAAAAATGTATTTTCGATTTTGAGTGAACAGAAATTAAAACACCATTTGCAAAATAAATAATTGAAATAAGATGCCATAACATTTAATATCAGAAATTACTTAATATTGAGTAGATTTATGTTCATTATTTTCCTTTTGAGACCAAGACTTGGAAGAGTTTGACGCTTACCCAATTGAATTTTCACTTCGAGTAGATATGGAAATATCCAAAATGAGTCGATAGTAAGACGTGAAAATACGCCAAAAAATACCACGTGGAAAATGTTTACAGAGTATTGTGCCGTGAGAAAATATGACTCAAACAAAAGGTTGAAAAGTTGGCGCATTTACCTAATGATTTAGCCATAAACATGAAGAAGATAGACAGAACAGAGTTTGAAGAGGCCACCATCAAACTATTTGAAATGTAATTGGTGAACTTTTACAAGAAAAATACTATAAAGAGTACAAAATCATCATAGATCCATTCAAGTGCGTGATTTTTAACCAAGCACGAGATGCCCGTGATGCAATCCGAAAAAAACTACAAGCAGACCCTTCGAAAAGGAAAAATATGGCATTGAGTTCAATCGAACTGAATAAAAATATCAGTTTGTAGAACAAAAACACCCGATGGCCCGATGGTCTCTAGAGAAAATTTTAAGACATTGCAGACGTGGAACTCGCATGGAGAGGTGGAGAAGAGGTATTCTGTAATTTTTTTCACGTTGAAAAAACTAATGATGGTACGCCAACCAACCGTGTGGAGTACAATGCAATCTTCACAAAAACATGTCAAGGTGGATCAAAAAACTGTGCAGAATAATGACGACGTCAATCCTGTTAGAATATTTTTAAAATTATTGTCTTCACTTCAGCAATCCTCAGGACCAATGAGTCTACAACTTCATCTAATTTTAATAACTGTTTTTTCCATAATTGTGTTTTCAATAAATAATGTGTTATATTGGTTTCTAATTCTATTAAAAAAATTCTTTCTGAATATCCCTCTACTATTGATAAATTCTCATAATTTGTCTTAACTTTCCTCAACTGAGTTGAAATTACCGCCTGGGATATTATAAGTTAAAAGTAATCATCAGTCACCAATATAACTAGTAAGAAATCAATGAAGACTCAATGCCCATCTAGGAGAAAGAAGCCGACTTCGGGAATATTAAAATGTGCACGTTATTTCCGAGCATCAAATTTTTATACTCAAATTTAGTAACTCCATGCATTTGTGGATCTTTTCAAAAATTACCTTACCCTTGGACAACTTCTCCTCTTCGGTTGGGATAAAGCTCAGGATGTTGTCCATATCGCAAATAAACCACTAGTTGCTGTTCGGCTCTCGAATCAAAACTGTAGTAAGTCTGGTCCGTGAAGTTCTCGATGTGGAACAATACTTTTACGAATGACGTTTCGGACATGAACGTCTGAGGCTGTTCGCTTTCTCCGCAAAACATTCCCGGTTCTTTGCGGTTTGAAACATCCGTTTTAGCATTTCCGTCTACGATCTACAAAAAAAATCAGTGAATCGGTGTTCTATCTTTTCCAGCATGATGCAAAAACGAATAAAATTGAAAAAACGACCAACAAAACTGAAATATTTTTAATAGAACTATAATGAAAATATTTAGGAAAATATGTAGGTAAATTACATCTACAGTTTAAAATCAACAAGTTCATAATTCTTTGCAATTTTAACTTTCAGAAAAGTTCTTTTGTCAGTGTTCAAAATATTTTATATTTATTTTTATTCATGTTTTTCAATTTTGTGAGTAGGTAAGTATTTTTCAGATAGATTTGTTCATGATGTACATCGTGATATTCATTAAGAACAAATGTAAAACAGCAGGAACCATCTTGGCTGAGTTTGAGTTGTCTTAAGCTATGTGGTCATAAATCATCTAGAATAAAGTACAATATTTATTTCACATGAGTATGTGAAAAATTGAGAAAAAAAATTTAATTAAATGTTCGAAATATACGCCATTGACTTCCTGGCACATAAAGTGACGATACTGAAATTCGTTTGTTACATTTCGAAATATTTCTGGCGTATACGTGCATAAGTCTCTTATACGTTCCTCTAATTCAATGATCATTCCAGGGGCAGTTCTGTAGACTTGAGATACCCCCCTCAGAAAAAATCTAAATGGTTCAAATCAGGCGAGCGAGCTGGCTATTCAATACCGATCCATCTTTCCGGAGAATGTTCATTCAAAAAGATAGTTACTGGCCTGAAATAATGAGGAGGTGTTCCGTCTTGTTGAAATTTAATATTTTTGTAATTTTCAGCCACATGAATTATTTCCGGGAAAATGTATTCTTGTAGCATCCTCGAATAATGTCGAACTCCTTTCAAATTTTCCCTCAAGAAATATGTACCATTATGCCAGTCCAAATATTAACCTTTTGTATGTATTGACTGTGTGTTCTCCAATAGCGGTCCCCGACGCCCGACGCCATTTGGATAGATAGATAATTTTTTCTGTTGTCAAGAAGTAATTAATGAATTACCATTTGACCAAAAAAAATTCAATCTCTTCAAAAGTTAATAGGAGAGATTATTTCATGGACATAATAGCGAAATTATTTTATAACAGAATTTTTAACTTTTAATTCCATTTTAGTAATAAACGCAAGAAAATACGTATCAATTACATGTTGAATACCTGTACAACTTTATTATGATTCCATCTAGAAGTTTTGAAAAAATATTTAATGATTACTTTGCCAATCTGTGAAAGGATTTGTAGGATTTTACATATTTTTTTTAGATAATTCTTGATTTAACTGGATTTCAAATTGACTGTTTCGTCGTTTAGGTCATTTCTGGGGGAGATCACTTTCGCTGATATAATTCACGTTCTGAAATATAACCAAAATCTAATGAAAGAGAGCTGTCAGTATTCGTTACTTGAATTTTGGATTTCCATTGGAATTAACGCTAATTTCGAGTTGAATTTCGAAATTAACTCTAATTTCGAGTTACAAATCGAAATTGAGAAAAAAAATCGTATGTCCATTCACGCCTTCGTAATATTCAATCCGGAGTATTTTTAAACATTCGCTAACAATTTCGCTTCTCTTTCTGTAACAGAGACAGTATGGCATATTTGACTATATCAATATTACCTGCATGTATCCACCTTCACAATGACTGGCGTTGAGCAAATGGCCTACTTTGAACTTGTTGAATTTAATCCTCAAAATCCAATCTTTCGGGGTTCCCCGAAACGACCGGAAGCGATACCAACAAGTCACTGCTTGTCCGAAGTTATCCTGGGTCACCTCAGGACTCGCAACGTCCTCGTATATGTCCACGGTCTTGTTGCAAAGGTCTTTTTTGGTCTCGCCTGAAACAAGTACATCAATGATTGTCAACACCTTATTTTAAATTTAATTTACACTAACAAATACATAGATACTCCATAAAGTTGGCTACATCTTGGAGCTTTTGGCAATTTTATAAAAAAAATTAATAATCTGTTCATTTTATAAGATATAGAAGAATTTCAAAAGAACTTTTTGTAGCCTTTTTGGGGGACAATACAACTGTGTATTTTTTCAAGTCCATAATTTTTTATTTGTTCAATATTTTTGTTGTATCTCCCGGACTATTGATATTACGGATAAATTTTTTTGTAGATTTTCAGAAGGCGATCAAAATAGTATATTTCAGAAAATAGGCTTTTTCCGTGCGTGCGCGACATGTTCCCGTAGGAGGCAAAGCCGAACACGGGAAGTCGTGCAAGCACGGAAAAAGCATTTATGGACGAGTAATGAACGATATTTTTCATTATATCCACCTGAAACCCACATATTGTTGAGAAACATTCATTTTTAATGACGAGGGAACAAAAACGTGTTAATTGAAATATTTGGTACAAAAATATCCAGAAATTGCTACAAAACATGCGTTATTTACCCTGTTGGTAAGGAAATATTCAAACAATTTGCGATTTCTAGAGAACTGTCAACAACATATTATTTAATTTTGACATGTAAATAGGCAGCTATAATGACACCAGCACACGGAGGGCGCACGGAAAAAACCCTTTTTCAATATGCTAAATAAGCATGTAAATATAGTGCTTTTAGATAGGTATAATGAAAAAGATGTCGTGTAAAATTAAAAAAATCTGTTGCCATTTCTGAGTGTTTGGCGTTTTTAGATTAGGCAGGAATTGAAACAAAAGTGTTTGGAATCAATCGAGGATCCTATGTAGCAATTTTAAACCAGTTTGAAAAATAAAATCAATAAGTACACTTCAAAAAACCCTTTAGAAAAAAAGCTTTTTTTATTTAAATTCACTATAAAGGAGAAAATGAATTCTAAAGTGAATTAAACTCATCATTTTGTTACATTATGAGGTTTTAAATGATATAAAAGCTTGTCGCGAGAATAAATCTTGGGGTAATTTTAAATTTAATTTACACTAAAAAATACATAGATACTTCTCGTGACAATCTTTTAATTCATTCAAAATTTCATAATATAACAAAATGATAAGTTTAATTCATTTTAAAATTTATTTCCTTCTTTTTAGTGCTTTTAATTGAAAGCTTTTTTCTAAAAAGTTTTGTTTAAGTTTATTTATTACGAATAATATTGAAAAATGAAGTGTTGAATACGTTGATTATAAAAGTTGATTTTATAGCATTGATTTGACCCTCTCATTTCTAGAGGGTTCGGGAGGGGGTCACAACATCAATATTCAAATTAAAATTCCATACTTCATTTGTCAATAATCTTCGAGAGAAAACCCAGCAAAATAATAACAAAATTATCCAGAAACATTTATTTCGTTATTTCCTCAGGATGGTATGGGTTTGAATGGATAATTTTTCAATGAAATAAAATCTCAACATTATTTAAGTGATAGCAAAATTGAATAATTTTCATTAGTTTGATAGTGGGTACAGGGTTTCCTCTGTAGCTACTGTGGTTTGAAGAAAAATAGGTTTCTATCTTTCCAGCATGTTTATAAGAAAATATTTCACCAAACGGTAAGAAAATAAACGTGATTTAAATTAATACGCTGCCGCGACACCGAGCACGATTTTATCGAATCGTAGCGCTGTCTCTTGCTGGCGATGTCGTCTTGCTAGTTTCACTCCGGCATGTATTATGTTTTCATAATTTTGAATAAAAGTTAATTTCAATGTAGGTACTTTTGAGGTTTCACAATTCTGTTTTTATTCTTAGTATGAAAGATTCAGAAATGAAATATTTTTCAGAGTATTTTTGATTATTTTTAGGAAAATGGTAGGTATAGTATACGATGAAGAAAAATGGCAGTGGAGAGAGTTCTTGTTTTCATATTGAGAAACCCACGAATAATATCACTTTTGTTTTGTGGCCACAAAAATAACACTTCTGCAACGTAAAAGCGGAGATTATTGAATATTTTCAATTTAATAGAAGACAAACATTACGAATGTGTTTATTAAATATCGTATATAAATGAAAAATAGCGACATTTTTTTCTCCGCAACTAATTAGCGACAAAAAGGCGCCAAGTTATGAATAATTCAGAACTGTGAATGAAAAAATAGAAATTACGGAATTACGTATTTTTTTTTAAAGAGCTACGTTTTATTTTTCACAACTTATTAACGACATGAAGGAGACAATTTATAGATGAATCAGAACTGTGAAAAAATAGAAAATACGGAAGTTGTTTCGCTAACTTCATGTGAAGTTAGCAAATAATCGGATATTTAAAAAAAAATAGCGACAATTTTTTTTGTCTCCCAACTATTAGCGACAAAAAGCAGGCAAATTTGTTAACTTTGTATAGGTTCAAAGAACATCGTGGAAGCAGAGGAATTGGTGTTCGTATTGAATTTTTTCAGGCTGTATGCCTCAGGGAACACTTTCCTAAGCAGCGAGTTCCAAAGCTGATGGGAAGTGAAATATAGCTCTTGGCACGAATTGGAAAAGAGAGTTTTCGAGATGCCATGACAGGGTACTGCTGATGGTTATATCGATGCGATACGAAATATCTTCATAATAGAACAGAAATATAAAAATAACTATTACTTCATCCTTTTCATGATATCTTCACAAAACAGATACTTTTATGGTGGGAGAGATTGAACTGTTTTTACTGTTGGAGGTGTTGAAGTAATCTTATGTTTGGACATATTGAACTACTTGTCCAATGTCCAATAAATTATCACAGTTGAGTATTTTCAGAAAACTTCAGTTAGTTTTATTCAATAATATTTCTCCAAGGATATCATAGACTATATCAATGACTCGATATCGAAATATCAAGGGTTGGAGTTGTTTTTTTTATAAACTCACTTCTTTTTGATGGAATGGATGATACATATTGTGCAGCTCCAATAATAATTGTCATAAACGTGACACAGCTAACCACTTTTCGAAGCATGACGCCAAACACTAGCGGTGATTAAAAAAAAACTTAACAGAACATTATGCATGAAATAATGTTATTTCAGACACGTTGAATTGTAGGTCACAAATATTCATTCCACTCCACAATTCAGAAAGCAAAAACATATGAAATCATATTCCTAAAAGACCTCGTTCAGTGGTTTATCCATTTTTGTTTGTGTTAGCTGCCAACCATAACTGAAAATGGGTTGTTAATTACAAAACTTGGAGAATCTGAGCGACTCGGTTTTCACAAGACTATGATTGTGTATAAATTTGGTTTCGTCCCGACGACGCTATAACAAAAGCCAGCACGACGCATATCGACGTAACGTTGAGTACACCGTCACCGTATACTAGCTTTTCTCCCCATGTTGAAAGCTCCTGCAAGCTTTCAGAGCCATACGAAGGCAATCGGAGATGAACGAATCGCTACGATCCCGGTCCTCTGGTTAAATTGACGCTTTTTATTCATTCTCAAGATATTCTATAACATGAGTTTATTCAGCACGCCGAGCTCATGTAATCACTCGAGTTCTTGATTAGGGGAACATGGGGAGAGTTGATAAAAATAATGCATTTCTAAATCCTGAAATTTGGCACAAACATGAAATGATACTTCGAAATTACTTGCTCTAAATGAATGGCAATGCCTAAATTGAGTAAAAAATCTGTCAAGTATGTTATTTTATTCATAAATTATAGTTGTTATTGTCGAAATCGCTGAAGGGAGCTGGTAGATTTTTTTATCTCACCGTTATGAGATAGCTACATTATAATGAGACACTTAACTCATTATCATGCAACTAATCATATATACTGGGTGTCCGCAGAAGGTGGCTCGCCCCCATATTTTTTTTGTTTGAAGATAATGGAATTAAATTTGGAAGATCTGCATAATATACAAAACTGAGTTCAATTTCATGCAAATTCTGGTTTCCAGGAAGTGACTTATACCTTTGATTTTTAAATGGTACAACCAGTATATTTTCACCTATTTTGTCTCCACATGACTTTCTGTACCCATTTTTTTTGGATTTTATTTTTCGATCTAGAATGATATGGCACTAAATGCAGCCCTAAAATTTTTGGAAAAATACAACTTCACAGTATTCGGTCTAAATGTATGTGCCATGTAAGATTTAATTTTAAAATTGAAATAGGACAAATTTTATTTTAACGACAACATGACAACATAATTTTATTACGATTAATTTGATACCCCACACTAATAAGTTTAAAACAAAATTCCGTTAAAAAAACTTAAAAAACTACGTTACGTGTTTCATAAAATAAAGCATCTTTTGGTATTAAAATAAGATTTAAATGCATCGAGTAACCTGTGACAAACACAACTGATGGAACAAAATCATTGAAGTCAACTTGTTATTTTACCTCTCTTCTGCAAAATTAAATTAGGTATTTATTTTGTGATTATTTAAAGAACGTGTTGATTAAAATATTTATGAAAGGAGCTTTTGGATTATTGATCTTGAAGGTTTAGTGTGTCACTAACGGCTGACACACTCAACCTTAACAGATCTAAGATACGCACGATCACCGGCTTACTAACCGGACCCTGCGCCTTAGGAAACACCTACACACCATGGGAATAAATTGAGAAACCGTGGACTGTAGACTCTGTGGTGACGAGTAGGAAACAGCCTCTCACCTCATCTTCGAATGCGACGCGCTGTTCAACAAGCGCAACAGAATATTCGGACAGATCAACCTAGAAACAGGCATGAATCCAAACACCTAGTAAATGACTACTGAATCTGGTGGAAAACACAGGCCTATTCAACTAGGAACCACTGACGACAGAACAATACAATAGACCCCAGCTGGTCTCAGTGTTAAGGTAAACCCGGTATCTCGCTCGTCAGCCTTTAACCAACCAACCAACCAACCATTGATCTTGTTTCATTAGTTGTGTTGGTTACAGGTTGATCGATGCATTTAAATCATATTTTAATCTCTTAAGATCCTCCATTTTGAGAAATGTCTAATGTAATCTCTTAAAGTTCTTTAACGGAAGTTTGTAGTAGTACCATAAAAAACAACCATGAATCAAAAATTCTTTCAGCTTTGTTTTAAAACGATTTTCCCTGTCTAGATTTTTCAAATCATCAGGTGATTCTAAAATTTTGCTCCCTAATAAAATGGAGAATTTTCAATCATGTTGAATGTTTCTGCAGCCGAATCAATTCACCGTGCCTGGCATGAAAGTCAGAATTTCGATTGTAATTCTGTATTTTTTTTTTGAACAACAGGATGCATTTGTAAATATAAATACTAGGTACGCATATGACTTTATTCCTTATAAAATATTGCCTACAAGATTTTCTAGTCTATTTTATAGATTAGGCGCAACACCATTTTCTGGGAGACAAATATTTTGTTGAGTTTTGTACAGCATCCCCAAACTGCAATATGGGAATATACAACTGCAAGCTGGGCTTTATTGAAATAGGATCTCAATTGTCTGATTGCATAGTATCTTTCTTACGTACATGGTTCATACCTGACTCCCAGGTTATGTTACCATAGATATAAGTACCAAGAAATTTGGTGTTATCTGATGATTCAATTATTTCCTCACCCACTCTAACATGAAAATCATCAATTTTTCTATTTCTATTGGAATAGATCTGCAGCAGAACAGTTTTCTCCACATTCACCACTAAAGAATTTCTACAACACCAATTTGTAAATTCTAGACTCAAATTATTCAATTTTTCTTGGGTTATCGGCATTTGCTGCGATGGTTGTATCATCTGCATACAGAACTATGTTGTCTGTGATATGATTTGGCATACCGTTGATGAATAGCAGAAAAATCAGTAGGCCCAATATAGAACCTTGGGAACCCCAAGATCAATGTCATATTGCTGCGACTGACAATTGTCAATTTTGACGCATCTTTCTGTGAGTCAGGTATGATCTGAGCCAAGAAAGAAAGTTACCTGAAGCCAAGTGAATAAAATTTTTTGCAAATAATATACTTGTTAACGGAAGTTGTTATGTAATGGATGACTTTTTTTACATAATTTAAATTTTTTCTGTTTGTGATGTTATCGTTTATTACCTTGTGAAGGTAATTTTGTTCTTGTAACTTTCTTGTTCGAAATTACCTTTTTACTATGGTTTCTTAAGTAAATTAATATTGTTATTATACTAACCTGTTTTCATTTTCATTAAGTGAATCTTCTTTGAGTTCCGACAGGTCATTTTAAATAGAGATTAAAATCATTGTTAGCATCGCTAGTCCCATTGGATTATCTCGTTGGAAGTACCTACGCGTAAACACCCTACTTCCTGATTAAGAACAATAACTGGACCCTCTGTTAACAATTGTTTCATAATTATTTAAAAGTTATGAATGAATGCAGTGTCTTTTGGTATTGCAACTCTAGAGATTCTTCAATATCGAAATATGTTATTTCGCCGGAGTACAAAAATTGAAACATGCTCGCAGGAGAATGTCTTGAAACTAAATGGTGAAGAAAATAAAAAGTTAGATTGGCAACTTTTCTTGTGGTTTGAGAAAAAGAGAAATAAAAGATATCGTGAGCGTAACATCAAAGGGGAGATATGACCCTCAATATGAAAGCGTTATACCAATACGCTTTTAAATCTACAAAGGGCAAATCATATCTTGCCGCTTACACTCATCAAGGGGGGTACCACTGTAACTATTTTGAACATGGTCCTTCGAGCATAAAATCAGCGATGTTTGGTGAAGAGGTCCACGAAACTAATTGGCCAGCTCAAAAACTCAGCATCCAACCATCCAAAAAAGCATCTACGAGGTAGCAGACTCTCAATCCACGGAAGGAACCCTCACAAATCTAGGAGTACGTCTCCAAAGCTACATCCATACTACGATGCAAAGGACCCTTAAATCTACGAGGAAATCCCTCACTAAATCCAAGAGTACGTCCCCATACATCCAGGTACTTCCATACTACGAAACAACAGATCCTCAAATCTACGAGGAAATCCCTCACAAATCCAGGAGTACATCCACAACAGAAGTACAGTGCTTTCATTTTGTTTTGTTCTACTTTTACATGGCTGTAAAATACTCAGTTTTAAGGATAGAAGGTTGAATAAAAAAATATATTGTAGGATTTAGCGTAAAATTTTATGCTTTGTCAAAAAAATGTAAACTTTTTTTTCAATGGGACACCCTCTATATGACTACATATTTGAAAATACATTTTTTTATCTGATTACGATAATACATACATGCCATTTTCAGTAGTTCCGCCTGAATTGATAATAATATGATCAAAATCGTAATTTCACATCATCAAGATACCTGAATTTGTTGTTTTGTTTTCAATTCAATTGTAGTATTCCTTGATAGTTTTATTCAAGATAACGAGGATTTTGCTATACTTACAACATTTGAATATATAGGTTAGGTTAGGTTAGGTTAGGTTAGGTTAGGTTAGGTTAGGTTAGGTTAGGTTAGGTTAGGTTAGGTTAGGTTAGGTTAGGTTAGGTTAGGTTAGGTTAGGTTAGGTTAGGTTAGGTTAGGTTAGGTTAGGTTAGGTTAGGTTAGGTTAGGTTAGGTTAGGTTAGGTTAGGTTAGGTTAGGTTAGGTTAGGTTAGGTTAGGTTAGGTTAGGTTAGGTTAGGTTAGGTTAGGTTAGGTTAGGTTAGGTTAGGTTAGGTTAGGTTAGGTTAGGTTAGGTTAGGTTAGGTTAGGTTAGGTTAGGTTAGGTTAGGTTAGGTTAGGTTAGGTTAGGTTAGGTTAGGTTAGGTTAGGTTAGGTTAGGTTAGGTTAGGTTAGGTTAGGTTAGGTTAGGTTAGGTTAGGTTAGGTTAGGTTAGGTTAGGTTAGGTTAGGTTAGGTTAGGTTAGGTTAGGTTAGGTTAGGTTAGGTTAGGTTAGGTTAGGTTAGGTTAGGTTAGGTTAGGTTAGGTTAGGTTAGGTTAGGTTAGGTTAGGTTAGGTTAGGTTAGGTTAGGTTAGGTTAGGTTAGGTTAGGTTAGGTTAGGTTAGGTTAGGTTAGGTTAGGTTAGGTTAGGTTAGGTTAGGTTAGGTTAGGTTAGGTTAGGTTAGGTTAGGTTAGGTTAGGTTAGGTTAGGTTAGGTTAGGTTAGGTTAGGTTAGGTTAGGTTAGGTTAGGTTAGGTTAGGTTAGGTTAGGTTAGGTTAGGTTAGGTTAGGTTAGGTTAGGTTAGGTTAGGTTAGGTTAGGTTAGGTTAGGTTAGGTTAGGTTAGGTTAGGTTAGGTTAGGTTAGGTTAGGTTAGGTTAGGTTAGGTTAGGTTAGGTTAGGTTAGGTTAGGTTAGGTTAGGTTAGGTTAGGTTAGGTTAGGTTAGGTTAGGTTAGGTTAGGTTAGGTTAGGTTAGGTTAGGTTAGGTTAGGTTAGGTTAGGTTAGGTTAGGTTAGGTTAGGTTAGGTTAGGTTAGGTTAGGTTAGGTTAGGTTAGGTTAGGTTAGGTTAGGTTAGGTTAGGTTAGGTTAGGTTAGGTTAGGTTAGGTTAGGTTAGGTTAGGTTAGGTTAGGTTAGGTTAGGTTAGGTTAGGTTAGGTTAGGTTAGGTTAGGTTAGGTTAGGTTAGGTTAGGTTAGGTTAGGTTAGGTTAGGTTAGGTTAGGTTAGGTTAGGTTAGGTTAGGTTAGGTTAGGTTAGGTTAGGTTAGGTTAGGTTAGGTTAGGTTAGGTTAGGTTAGGTTAGGTTAGGTTAGGTTAGGTTAGGTTAGGTTAGGTTAGGTTAGGTTAGGTTAGGTTAGGTTAGGTTAGGTTAGGTTAGGTTAGGTTAGGTTAGGTTAGGTTAGGTTAGGTTAGGTTAGGTTAGGTTAGGTTAGGTTAGGTTAGGTTAGGTTAGGTTAGGTTAGGTTAGGTTAGGTTAGGTTAGGTTAGGTTAGGTTAGGTTAGGTTAGGTTAGGTTAGGTTAGGTTAGGTTAGGTTAGGTTAGGTTAGGTTAGGTTAGGTTAGGTTAGGTTAGGTTAGGTTAGGTTAGGTTAGGTTAGGTTAGGTTAGGTTAGGTTAGGTTAGGTTAGGTTAGGTTAGGTTAGGTTAGGTTAGGTTAGGTTAGGTTAGGTTAGGTTAGGTTAGGTTAGGTTAGGTTAGGTTAGGTTAGGTTAGGTTAGGTTAGGTTAGGTTAGGTTAGGTTAGGTTAGGTTAGGTTAGGTTAGGTTAGGTTAGGTTAGGTTAGGTTAGGTTAGGTTAGGTTAGGTTAGGTTAGGTTAGGTTAGGTTAGGTTAGGTTAGGTTAGGTTAGGTTAGGTTAGGTTAGGTTAGGTTAGGTTAGGTTAGGTTAGGTTAGGTTAGGTTAGGTTAGGTTAGGTTAGGTTAGGTTAGGTTAGGTTAGGTTAGGTTAGGTTAGGTTAGGTTAGGTTAGGTTAGGTTAGGTTAGGTTAGGTTAGGTTAGGTTAGGTTAGGTTAGGTTAGGTTAGGTTAGGTTAGGTTAGGTTAGGTTAGGTTAGGTTAGGTTAGGTTAGGTTAGGTTAGGTTAGGTTAGGTTAGGTTAGGTTAGGTTAGGTTAGGTTAGGTTAGGTTAGGTTAGGTTAGGTTAGGTTAGGTTAGGTTAGGTTAGGTTAGGTTAGGTTAGGTTAGGTTAGGTTAGGTTAGGTTAGGTTAGGTTAGGTTAGGTTAGGTTAGGTTAGGTTAGGTTAGGTTAGGTTAGGTTAGGTTAGGTTAGGTTAGGTTAGGTTAGGTTAGGTTAGGTTAGGTTAGGTTAGGTTAGGTTAGGTTAGGTTAGGTTAGGTTAGGTTAGGTTAGGTTAGGTTAGGTTAGGTTAGGTTAGGTTAGGTTAGGTTAGGTTAGGTTAGGTTAGGTTAGGTTAGGTTAGGTTAGGTTAGGTTAGGTTAGGTTAGGTTAGGTTAGGTTAGGTTAGGTTAGGTTAGGTTAGGTTAGGTTAGGTTAGGTTAGGTTAGGTTAGGTTAGGTTAGGTTAGGTTAGGTTAGGTTAGGTTAGGTTAGGTTAGGTTAGGTTAGGTTAGGTTAGGTTAGGTTAGGTTAGGTTAGGTTAGGTTAGGTTAGGTTAGGTTAGGTTAGGTTAGGTTAGGTTAGGTTAGGTTAGGTTAGGTTAGGTTAGGTTAGGTTAGGTTAGGTTAGGTTAGGTTAGGTTAGGTTAGGTTAGGTTAGGTTAGGTTAGGTTAGGTTAGGTTAGGTTAGGTTAGGTTAGGTTAGGTTAGGTTAGGTTAGGTTAGGTTAGGTTAGGTTAGGTTAGGTTAGGTTAGGTTAGGTTAGGTTAGGTTAGGTTAGGTTAGGTTAGGTTAGGTTAGGTTAGGTTAGGTTAGGTTAGGTTAGGTTAGGTTAGGTTAGGTTAGGTTAGGTTAGGTTAGGTTAGGTTAGGTTAGGTTAGGTTAGGTTAGGTTAGGTTAGGTTAGGTTAGGTTAGGTTAGGTTAGGTTAGGTTAGGTTAGGTTAGGTTAGGTTAGGTTAGGTTAGGTTAGGTTAGGTTAGGTTAGGTTAGGTTAGGTTAGGTTAGGTTAGGTTAGGTTAGGTTAGGTTAGGTTAGGTTAGGTTAGGTTAGGTTAGGTTAGGTTAGGTTAGGTTAGGTTAGGTTAGGTTAGGTTAGGTTAGGTTAGGTTAGGTTAGGTTAGGTTAGGTTAGGTTAGGTTAGGTTAGGTTAGGTTAGGTTAGGTTAGGTTAGGTTAGGTTAGGTTAGGTTAGGTTAGGTTAGGTTAGGTTAGGTTAGGTTAGGTTAGGTTAGGTTAGGTTAGGTTAGGTTAGGTTAGGTTAGGTTAGGTTAGGTTAGGTTAGGTTAGGTTAGGTTAGGTTAGGTTAGGTTAGGTTAGGTTAGGTTAGGTTAGGTTAGGTTAGGTTAGGTTAGGTTAGGTTAGGTTAGGTTAGGTTAGGTTAGGTTAGGTTAGGTTAGGTTAGGTTAGGTTAGGTTAGGTTAGGTTAGGTTAGGTTAGGTTAGGTTAGGTTAGGTTAGGTTAGGTTAGGTTAGGTTAGGTTAGGTTAGGTTAGGTTAGGTTAGGTTAGGTTAGGTTAGGTTAGGTTAGGTTAGGTTAGGTTAGGTTAGGTTAGGTTAGGTTAGGTTAGGTTAGGTTAGGTTAGGTTAGGTTAGGTTAGGTTAGGTTAGGTTAGGTTAGGTTAGGTTAGGTTAGGTTAGGTTAGGTTAGGTTAGGTTAGGTTAGGTTAGGTTAGGTTAGGTTAGGTTAGGTTAGGTTAGGTTAGGTTAGGTTAGGTTAGGTTAGGTTAGGTTAGGTTAGGTTAGGTTAGGTTAGGTTAGGTTAGGTTAGGTTAGGTTAGGTTAGGTTAGGTTAGGTTAGGTTAGGTTAGGTTAGGTTAGGTTAGGTTAGGTTAGGTTAGGTTAGGTTAGGTTAGGTTAGGTTAGGTTAGGTTAGGTTAGGTTAGGTTAGGTTAGGTTAGGTTAGGTTAGGTTAGGTTAGGTTAGGTTAGGTTAGGTTAGGTTAGGTTAGGTTAGGTTAGGTTAGGTTAGGTTAGGTTAGGTTAGGTTAGGTTAGGTTAGGTTAGGTTAGGTTAGGTTAGGTTAGGTTAGGTTAGGTTAGGTTAGGTTAGGTTAGGTTAGGTTAGGTTAGGTTAGGTTAGGTTAGGTTAGGTTAGGTTAGGTTAGGTTAGGTTAGGTTAGGTTAGGTTAGGTTAGGTTAGGTTAGGTTAGGTTAGGTTAGGTTAGGTTAGGTTAGGTTAGGTTAGGTTAGGTTAGGTTAGGTTAGGTTAGGTTAGGTTAGGTTAGGTTAGGTTAGGTTAGGTTAGGTTAGGTTAGGTTAGGTTAGGTTAGGTTAGGTTAGGTTAGGTTAGGTTAGGTTAGGTTAGGTTAGGTTAGGTTAGGTTAGGTTAGGTTAGGTTAGGTTAGGTTAGGTTAGGTTAGGTTAGGTTAGGTTAGGTTAGGTTAGGTTAGGTTAGGTTAGGTTAGGTTAGGTTAGGTTAGGTTAGGTTAGGTTAGGTTAGGTTAGGTTAGGTTAGGTTAGGTTAGGTTAGGTTAGGTTAGGTTAGGTTAGGTTAGGTTAGGTTAGGTTAGGTTAGGTTAGGTTAGGTTAGGTTAGGTTAGGTTAGGTTAGGTTAGGTTAGGTTAGGTTAGGTTAGGTTAGGTTAGGTTAGGTTAGGTTAGGTTAGGTTAGGTTAGGTTAGGTTAGGTTAGGTTAGGTTAGGTTAGGTTAGGTTAGGTTAGGTTAGGTTAGGTTAGGTTAGGTTAGGTTAGGTTAGGTTAGGTTAGGTTAGGTTAGGTTAGGTTAGGTTAGGTTAGGTTAGGTTAGGTTAGGTTAGGTTAGGTTAGGTTAGGTTAGGTTAGGTTAGGTTAGGTTAGGTTAGGTTAGGTTAGGTTAGGTTAGGTTAGGTTAGGTTAGGTTAGGTTAGGTTAGGTTAGGTTAGGTTAGGTTAGGTTAGGTTAGGTTAGGTTAGGTTAGGTTAGGTTAGGTTAGGTTAGGTTAGGTTAGGTTAGGTTAGGTTAGGTTAGGTTAGGTTAGGTTAGGTTAGGTTAGGTTAGGTTAGGTTAGGTTAGGTTAGGTTAGGTTAGGTTAGGTTAGGTTAGGTTAGGTTAGGTTAGGTTAGGTTAGGTTAGGTTAGGTTAGGTTAGGTTAGGTTAGGTTAGGTTAGGTTAGGTTAGGTTAGGTTAGGTTAGGTTAGGTTAGGTTAGGTTAGGTTAGGTTAGGTTAGGTTAGGTTAGGTTAGGTTAGGTTAGGTTAGGTTAGGTTAGGTTAGGTTAGGTTAGGTTAGGTTAGGTTAGGTTAGGTTAGGTTAGGTTAGGTTAGGTTAGGTTAGGTTAGGTTAGGTTAGGTTAGGTTAGGTTAGGTTAGGTTAGGTTAGGTTAGGTTAGGTTAGGTTAGGTTAGGTTAGGTTAGGTTAGGTTAGGTTAGGTTAGGTTAGGTTAGGTTAGGTTAGGTTAGGTTAGGTTAGGTTAGGTTAGGTTAGGTTAGGTTAGGTTAGGTTAGGTTAGGTTAGGTTAGGTTAGGTTAGGTTAGGTTAGGTTAGGTTAGGTTAGGTTAGGTTAGGTTAGGTTAGGTTAGGTTAGGTTAGGTTAGGTTAGGTTAGGTTAGGTTAGGTTAGGTTAGGTTAGGTTAGGTTAGGTTAGGTTAGGTTAGGTTAGGTTAGGTTAGGTTAGGTTAGGTTAGGTTAGGTTAGGTTAGGTTAGGTTAGGTTAGGTTAGGTTAGGTTAGGTTAGGTTAGGTTAGGTTAGGTTAGGTTAGGTTAGGTTAGGTTAGGTTAGGTTAGGTTAGGTTAGGTTAGGTTAGGTTAGGTTAGGTTAGGTTAGGTTAGGTTAGGTTAGGTTAGGTTAGGTTAGGTTAGGTTAGGTTAGGTTAGGTTAGGTTAGGTTAGGTTAGGTTAGGTTAGGTTAGGTTAGGTTAGGTTAGGTTAGGTTAGGTTAGGTTAGGTTAGGTTAGGTTAGGTTAGGTTAGGTTAGGTTAGGTTAGGTTAGGTTAGGTTAGGTTAGGTTAGGTTAGGTTAGGTTAGGTTAGGTTAGGTTAGGTTAGGTTAGGTTAGGTTAGGTTAGGTTAGGTTAGGTTAGGTTAGGTTAGGTTAGGTTAGGTTAGGTTAGGTTAGGTTAGGTTAGGTTAGGTTAGGTTAGGTTAGGTTAGGTTAGGTTAGGTTAGGTTAGGTTAGGTTAGGTTAGGTTAGGTTAGGTTAGGTTAGGTTAGGTTAGGTTAGGTTAGGTTAGGTTAGGTTAGGTTAGGTTAGGTTAGGTTAGGTTAGGTTAGGTTAGGTTAGGTTAGGTTAGGTTAGGTTAGGTTAGGTTAGGTTAGGTTAGGTTAGGTTAGGTTAGGTTAGGTTAGGTTAGGTTAGGTTAGGTTAGGTTAGGTTAGGTTAGGTTAGGTTAGGTTAGGTTAGGTTAGGTTAGGTTAGGTTAGGTTAGGTTAGGTTAGGTTAGGTTAGGTTAGGTTAGGTTAGGTTAGGTTAGGTTAGGTTAGGTTAGGTTAGGTTAGGTTAGGTTAGGTTAGGTTAGGTTAGGTTAGGTTAGGTTAGGTTAGGTTAGGTTAGGTTAGGTTAGGTTAGGTTAGGTTAGGTTAGGTTAGGTTAGGTTAGGTTAGGTTAGGTTAGGTTAGGTTAGGTTAGGTTAGGTTAGGTTAGGTTAGGTTAGGTTAGGTTAGGTTAGGTTAGGTTAGGTTAGGTTAGGTTAGGTTAGGTTAGGTTAGGTTAGGTTAGGTTAGGTTAGGTTAGGTTAGGTTAGGTTAGGTTAGGTTAGGTTAGGTTAGGTTAGGTTAGGTTAGGTTAGGTTAGGTTAGGTTAGGTTAGGTTAGGTTAGGTTAGGTTAGGTTAGGTTAGGTTAGGTTAGGTTAGGTTAGGTTAGGTTAGGTTAGGTTAGGTTAGGTTAGGTTAGGTTAGGTTAGGTTAGGTTAGGTTAGGTTAGGTTAGGTTAGGTTAGGTTAGGTTAGGTTAGGTTAGGTTAGGTTAGGTTAGGTTAGGTTAGGTTAGGTTAGGTTAGGTTAGGTTAGGTTAGGTTAGGTTAGGTTAGGTTAGGTTAGGTTAGGTTAGGTTAGGTTAGGTTAGGTTAGGTTAGGTTAGGTTAGGTTAGGTTAGGTTAGGTTAGGTTAGGTTAGGTTAGGTTAGGTTAGGTTAGGTTAGGTTAGGTTAGGTTAGGTTAGGTTAGGTTAGGTTAGGTTAGGTTAGGTTAGGTTAGGTTAGGTTAGGTTAGGTTAGGTTAGGTTAGGTTAGGTTAGGTTAGGTTAGGTTAGGTTAGGTTAGGTTAGGTTAGGTTAGGTTAGGTTAGGTTAGGTTAGGTTAGGTTAGGTTAGGTTAGGTTAGGTTAGGTTAGGTTAGGTTAGGTTAGGTTAGGTTAGGTTAGGTTAGGTTAGGTTAGGTTAGGTTAGGTTAGGTTAGGTTAGGTTAGGTTAGGTTAGGTTAGGTTAGGTTAGGTTAGGTTAGGTTAGGTTAGGTTAGGTTAGGTTAGGTTAGGTTAGGTTAGGTTAGGTTAGGTTAGGTTAGGTTAGGTTAGGTTAGGTTAGGTTAGGTTAGGTTAGGTTAGGTTAGGTTAGGTTAGGTTAGGTTAGGTTAGGTTAGGTTAGGTTAGGTTAGGTTAGGTTAGGTTAGGTTAGGTTAGGTTAGGTTAGGT